>VHKM01000071.1:1800000-2180000 GCA_007210695.1 Neogobius melanostomus | reverse complement strand
ACCATGTCCATCCCTTTATGACCACCATGTACCCATCCTCTGATGGCTACTTCCAGCAGGATAATGCACCATGTCACAAGCTCGATCATTTCAAATGGTTTCTTGAACATGACAATGAGTTCACTGTACTACAATGGCCCCACAGTCACCATATCTCAACCCAATAGAGCATCTTTGGGATGTGGTGGAACGGGAGCTTCGTGCCCTGGATGTGCATCCCACAAATCTCCATCAACTGCAAGATGCTATCCTATCAATATGGGCCAACATTTCTAAAGAATGCTTTCAGCACCTTGTTGAATCAATGCCACGTAGAATTAAGGCAGTTCTGAAGGCGAAAGGGGGTCAAACACAGTATTAGTATGGTGTTCCTAATAATCCTTTAGGTGAGTGTATATATATATATATATATATATACATACACACACACACACATATACATATGTATATATACACACACATATATACATATTAGGGATGGGACGGTATAAGATTTCCACGGTATGATAACCTTGACAAAAATACCGCGATATCACGGTATACCGTGAAATTGCGTGTTTTATATTTAAAAAGTAAAAACAGGGTTCGCATTTAACAAACAGGGTTTGTTTATGGTACATTTGTAATTGGTTATGACTTGACATGTTGCTAAGGATCAATAAAGTGTACTATTATGACTTATTATCCAAAATAACACTTTAAACAAAGGGATATTTTTACCTTAATCACTTTAGTCACAGACGGAGCATGTTCGCTGATGCTCTAATCACTGCTTGTTCGATGTCTTCCCAAAAACGTCCAAAGGCAGGCTTGCCATTATAATTTGCTGCTTGATTGCTTACTAAAGTAGTCTGCGCATTCAATTTCATATTTTAAAAAATAATCCTAATAGTATACAAAAAGTGTCGCATCAAGCGGTCAACAAACTTGTGCGTGTCTAATAATTGACCGACTAGCAAACTGCATCAGGTAAAGGTTCCCACCTATGTCTAACCCTTATCCTGCAGTGATGCCTAGAGGGTAAAGAATAATCATGTTATCTGCGTATGCGATGCATCAGATTATTGTTTGGGGAGAATTTAGTGGAGTAGCACGTAGGTTTGTTTACATCACATAGTAGCTAGTAGTAGTAGCCCTGGCGGCGTGTGACAGCGAGTGGAGTTTGGAGCTAAATGAAAACAGTGCGTCTTTGATGAGCATTTAGCAAAGGAAGGCTGAGCGTCTTCTGAAAAATAACACGTAAAACAGTGTTGTCTAGAGCGTGTCTACACGCTGTCGTTCATCAGACAGCGTGATGATCAGACACGGATGATCAGACACGGATGATGAACAGTCCAAACCACAAAGCTAACAGGTTAGCGTAACGCGAACTACAGAGCTAAAGCGCTAAACAGCTGCTTCTCAGCCGCACTTGGTAGCTTTTAACGCAATAGATCCAAACAAAGCTTAATCTCAGAGGCAGTGTTCATGTTCACGGAGGAGAGTGACTTTTTACTCTGCTGCTACGGGCCGTGTTCAACAGGGTGACGGCCGAGAGAGAGAGAGAGGGAGAGGGACTGCGCCGCGGGTTCAGGTGAGGAGCAGCGGAGCAGAAGGGGAGAGCGGGGGTTTGCACGGAGCGCAACTTTTTTTGGGGCAAAAATGGCATATAAAACATGCATTTTTAATACCGTCAGACAGGGAATCCTCACGGTAGTGATACCGTAGCATTTTGATACCGTGGTATACCTTGAAACCGGTTATCGCCCATCCCTAATACATATATATACACACACACACACACACACACACACACACACATATATATACACACACACATATACATATATATATATACACACATATATATACACACTAATACACATATATATATATATATATATATATATTTATTTGGGAGTTTGGATGAGACAATGAAAGACTTTTGTGTGTTAAATGAAACTGGAGGGAAAGCATTTGTTTTGAGGTTTGAATAAAAGATGTATCTAATTATATGAATCAGCAAGATGCATTTAATTTATTATGAAAAAATTAAATCTAAGTGAAAAATCGAGATCGGTCAATATGGAGAAAATAATATATTTTTTTCGCCCAGCCCTAAAATGGCGTAATTGCTAAACTCTTTTGAAGCAGTACAGGCCTCACCTTCTCATTGCTGGAGGAGGAGTCTTGAATTTTGATCCTACGTCGCTTCTTCTTCTGTTGCTTATAACTTCTCTGTTTCACTTCATCTTTCTTTTTCGCAGCGCTATACACAGAAAAAAAACAATTGGTTGATAGCACTACAAAAGACGGTGTGGCTCTGCCTTGGTATAGTGGATGTTCATACCGAGTCTTTCGTGGCTTGTCGTCCTCCGAATCACTGACTGCTTCACTTAATGCTTCTGAGCCTGAACCTTCTGCGCTGGACTCTGGCTTCTCAAAGTCAGAATCTTCAGAGTCATCACTGCCCACTAGAAAAACAAGGACAAACAGAAGTCACTTAATAAGGTATGACAGTCCCAACAGTACAGGCATGCAAACACAAGCATGGTGAAAAGGAGTACAGCGCACAGGGCCGTGACGGGCCACAGCTGTTTGCAGCAATATTTTATCAGACCACATGTAGCTTTTATGATGAATAGGCCACTTTTTTGTAGTGCAAATATGATTAATTAATTGATTTGGGGATACAATCAGAATCACACTCTCTTGACACTCAACACTAAACTTGGTAGACTTTCATTTAGTTTTAGAACTGTGGTTCTACTAATGTCTTATGCTTCAGTTTCATCACAGTGGAGTGTGGATAGAGACTAAAGGATTTGTACAGAAATGTGATAATTCAAAATTCAGGTTGCTGTCCCAACAGATGATATACTGTCTTGTATTTGAACTAAAATGATAAAAGGGTAGTACAAATATAATTTAAAAAAATATTTTTAAATATAGATTCTAAACTTGTATGATTTATAGGAATATAGCCAAGTATATACTTCAGAAGATACCACCTTATAGCATACAAACAAAACATTAATATCGGGAATATTCTGGCTACAGTAGGCTACTAAAAGGGCCCAAATGGTTTGGCATTTTTAATAGTTGCGAGTCCAAATAGGTGTGTAAACTTTGGTTCAGTTTTAGTAGACTTGCCAACATGAACATCTCTGATCAGCAGAAACCACGTCAGAACCGCTCATGTCTGTAAGCACCCAATGACCACATGGTCCACCTGGAGTGGTCAGCCTTCTCCTTGATGACCGCAATTGCGCATCAAACGAGCGCAGAGCACGCACGGAGCCATGGGCACCTACCCGGTCAGTTTAGCCTCTGCCACACAGTAAACTATAGCTATCCGTTAGCTTTATAGGTTAGCTTGTAGATGCACTGACATTTCATGCAACTATTGTCAAATACTGTATGAAAGCTACAGTCATCGCAAAACTCAAGACTGGTGCATTAGGGTTAGTGAGTAAACGGGCCTACAGTCAGTGGATGCAGGCACCTTTGCCCAGGTAAATTGAGCGAGTGCGGGACCAGTGCTAATTTCGTAGACTAAAATATTTAGTCAAAGTAATATTTTCTGACTAAATTTGGACTAAAAGTTAAAAGTTGTTTATAAGACTAAAACTATGACTAAAATGTCCATATATTTTCGTTGACTATTTATTTCTTAAAAATGAAGAGACTAAAATCATCCAAACTCCAGTTAGAAAGAGCCTCATATCATTTACATCCTTTGCCAAAGGAACAGCTCTGAACTTTGTTCATGTGAGAGAAGCTCCATGAAGCAGAGGAACAAGATTAAATAAGATCATAATAAATATTATTAATGCGAAGTTGACAAGTTACATGTGATTTTAGTCGACTAAAACTAGACTAAAATTGAAGAGAACTATTAGACTAAATCTAGACTAAAACTAAATTAAATAAATATCTTGTCAAAATTAACACTATAATGGGACACACAAAGCCTGGAGCTGGAAAGCCGCAGCCACGGGGAAATGGCATATTTGGCGTCACAGAACCTTTACAAGCCTCAGCCAGTGTGTAGTTTAGTTTAATTTTTGAAGGAACTAGATGCAAGTTGGTCATTTTATACTCACTACTGCCACCTCAGGTCTCTATATTAAGCTTGTGCGTGACGGCAATTCGGGACCGAATTAACACCTTTTTGAGTGACAGTGCAGGATTTTAGAGGCAGTTGTGGTGAACAGGTCTGGGCTCATTCTACACATTAGGACATGGCTGGAACATGTAGAGGGATGAAAATACATAATTTTAACATTTTTAAACTCCGCAGAGTCCCTTTAACTCACCAGCTTTCTTTGCCTTCCTTTTCTTCTTTTCTTTTTTGGCACCTTTTTTTTCATCTCCAGACTCGCCCTCACTCAGTGAAAGCTTGTGACGGAGAAGTTTGTGGCGTTTTGCACCTTTCGTCACATCGACATCAGACCCTGAATCTTCTGTGTCACTAGTATCTATCAAAAAGGAAGAATAAAGAAATAATAATGTATCAAATAAAAAAAAATAAAAAAACAAGCATGTTGTTGTTGTGGGGTCAGAAAAGAAGAGTACAGTACCTGACTGATTATTTTCATTTTCCCCTTGATTTTCTTTTTTCACTTTTTTTGAAGTCTCTTCTTTTTCCGATGTGTCTTCATTAGATGAGCTCTCCGCACCAGAAGAATAGTTGGATTTAATTTTTGCAAGCAGCATCTTCTTTGCAATTCTTTAGGAAAAAATGCACAAGTTTGATCAGAGCTAGAAAACCTAAACAAATGGCAATGGCTCAAAGCTGGGAAAATCACTGTCACTGTGGTCCGTCGTTAAGTCAGAAAGTCAATGTTAGTGATTGCCTGGAAAAATCCAGACTCACCGCTGTACCAATGAATAAGTCTGGTTAGAGTCGCCATCAACTCCATTTCCACAGTAGAACATACGCAAGCAAACATGAAGTGGAGTAAAACAAAAGCACAAAGGGCGGGTGTGCATCGTTGTTGCTGGGTTATTAGCGGTTCTGCGTTAATATTCGAACAGGATTATGAATCATAAAACTCACCCGCTTGTGTTTTTGGTAACTTTCCGCCGATTGGAATTAAGCACTCAGCTCTCTTGTGCGCTGTCCATAGATTGTTTTTGAGGGGACTTCCGCATCCCAAGACGGACGCCTCTCAAGAACAATTTGTGACCGCAAATAAACAATTTTGATTTCCAGGCTCGTTTGAGTTTGGGAACAGTGACCAAAGCAGCCCCCACCCAGACTGATATGTGTATATATAAAATATATAGGGGTATCATTCTGGATGCCTGGCTATGTTAGTGAAGACAAATTGACATGAGCTATGATATTGGTAAACGTCAGACAAACTATGCACCTCATTAACGTTTTATATTTGACCAAACAGTGACTGTACATTGATGCAGTCACACAGTTTGGTTGAATCCCAATCTCAACTCACACGGAGTGGTTAGCCCTTGCATTTCTAAATTGCAGACAGAGGGTCAAACGCTGAACAGGAGCATGTTCACTGTGTGTCGCCATGGTTACAAGCGCCAAGTCAAGTGCATTTACATGGAGAGAAGTCTTATTGTGGGCCAGCATGCTTATTCAAGAAGGCATGCTTATTGTCTGTCATTACCTGTTTTCTGGGTCATCATCAAAATCATCTTCTAATGGCTGAGAGGGTGGTTTCTCATCAACTTCATCTCCTAAAAAAGCAAACACTGAGTGAAAAAAGCATGATACACTCAAAGCAGGATGTAAAACCCTCATTACCTGAAGACTGATGAAACAGGCCACTTTCTCCAACAATATTCTCCACATAGGTTTTATCTTCTGATCATCACTGTTCGCTGCAGAATCTTCATCAGCCTGCTGCTCCTCTTCCTCACTCGAAGACAACTGCAGTTTTGAGGACGCTTTGGGACTTTTAGTGCGTTTCTTTTCGTAGGACCTTTTACGATCCCCTGCTGTTTCACGAGATTTTTTCTCTTTTTCTTGTTTTTTACACGAACGGATTTCCGTTTTAATTTGTCAGTTTTTGTATCCTCATCTTCTGAATCAGACGAGTCTGAACTATGTTGTTTCTTTTTCTTTGGTATAGTTTTGTTATTTTTATCTTTATTATCTGAATCAGAGCTTTCAGGCTTCCTCTTCCGTTTGTTTAATTTGAATAATTTTTTCTTAGCACTACTGCTTTTCTCTTCTTCTCCTGAGCTGTCTGCTTCATTTGCTTTCTCAAGAAGTGCATTTGGTACCTCATCAGAGTCAGAGTCCAGAGTCTTATCTTCCCGCTTTTCATCTTCTTTGCCATCACTTGATTTACCAGGCTTAACCTTTTTCATTGCCTTTTTCTCAGAATCTGAATCAGAGGACTCATCCTTGCTTTTGGTCTCTGCCTGCTTTCTTAAAGGAGTAGTTTTTACGCGACTTGATTGGCGCCGGCGTTGCGGACTTGTGTCACTACCTTCTTTCTTAGATTTCACCGGTGTATCCTCTTTGTTTTTACTTTTAGATCCGGACAACCGAGACTCACGTGTCGTGACAACAGGCACAGGAGTAAGTTTGACTATCAGGTTCTTGACCTTGGGCTGTGAATGCGTGGACTCAGCAGGATTCTCATTTGACTTCTTATCCGCTTCTGAATTCAATGTACAGTCGCTCCGTTCAAGGTTGGCAGAATCTGCAAGACTCTCAACCATCTGAAAAAGCTCTTCGGGAACAGATGGCGGAACAGCCAGAATGTCTTGATCCAGAGACATTTCACCAGTGTCTTCGAAGCCGTCATCAGAGACCTCTTTCTTTATTATAATCTCAGGGTCAGTTTGGTTATTTTTTGACTCCATTTCAACTGAAGCATTCTCACTGATCTGAGCCTCATCAACTGCAGCGGTTTCATTTGTCACCTCAACAGGTTCACTGGATGTTATTTTCCCTTTTGCGTCTACAGTCTTGAGTGTCTCCTGCAGTTTGTCCACCAACATGTCCTCCACCACAGCAGCAGGTTCCGGGACATTTTCCTCCATGTCTTCAGTGTAGTCTTCATCAGCCAGTGATTCATGATCTACAGTCTCCTCAGCAGCAGATTTGTGATTGTTTTCCACAACTGGCTCAGCAATGACATCTTTTTCATCCGCAGTATCAGGAGAATGGTCTACATGTACATCATCATTATTTGTGATGACTGCTGCATTTGTGTTCTTTTGTACACTGGGCTGTCCATTCAGTAACTCCATATTTTTAAACTCTGGCTCCAGTGCAGCCTCTAGGGCACTGTGAGCTTTTTTTAAATCGGCAAGTACTGATTTGAAAGCTTTCAAATGCCGATATCTAATGGAGTGGTCTGTCTCTTCTTCTGCTGTCTGTTGTATAAACTGAATAAAAGTATCATTCAGACATGTTGTTGTTTCGACAAGTTTTTTTGTTTTCTTTATTAGTTCTTTGGGTACTTGTAGTTTTTTATAGGTAAATGTCATAGTCCCTGAGTTTTCAGGCTCTTCCTTTCCATTGACAATTGGTTTATGTTCCTTTAATGGTTTGCTTTTGTCTTTCTTCTTCTCAGGCTCCTCATTTCTCTCAGTTTTCTTCTGTTTACCATGTTCTTGTACTTGTCCTATGATACTGTGGCATTTAGAAACAAGATCTTTCAGAGGTTCACCTCTGCAAACATAGCAATGCCACTTGGAATTTTCATCTGTGATGAGTGACAGCTCTTTTCGGCCTAGGTTCCGCAAGATACACTTCTTGCAGAAAGCATTACTGCAGTAGTCACAACAGATGAGCTTCCCTCCCTCAGCACACCACCTGCAGCACAAAGTTATCCAGACCTTAATCAAAATGTTATTCTTCAGTGTGTAAAAGTCCATATCGGGGCAGGTGATCGAATAGTAAATAAAAGTTATATAGGACCCTGTGATAATCTGCAGAGATTGTTCTATTGTGATTAAGTGCATCTCTCCCACCCATTCAATAAAACCAACCACAGTTAACTGTGAAGCTTCTGAGGAAGCTATATACAGTGGGAACCAGATGTTTACATACACTATATAAAAAAAGCAACATATGCATTTTTTTCTCAGTGTCTGACCTGAAAAAGAAAGTTTATTCGTGTTTCATGTCAATTAGAAATTCTAAATTATTTCCATTTGCTAAATGCCAGAAAAATGATTTTTTAAATATATATATATTTTTGTTACTTTCTACAAAGTCACATTTACAGTATTACTCTACCTTTAAAACATTTGGGGAAGCCCAGATGCCAATGTCATGACCTTGGAAGTATGCACAAGTCTGGTTCATCAATTTCAAGACGCCTGAAAGTGCAACGTTCATTGGTTCAAACAATTATACGCAAGCATAAAAAAGATGGAAATGTCCAGGCAGCCATCATGTCCCAGAGATGAACGTGCTGTGGTCTGAAATGTGAATATCAACCCAAGAACAAATGAAAAAGACCTGGTGAAGATGCTGGCTGAACCTGGTAAGAGTTTGTCATCATCCAGAGTGAAACAAGTACGGTACCGACACGGGCTGAGAGGGTACTCTGCCAGGAAGAAGCCCTTAAGGAGTTTGTAAATGCACACAAGGATAACGACTTTAATTTTTGGAGACATATCCTGTGGTCTGAATCATTGGCCATAATGACCATCGTCACGTTTGGAGAAAAAAGGGAGAATCTCGCAAGCCTGAGAACACCATCCCAACTGTGAAATACACGGGTGGCAGCATCATGCTGTGGGGTTGGTGTTGCTGCAGGAGGGACTAGTGCACTTCACAAAATAGATGACATCATGAAGAAAGAAGACTATGTGGAATTATTGAAGCAACATCTCAACACATCAGCCAGGAAGATGAAGCTTGGGCACAGATGGGTCTTCCAAATGGACAATTCCCAAAGCATACTGCCAATACTGGTTACAAAGTGGCTTAACCTATTAACCCCCGCCTTAACCAAGTGTATTTTCTCCAGTTCAGCTTTACCCAAATTTAAAAGGTTACAGCCTATAGGCCAGTGTAACGCCTCATTTGAAAGCCAAGGCCTACAAAACTGATCTGAACAGATCTTTTTCCTTGCGTTGTTGCAACCTTTGACATGTTTCACTGCTTTTTTGTTGCCCGTTTGTCACTTTTTTGTACATTTACTGTTACTCTTTTGTAGCATATTCATCGCTTTTTTAAAATCCCTTTTCCGTCAGCGTCCGCCATGACAAGAAGCGTCCGAATTGGCCTGTATGCTAACTATCATAGCCACTTTAACATAGTGACCTCTGGTGGTCCCTTACCAGCGATTAGGAGCTATGTGCCATCCCATAAGCCACTGCGCCAATCTCCCCACCCCCCTCACCCCCACCCTCGAGTGATTCATGCGCAACCACTGTTGATTGACAGGTGCACATTTAATAATAAAAATAATTTTAAATTAAAGCCGCTCGCGGCGATAAAGGCCCTCGCCGCAGGCGCAGTCCCCCTCTTACGACCGCCCCTGCTCGCTCTCACCCCGGCGACACACCCGACCTCATCTGTTTTCCCCCGGTTAACTCTTGCCCCGGCCCACTCTCGCCTGAGCCTTCATCACACCCGGCCTAACTCTTGCCGCAGGTACCTCCGGGGCCGGCCCACTCTTGCCTCAGCCTCAAGGCCCCAGCCTCACGCTGCCACCAGGCAAAACAGCACGTGGACAGAGGTGCCAAATTCCACAGAAGTCCTTTCCACATACTTCTATTTGCACACTATTTGCACACAGTATAGGCACCAAACCCATGGGTGCTGCAGGTCTGGAACACCCACTCAAATCTGTGGGCACGCACGCGAATTTGCCTAGATTAAAAAATGATTCAATAAATATTGCCAAACCTGTAGTAAAACAATCTGTATTCATGCATATTTTATTGGGACTACTGGGAGACAGCGCATGTATCCCGACCTTTGACCGGAAGCGCTGCGCATGCGCACTATGAGATTGCGATTTTGCTTATAGTTGCAGCGGCCATGTGAAAAGAAAAAGCATCAGAAAAGTGTCTAAGTCATGTTTGAACTGGCAACCTCCTGCACCAAAGACCAGCACACTATCCCTGAGCTAAAACTCCATACTTTAAAGCCCTGACTTGGGCTACTTTGGTCCAGCACGCCACTGGAGGAAAGAGGTCAATTCAGGTCATGGCCAGTGTCACCTTTGTACAACCGGGCTCTCATTGACTCAATGTAAACTGGCTGTTTTTAAGGGGGCGCCACAGAGCCATCTTTTATTATTTTCTCTCGCAGACCCCACCCAAAATTAGAGCTCCCGGAGCACTAATTTCTGATACCTGTTACTTGCATATCGGTTCACGTTTGCTATGTGAATTTTTGCGTTTTCGGTCTCCGTTATTGATTGTAATTAGTACTTTGCGGGACACTGCGTGTCCGTTGCTCGGGCCTAAAAATAAGATTCTGCACAAGCCTATAAACGTGACAAAATACATGTTGTCGTCACCACAGCAGTCACATGGTTTTAAAGAGCCTCCTCAGTAAATGGCCTAAATGAAGGCAGTTTGTGCTTTTGTTTTCATTTAGTAGAAACTTAAGCCACATGACTAATTTGCATACGGTAGCTTTATGAAACCACTGTTGAGATAAAAGGGAAATGTGAAGGATCATTTGGATGTTTCTTTTTTTTTCCGCCTTAAATGTTTTTATTTGGACACGATGTTGTTGTGACAATATACAGTAGGTGGCTGTGTAAACTTTTGCTTGACCTGCACTGAACTTTAAAGAAGAAGAAAAACAGCTGTTGGTGATGTCACTTCCCCTTCCCCTGGGTAAGGACGGACCTGAACAACACTTTTTATACTCGTTATTTTAATTGAATTAAACAGGTATCGAAAAAAGTACCGCTAAGGCACCGGCACCGAAAAGCAGGTATCGTTAAAGTAGTGGTATCGGAAAAAAACTAACGGTACCCATCCCTAGATTTAACAGTTGACCCCATGAAGGTTAAGGATTAGTTGCTAGTGTTAGTACTTAGAGGCTATCATTTAAGGGTTTCGGATGATCGCAATCCAGTTGAAAATGTATGGGCAGAGCTGAAAAGGCATATGCACGCAAGGTGGCCTACAAACTTGGATCAGATACACCAGTTCTGTATGGAAGAATAGACCAAAACTCCTGCCAACTATTGAGAGAAGCTTGGAAGGATATCCAAAACGTTTGACCCAATTTATACAGTTTAAAAGGCAATGCTACCAAATATTAATGAAATGTATGTAAACTTTTGGCTTATATAAAAAGTAATATCAAACCGTATAGAAAATTAAATCTCTCATTCTTCTGGCATTTAACTTATCAAAATAATGTTGAACATTTTAATTTAACTAAAAAAGTAAAAGTAAATTCTGTTTTCATGTCGGACAGTGAGAATTTTTTTTTTAATAAAGCGTATGTAAACATCTGGTTCCCACTGTACTTAGTTACTTCTTCAATAAAACTCACTCGGAGGAAGGCAGCACAATATTGAAAAACCTTGCATTATGTGATAAGGGTGTGCAATATTGCAATAAAAATATAATTGCAATATTTCACTAAACCATTTCAATACAATAAACATGAAATGTGGGTTATTTGTTTGCCAGCAAATTGTGAAAAACATATCAGGACAAAACACAACTAAACTGGAACTAAATTTGGAAAATTAATTACCAAGCTTTTTTGTTTTCCATTTTTGATCATCTCAGTCTGATGGCAAATGTAAGTGATTTTGCGATATATTGTGGCTTCTTGCGATACGAACATTGCATAACCAAATATTGTGATACAATGTTTTTTGCAATATTTAGTGCAGCCCTACACAGGGCCCAATACTCCTTTTTTTGCCATGTCACCCACCCCTTTTACTACATTTATTACAAATTTCAGACCTGCATTGCTCATCCATTCCATCAGAGTCCTTGCTGATGTCATCACTTGTGTAATAATCGTAACATGACTAAAAAGAACAATATGATACATCTGATGAAACACCGGAGTTGGTAAGAAATGTACTGCGTGGAATTTCTATTCCATACCTTACAAATAAGAACTTTAAGTACAGGATGCTCAAACACAGAGCTGGACTTAAACTGGTTAACTTGCTTCCCACAGCCTGTGCAGCTGACCTTTTTCGAGAGGGCCTCGTCTGCAAATACATAGAACACTACGTTTGCCACAGTTTAGTAATTTTGGTAATGAGAAATTACCTTTTTGCTTTTGTTTGAAATCCACCCGGAGCTTCATGGCACCTTTATTCTCATTTCCACAAGACTTCATAGCTAAAGAATGATAATTATCTGTTAATTAGCTATTTAATAACATCTACAGTGTAGTAGTGTGTCCCACACCTTTTGATGAGCTTTTTGCATTCTTTTCTGAAGGGTTGTCAGATGTGGCACCATCATTTCCACTTTGTTCAGCATCATCAGATTTCTTTTGTACATTTTGCTTCGTCATTGTACTGGTTCTCCTAAACAAAAAGGCATTTCAAAATGCAAGTGTAGACAGGTAAAAAAAATTATAGTTGAAAAGAAAACTCCTAACCTCTTACTACGAGATGACGAGGACTTCATTGGTTGTGAACTACAAGACTGATGTGAACAAATAGTTTGTTTTTTAAAGAAAAAAGGAATATATATTTTAATAAAATTGACACATCCACATATATAGACAATCAACTGCAACTATTTGAAAGTATAAGTGCCTCTGAGGGGGTGTCAATCACACGTTTGCCACAATATATTATGACTCATGAAACAAGAGAAGACTGAAATCAATATTAAAATGTAACTGTATAAATACCTTTTGGTAGAGCAGTGTAAGCTTTATATTATATTGTGATATAATATAATAAAATAATAATAAAAATATATATATATAAATACACAGTGGGATGAAAATGTATGTGAACACTTTGGAATTTCTCACATTTCTGCCTAAATTGGTCATAAAATGTGGTCTGATCTTCATCAAAATCATAAGAATGAACAAAAAGTGTCTGCTTAAACTAATACCACCCAAACAATTAAATGTTAAAGGCCATAACATGTAAACATTCACAGGACAGGGAGGAAAAAGTAAATGAACCCAAGGAATCTCGCTGAACTGCAACAGTTTTGTAAAGAGGAATGGTCCAAGATTCATCCTGATCATTGTGAGTTTCTAATCTGCAACTACAGAAAAGCTGTTACTGCTGCAAAAGAAGAATCAGTCAGCTATTTAATACAAGGGATTCACTTACTTATTCTATGCATGTTGTGAATGTCTCAGGTTTTTCTGCAAAATATCTAGATAAACTTTATTTATTTAGATTATTTATTTATTTATTATTTATTTTTTCTATTGATGATAGCACGTTGTTCAGGCCCAGAGGGAACAAAAGAGCCCCACACCATACTTCACAGTGAGCATAGGGTTATGATGTTGGTGTGCTGTTCCATTTTTCCTCCTCACATGACGTTGTGTGTTCCTCCCAAACTATTGAACTTTGGTTTGCGAAAGAGCACTTGGATGCTCCAAAGGGTTACTGGAAAAATATTCAGTAGACTGATTAACCCAAAGTTGAATAGTTTGGAAGGAACACACAACGTCATGTGAGGAGGAAAAATGGAACAGCACACCAACATCAAAACCCTATCCTCACTGTGAAGTATGGTGCAGGGAGAATCATGGTGTGGGGCTGTTTTGTTGCCTCAGGGCCTGGACAACGTGCTATCATCAATAGAAAAATTAATTCACAAGTTTATCACAATATTTTGCAGAAAAACCTGACACATTCACAACATGCATAGAATAAGTAAGTGAACCCCTGTATTAAATAGCTGACTGATTCTTCTTTTGCAGCAATAACTGCTTTCCTGTAGTTGCAGATTAGACGCTCACAATGATCAGGATGAATCTTGGACCAAATACAAAACTGTTGCAGTTCAGCGAGATTCCTGGGTTAATTTGCTTTTTCCTCCCTGTCCTGTGAATGTTTACATGTTATGGCCTTTAAAAATATGATAACATGTAATTGTTTGGGTGGCATTAGTTTAAGCAGACACGATTTGTTCATTCTTATGATTGAGAGACCACATTTTATGACCAATTTAGGCAGAAATGTGAGAAATTCCAAGTGTTCACATACATTTTCATCCCACTGTATATACGCACACATATACATATATTTTTTAACCTTTATTTTAAAAGTCCCGTTGAGATTAGGATTTTTCTTTTCCAGTAGAGTCCAGGCCCCAGAGGAGAACCTATTGTTAATTTTTTTGTGGTAGGGGAAACCGGAGTACCCGGAGGAAACTTATATGCAGACACGGGAAGAACATGCAAACTCCTCACAGAAAGGCCCCGTCCAGGTGGGAATCGAAACCGGGACCTTCTTGCTGTGAGGCACGAGCGCTAACCTCTGCACGACCGTGCCGCCCATAAAGGGAGTGGATATTTAGACCGGACCGGCTTTTAGTTTGTTTTTGCTGTTGTACCGTGACTTGCTCCTAGTTCATCTACTCTTTTCACGTGATTAAGTCTTTGTGTTTTCAACATGATTGGTGCTAGATAATCTGCTCAGGAGGGACTGTCTGCTGTGAAAACGTCCGATTTCATGACACAAAATAGGTTTAGGGCCAGGGATATGGTTAATTATAAGGTTATTCATATTTCCCAACAAACCAGCTAGTACTAACTGTATGCTTCAACATTGTTGGGAAGTAAAGTGAATGTTAATACGTGATATGAACTGACGCAATGGGAGCAATTTAGTTTTACGGCATAATAGCGTAAACATACATTCATACATACATTATACTATATTGAAACATTGTGTATATTTTGTTACAGTATACTATTGTGCATTGCATGTATATTATAAAACATCCATCCTCAATTGCCTACCTCCTCTGCCAGTTCACTCATTTGGTCCCGGTTTGATGAAGAACTCAGGTTCATTTTACCTAGAGAAACATACAATGACATGATCTATTATTGCTAGCATTATATAACAAATGTATAGCCTGTAACAGCTATACAGTTGCTGGTTATCAAAAGGTGCTAGTGAAAGGCAGTTCATTAATACCAAATTGACAATAAGATCCAAAATGGACAGGACACATTAAAATGTGTTGTCCAGATATGACTGAAAAACTGGGTTGCAGTAATTTGTAGTTCTGTCTAGTATTATGATAAACAAATATCCATCTAGATTATTTAATTAGTTTAAAAGAAAACATCATATTTGCTGATAACCTACACAAGCGCGTGGTAGGCCCTACTGTTTTTCCTGTTTTGCGTCATCATAATGTGCTGATTACATCTGCGCTTACTGAGCTTCTCTCTGGACAAGCCAATGTCTGCAAAAAGTCACTGACAGAGAAAAGTACCCAAGTTAAAAGCATGAATCACTGTAGGATTTTTATTCACTGCTTATCCGGGCAATGTTTAGATTAAGATCACTATTTTCCTATTTCAAATGAGGCTCACTGACAATAGCATTAGCGCGTGTGGATGTCATTTGTTTTTATTGCGTTGACATAATTTAAGTAATGCATGCATTGGTTCTTGCCATAGTCATGTTCCTGCCATGAATCTCCAAAGTTGGTCCTGCTATCTCGAGACATGAAGCAGAATGCTGACATTTGGCGGGTCTCAAGAGCTAGCGCCTAAAGTAGCAAAACACATTAGTTTGGGCAGCAAAACAACTTGTACAGTTGCGTTTTGCAAACTCTAGAATGAATAATGCATCCATTGAATAGTTGGCAATGAGTGAGTGTGGAAGTGTCCCTGATGTGAAAGAATAACATTACCGGTTGCGCAGCTACAAGCTAATAAGTCAGCTAACCTGCTGGTGACTGCTATGCACTCATGGCCCGGCTTTACGCTAGCAAATGTAGCAATATAAGCAACGCATACATAAGCAGCCACTGCAAGCTTACCATGTTTTCACGACTGTGCAGATATTTCCGAACAGGCAGAGGCGGTGTTAATAATGGAGTTGCCAGTATTTCCGATGTCACGGAAGCAAGGTACCTCTGATAAACGAAAGCTCTCCGTTTACATGAGACAAAGCATAGGGACCATCTTGCCGGATGGCGGTGGACGCAGTAAAATGGCGCATCTAGCCCAAAGCCCATGTGCTTTCCCATTGGCCAACTGCATCTGATGCTCTGGCTCTCATCACCAAAGATGCCACGGTCGCTGATGCTTCAGTGTTAAAAGGATCTTATTATAAAAACATATAAAGTAACAAATCATTTCATCCAGATGTAGTCGGCACTGAATCACGGTTAAAATACCCTGTAAAAGTGGTGTCCGAAATCACGTTCATCAGACTTTACTAAAAAATCTTGTTTATTTATCTATTTATTTATTTGAGCATACATTTTGCTCAAAAGGAATGGGCCGAAGCAAGAAGCTTATGAGCGCCTACACAACTCAGTATGATAAAACATTTCATTTCACAATAGTACAATCAGTGTAAAAGAGAAAACAACCACAAGGAACAATAGCAATAAAGGATGAGGTGCACAGTCTGGTCATGGTAAGATGGCATTTACGTTAAGGAAGATTACATGACTAAAATCATGCACTATAGGCTGCACCTTCCCCAAACAAGTAATACTAATTACAATAATAACAATGATAATTCTATGTAATGAAATCGTAATCACTGTTGACCTCTGACGCATATGCTTCAGTTTCCACAGCAATGATAAGAAAATTAGTTTACATGTTCATTTTGTGATTAGTCTCATTGACTGAAAAGAAGAACTTGTTATCTTTCAGAACAGCTTATTAACACAACAAACTCACAACCACTGTTTGAACATGTTCATATAATTAACAGAACGAAACACAGAATGGTCTTGTTTCATGTAAGATTCCTACAAAGCAAGTAACAAAAGGCGACCATTAATATATTTCTTTCAGATTGTTATGCCAAATATCACCCATAATCACTTGTTTTATGACATAAGGGTACATTAATATACATATATATTATACTCCGCAATTGTCATTACCATGCTCAACACAATATTAATCTGTGTAAATTTGTATTTTATTTTTATTATTGTTTTTTATTATTATTATGTACAGTGTATGATGTAAGCCCTACATCGAGTGGTGCGTTAAAAAGCCGGGTGTAGAGCGGGCCAGTTGAAGAGGGCAGTAGCTCCCAATCAACAAACCCGCACCCAGTTGCCCTACAGCTGATTTTGTAGATGATGTTCCTATGCTGTGTGGTGCATTAAAACACTGGTTCCCAAAGTGGGGGTCGGGACCCCTCGGGGGGTCGCGAGGCATTGGGTGGGGGTCCCCAGATGATTTTAGGATGAAATAAAAAAGAGAAAGGCAACTGTTTTTGATATATTTTCGAGTGTAAAACAGCATATCATTTGTGAAATCCATTCATATAGTTAAAATAAACAGTTTAAATACATGTTAACTTGATTTTAAAATGTGTTTTCTTCCCTAAAGTAGCGTAAGAGGCAATAACTTTATACAATGGGGGTCCCAAGTTGTTTACGTGTCAATTTTTGGGAACCCCTGCATTAAAAGATGAGGTTTATAAGCCCGTTGAGAGGGTTCCTCTCAATAGACTCACAGTTCACCTAGCCTAATTCTCTTTTCTTTATTTTGTTTTGAGCAATAGAAATGACAACCGAAGCAGTTCCAAACAAGGCAAGGCAAGGCAAGTTTATTTGTATGGCACATTTCATGTACATGACAACTCAATGTGCCTCACAGCAGCACCAAACACAATTCATTCATTCATTCATCATTCATTTTCTTCCACTTGTCCGTTGCCAGGTCGTGGGGGCAGCCCATGGCTCCTTCTGTAGGTGGTGGGTCCACGGAAGGTCGGCCTCACGATTCAAACCGGGCCTGTTGGTCTCTCCTAGGGGGCTACCAATGTACGCAGACACTTCGAATGCTGGCTGATCCCACTGGACTGGAGCCTTTGCAAAAGATTTTTTATTTTATTTTATTTATTTTATTTTATTTATTTATTTTACCAAACACAATAAAAAATACAATAAAAAACATTAAAAACACAATAAAAAGCATTTAAAACACATTCAAGCATTCAAAATCAACAAATCAATTGATACAATTATATGAAATATATACTGTATATACATACACCCATATACACATATATAAAATACAATCAATCTCCATAGGCAACAGTAAAAAGGTGTCCTTTCAGCCTGGACTTAAAAATATTCAGGGTTGAGGCCTGTCACACGTCCTCACTGAGGCTGTTCCAGACTTTTGCTGAAATTGAAACACAGCCTCACCGTGTTTGGTGGTAACTCTGGGAACCACCAGGAGACCCCTCTCTGAGGATCTCAGGGCCCGAGGTGGTTCATACAGCTCTAACATGTCAGAAATGTACTTTGGTGCCCGACCATGAAGAGACACTCTGCTTTAGATAATCAAATGTAAATTGATAAATTGATTAGTGGCAACTAATTTCTTCTTCTCTGTACTTTTCAAAAGTCTTTTTGTATTTATATTTGAACAGGTTGATGTTTGGACATTGTTTCATCTCCATCTACAAATTATTCTACAAATGCACACCTTTAATTGTAGGGCTGAAACTTTTCAAAGTTGTGCTATGTTTCTGAATCCTAAAGTTGTAATGTACGACGAGGCTGCGTCCTTTCCTCATCCTGTTAATGCATATGCGCCTGACATCGCTGGTGACACTGTTTGCAGCAGTTGGCTGTCGGTAGAGATTTTACGATCTAAAAGCCACAAAATAGCATAAACTCTAATGAACATGGTGGCCTATGCACCCATTTGACCACAGCGTGTCGCTGTTCGAATTTCGACGGAGCAGAGCTGAAAAGATTGCGCCATACAGAGGCGTGCTGGCCATAGGGAGAGTCGGGACGTTTCCCGGTGGGCCGCTCGGTTCCGGTGCTTCTGGGCCGGGCCATCAGAATAAAATAATGAAATAATAACTCACTATTCCAGGCCTAAAGGCTTTAACTGGGCTGCAGCAGGAGCATGAGCTGCTGTTCCAGATATAAATGAAGTAACATAAGCGTAATTGTCATGGAAATCTATCAAAATAACGACTGATGAATGAAAATCTGAAAAATATTCGCATCGAACTTTTCATTCTTGCAGCGGGGAGATACCATTTCATATTGAACTAACTCAGAGGGGTGTTTAAGTGGAACACCCCTCCGCTTTAGTTCAAGTTGGTGCAGTCCAATCCAGCTGAGACAAGTGTCTGCGCGAGTTAAAGGGGGGGTATTATGTAAAATCGACTTTTTCAAGCTTTATATCATGTTATTATGTCATTCCCTCATTAAACACATGCCTGGAGTGTTGCCTTGGCTCATTCACATATTTTTGAGTAATCAGTAAAAACTTAGACGGCAGCCATTTTAGGTGTAGCTATGCCTCAGTCCTCCTAGGAACGCCCCCACCTCCTGGAGACGCCTCTGGACCTTTCGTCACCAGCCAATTAAGCCACCAACCACTGCTCCTCAGCTCAGCAGAGCCCCCTCCCCGCACAGTGTTGTTGTTTAAATTCCACAGCAGTGTGCTGAAGGGGGCGTGTCGGAAAGCTTCTTAAAGAGACAGAGGCCTATTTCAAGACGTTCAGTACAGCCATTTTGAGAGAGCAATTTTATTCAAGGCAGTTATTTTAATTTACTGCATATACAGACCAACAGAAGGTTACATCATCATTGTAGTATGCTATAGACTGGTGCTATGTGATTGAAAAAAGCATAATACCCCCCCCCCCCCCCCCCCCCTTTAAGAGACTAAAGGCAGTGAAAGGTAGAAAAGTGGTCAAATAAATGTTTTTATCTACATAACTTGTGCTGATTGTGGGTTTGTATTAGGGCTGAACGATTTTGGAAAATAATCTAATTGCGATTTTTTTCTTCAATATTGCGATTGCGATTAAATATGCGATTATTGTTGCAAGATCCTCTTATCATGTATTTTTCACCTAACACAAGCAATAAATCAGTCTGATTCATAATAAACAATATTAGATTAATTTGAAGTGAAAATTGCAACAAAATTGTTGTTTTACCTATTCAAAATGTGTGAATATGTGGACTGCACTTCTTAAAAACTGTCTGAACTTAACAGTACAGTCTATAAATAAAAGATACATTATATATATATATATATATATATATATATATATATATATATATATATATATATATATATATATATTTAAAAAAACTTCTTAAACATAGTACTAGTTTAAAAATGACAAATATGTGACCCCAATTTGAGCTCCATGGCCCTCGCGGAAGAACCTTTGCTACTGCCCGACTGGTGGGGAGACATATTTAAAAGGGGGATTTGGGGGTCCTCCGACAGAGATTTTTTTTTCATTTTAATGGTGCAATTTGGTGCATTCTCATGCATTTTAACAGACCAATAGGTACATATTTTTTCCCAGTGTCAACTCAATGAAAATGGAGACCTTTAGAACTGGTTTACTCCTGGTTTATTGCTGGTGTTGAATATTTCTATATATGTTTTTATCATAATAGGCTTTAATGATTATATGAAACTGTGTTGATTGTAATCTGTGCTTTTGGGGTTGATTTGAATTGGGCGGACATTTTATTGTTGTCCTTACTGTTTGAATCCACTTGGGGGCAGTGTGTTATAATGTGGAGTCAGATCGCGCAGCAGAAGAAGCATTCCAAGGACATTGATTGGTTCTTCAACAAGTAGCCGCCTACTTCCTGTGTCTATAAAAAGCCAGGCACGGAGCCGCTCCCTCTCTCTCTCCGCTTCATTCCTGGCTGGCCACTGGACATCACCATGTAGCCTTTAGCATAGCTTTTGTTTTAGATTGTAAATTCAGGGAATAAAATAATGATTTTGATTTTAAAGAACGAGTCTCCATCTTCTCTCCATATTAAAGAACACAACACTGGATTAGACCTGGTTTAGTCTCGGGTACAAAGTCATCTGCCTTACATGTGAGGGAGTCTGCAAAGAGAGAGGGAACTCTCTCCTTTTCTCCTTATGCCCATGGGCCCTTCAGCCTGCTGGGCCCCTGGGCTTAGCCCCTGTAAGCCCCTGCATAAATCCGGCCTTGACTGTCCCTACCAAATAAAAATAAAAATAAAATAAATAAATGGCACATCGCCTCCGCGGATACTTTACGGTCATGAACCGTCATTATGCTTTTGAGATAAGTTCTTTATCCACAACATTCCCAAACATAAGCCTCCTAAACTGAGCCACAAACGACTCTTTACTCTTTACAAGCAACACAGGCTCACCTGTGGAGGCAGAGACGTAAGAATCCGGAGGTGAGGGAGTTTCTGTGATCATCAGAGCGTGTAGTACAGTAGCAGCGAGAGAATGGCGTGATGAGCGCTGCGGCTAATGCAGTGCTAGCGGAGAAGAAAGTAATAGTCCTTCACGGTGGCTGCATGATAAACGCTGATATTTTCACTGTACATCCACAATCTACCGCGCATCTTAACTAGACTGAGACGTAAACAAAAGCACGCGGCGGAGCGGACTTTGCTGCCATATCTTGCTGCTTCATTCACTTCCAAAATCGCGTGCCCTGCGATTACGAAATCGCGTTGTGTCATATCGCGATAAAATTGCAAATGCAATTAATCGTTCAGCCCTAGTTTGTATCAGGCTCAGACTGTGTGTGCAGCTGCCCATGTGAAAAGAGAAATTGTTAGAAAATTGTCAATGTGTGGTATTCGATCCAGCGACCTCTTGTACTTGAGACCAGCGCACTATTACGGAGCCATAATTCCGGGCCGGTCTTCCCCAAATTCCCGGGCTGAAATTAGGTCCCAGCACGCCCCTGGCGCCATAAATGCAGAGCTGAACTTTACGCCTATTCAGGATTCCTCTTAATAGGTTTGATGTTAATGATGAGGAGATGATGCTTGTATGGGGCCTCTTGTTAAAAAGTCATCTGCACAAATAGGCTAAATTCCATTGGCAAAAGTCTGTAGTACAACAGCGACACGCTGTGGTCAAATGGGTGCAAAGGCCACCATGTTTATGCTATTTTGTGGCTTTTATATCGTACAATCTCTACCGACAGCCAACTGCTGCAAACAGTGTCACCAGCGATGTCAGGCGCATATGTGTAACAGGGTTATAATATTAGGTTAAATTCTGGCGTATTGGGTTGGAGCGCCACCGTGTGGCGCAGCGTGGGATTGCACGCGGGGTAATATTATTGTATTACTGTGTTTTATGTTGCCTGGCAGGGTTTGTGCGTTAGTCTATGTGTATTGTATTTTATTTTGACTGTCCGTCCCATGTCTAGTATGTCCGGTCTAGGGAGTACATATAGCTGGCTCCTCTTCTTCCTCATTCCTTCGAGCTATGGTTACGGAATGAGGTAAGATTATTTTGGCAACTATCGCCATCACCATGTTAAAACGGCCGCTGACTGCTCTGCTTTGTGACTACGACACTGGAGGCCGCCATTGCTCCGCTATTGCTGCAGTACCTCCATATGGCCGCTATTCCCCCATTGGAATGCATTGGACTTTAGACACGTTAAAAACAGCTTTAATGCCCGGTGCCTAATGTTTTAGAAGTGGCTAGAGCTAGATATTCCTCCTGTGATTACGCTGGGTTAAAAACAATCTGGGGCACCGGGCTGGTTATGGTAGCACATTTTTTTAGAAATCTCCTACTTAACGGGGGTCTGACTGTTAGCATTGGAGCTGCGCGAGCTACACGTCACGCAAGGGCCGAGTCTACAGTGAAGCTCCCGCCCTTATGCCCTTATTAGG
Organism: Neogobius melanostomus; assembly: GCA_007210695.1. NCBI lineage: Eukaryota > Metazoa > Chordata > Actinopteri > Gobiiformes > Gobiidae > Neogobius > Neogobius melanostomus. The sequence goes on along the minus strand of VHKM01000071.1, from coordinate 2,157,245 downwards.
AACATGCTTCGTCAGAGCTGGGGAGGAGGAGCCTGTAAATCCGCCATGATTTTTAAACGGGGAGGAGTGAGGAATGACGGTCTATTAATAATATGTCTATGGTTAAAACCCACATAATTGTGGTTTTAATCTGTCTTTAGTGTTAATATATTGTTTTATTGTCATATATGTCAATATTATTATTATTATTATTAGTTTATTTGATATGGACATAACAACTGCATTGGACAAACCAGATACATTGTTTTTTGGTGTTATAGCAAAACTGCTAATTTGCAACAACTGTCCATAGGTACTTATAGTACACATATTTACTTATTTACTTATTCCTTCGAGCTATGTGTAACAGGGTTGTTATGGACAGATTAAATTCTGGTAATTTTGGTTGGGGCGCCACCGTGTGGCACAGCGTGGGACTGCACGCGGGTTAAAATATATCGGGGACTATGTTTATTTTGTCCCCATTCATTATTTTATTGCAGAGTTTTGTGTTGCCTGGCTGTGTGTGTGTGTTAGCCCGTGTCTTGTATTTTATTTTGATGTCTGCTCTATGTTGTCATGTCCGGTCTATGGGGACAGTATAAATAGTCAGCTCCTCCCTTTCCTCTGCCCTTTTGTATGTTCTCTGGTAGAGAAAGGTGAGGATTTTACATCTCTTGACATCCCATTGTTAGAATCATCTTTACTGTAATCTAACCCGTCTTTTATGTTGTAATATTACTTTATTGTCGTAGATGTTGTTATTACCGTATACTTACGTGTCATAAGTCCCGTTTCGTCCATAGACCGCCATATATGTTGGGCATGATATTGATGGGCTAACGCCATTTTTGTTACCCGCCAGGTATGTAGAGCCCTTTTGTATGTTCTCTGGTAGAGAAAGACCGCCATATATGTTGGGCATGATATTGATGGGCTAACGCCATTTTTGTTACCCGCCAGAAAATAAATGGAGCTGGAGCGTTGCTCACTCCGATGGTGACCTGGGTCCATCAATTCATTAAAAGCAACACACAACGCAGGGTGAAAACCACACCAGCAACATTGGTGCCGTGACAGCCGTTTAGGACCGGACCAGACGACGCTGGGTCCACGGCGTCTGCCAATTGGGCTCCGGGACGGATCTCCCTGGTGCCATCGCCGCCTTGCCGCTGGGAGCCGCCATCGCCACACGAGGGGCTGTTCGCGCTCAGACCAACGGGGCGGGAGAAACTACATCATCCACATCAGCGTCCTTTTCGTGCCGCTAACATGGACTCGGAGGAGGTGCACACGCCTGCCACAGTTGGCAGGGGGCGCGGAGCCCCGGTGTCTCCTCTGCCGTTCTTCATTGGTGATTTGAGTAGTAATGTGTCTCGTGGCAGAGCTATCCCACGTAATATACATAATGTGAGTTTTGGTCTGCCTAAGTGCAGTACGGGTCAAATGTCTGACAATGAAACTGTGGGGTTTGTCGACCAAATGAGCGACATTATGCAGCAAATGGGTCAACAGTTAGCTGATAACATTGTGTCCAGGTTGAATACTTCTGGCTCCTCTACCAAGTCCCCTGGGGCTCCTGATGTTCCTCCACATGTGAATGATACTGTGAATGGCCGTAGTTTGAACCTCTCCCATGTGACATTTGTTGAAAAAGGTGCGAAAGAGCCACCAGTGTTTAAAGGGGATGGTTCAGATACGTTGGCTTTCGACGAGTGGGAAGAATTAATGAGGGTTTATCTCCGAAAAAGTGGTATTCCCGTTGAAAACAGAGCGGAAGAAATTCTTATCCACTTGAGGGGCAGGGCTAGAGACATCGTAAAGCTGGGTATTAGGAACGGGGGCCTTAATGTTACACAAAGCCCTGATGCTGTTTACGGTCTTCTACGTAAACATTTTAGCACTAGTCTGTGCTCCTCGGCGCCTCTCGCTGATTTTTACTCCATCCGTCCAACTGCTAACGAGGACCCTTATGAGTTTTGGTTAAGACTAAACAAGGCTGCTGACATTGTCGCTAGCTGCCTCGCGGAAGGGGAAATCCTTCGACAATCCCGGGGAAGAAGTCACTCGGTTATTTATAAGACACTGCCCGAACAAGGAACTTTCTTACACGTTTAGGTCAAAGACTATCGATAAGTGGTCGGCTCGTGATGTCCAGGAGGTACTGGACGAGTACCATTTAGAATATAGTTTGAGACAGACCGGTGATATGAAGAAAGTTATTGTGAACAAGTGTGAAGTAGCCGCTGATGCACCCCGCGCCGCTAACGCGTCTGACGACTTAGCGTTAGAGAAGCTAGACGCCATGTTAGAAAAAGTTTTGTCACAAAATCAAAATGGCGCCCAGGCTGTTAGGCACGTCGCGCCGTGACGTAAGGTATCCCAAAATAGACAGCTTAAACAGCATGCCGTGTGCGGTCAGCAAAGACGTGTCTCACACCGCGTATACGCACTGTAGGGAGCATAAGCTGTGCTTTCGTTGCCATGCACAGGGCCACTCCAGTCGCGCTTGCCCCCGGGGCGTTCACACTTCTCCCTCCGGGCAGCAGGGAAACTAGTCAGTCTGCGTGTAGGGGAGGACAGCGCAGATGGGACTTCTTCACCTCCCACCATGGACAGTATCGTAGATTTCGAGTCTGTCTGCGACACTTACAGTGACAAGGTGCCGTTGGGCAAGACACCTGTAGTTCAACGGTTGCAGAGACTTTCAGAAACTGACGTTATCACGGACAACTTTTACATCATTAAGGCCTTGGTGGACAGCGGGTCTATGGCGTGCACTATTAACGAGGAGACTGATTCAGCGTTAAAGGGGGCTTATCCGGAGGTTGACAGGAAGCAGGCTGACGAGTACATTATCGTGGGCTGTGGAGGTCAACTGGTGACGCCCACTGCTCTGTACGACCTCTCCGTCTTAGTGTACGGTATCAAAGTTATCGTCCCAGTCCTAGTGATACCAGGCCAGTCCGACAGTATGATCCTGGGGAGCAATGTTCTGAAATGGCTCATGATGCAGATCGAAGATGGTGCAATAGACTCAAGCAAAATGGACGCTTTTAGCGAAGAGCTACCCAAGCTGCTGTCCCTGTTGTCTCACACGGTGCACCGTACCGACGTCTCGTCGCTGGATTTTGGGACTGCCAAATTAAAGAAATGTGTCACGTTACAGCCCTTGACTGAACATTTAGTGTGGGCTAAGCTGCCGTCTGTCGACGCTTCTGCTGTGGGGAGCTCAGTCATCGTAGAACCCACTCGATCAAAAACAAGACCAGCGCAGATCCTGGTGGGGAGAGTTGTTACCACTCTATACGGGGACAGTTGGGTTCCTGTTAAAGTAGTTAACCCCACAGCGAAGACACTCACGCTGAAGAGGAATGCCAAACTTGTGGATGTATCTCCCAGTTTGTCAGTGCAAGATCTGCCTGAGCCGCAACGTGTTCAATCAAACACCCAGCACATGACGGAGCCTCAAAGTTTGAAAACCGAGGAGGAGATTAAACAGTCTCTCATCGACATGGGCCTCCAGGAAGTTGACATCGCGTCTTGTGAGGTGTCTTTAGAATGGAAGAACAAGCTGCTCAACTTGATCGAGCGATATGACTCCACGTTCTCCAGACACAAGATGGATTGTGGAGAGGCCAAAGACTTTGTACACAGAGTACGGTTGATGGATGACAAGCCGTTCAGACTGCCGTACAGACGTGTCCCCCCTTGCCATTACGAAAAATTGAGAACAGCTCTGAACGAAATGGAGGATGTCGGGATCATCAGAAAGTCCCAGAGCGAGTATGCGTCTCCTCTCGTCCTCGTCGTGAAACCCAATGGTGATCTACGCATCTGCAATGACTTCCGGTGGCTTAATGCAAGAACTATTAAAGATGCACATCCCTTGCCCCACCAGATGCGCTTGCTGCGCTTGGAGGCAACGTGTTCTCCACCATGGATCTCACCTCGGGGTTTTACAACGTTCCGCTACACGAGGATGACAAAAAGTACACCGCCTTCTCCTCCCCGTTCGGGCTGCACGAGTATAACAGGATGCCTCAAGGACTGACCAACAGCCCCGTGACGTTCATGCGAATGATGATGTCGATCTTCGGTGACAAAAACCTGGACGACCTAATGGTGTTTGCGCCGTCCGAACAGATTGCGCTAGAGCGTTTGGAGATGGTATTTTCGCGGTTAGCTGCAAACAATCTCAAGCTTTCCCCCAAAAAATGTCATTTCCTTCGGCGCTCTGTAGAGTTCTTGGGCCATATCATCTGCGAAGAGGGCATGAAAACCGACCCCAGTAAAGTTCAGGCCATCAGTGATATTAGGGAAACTGACCTCATGGAGGCAGACGGTAAAACCCCCAGTGCTAAAAAGATAAGATCCTTTTTAGGCATGGCCTTGTATTATCATCACTTTATTGAAGGTTGTTCCGCTAAGGCTAGGCCCCTGTTTAATCTCGTGTCAGAACCCTCCACCTCCAAGAAAAGGGGTAGGACCCCCAAACCGAAGTTTAAGAAGGGTTTAGTAAGATTAACCCCCACTGACTGGACTGACGACTGCAGAGAGGCCTTTGAGACCCTCAAACATGATTTGATACACAGTGTGACGTTGGCTCATCCAGATTTTGACGCTCCTTTTATCCTAGCTGTTGACGCTTCTTTCGACGGGATAGGCGCTGTCCTGTCGCAATTGCCACCTGGCAGTAAGACCGCCAGACCTGTGGCTTTTGCCAGTAAAACTTTGTCTCAAGCCCAGTTGAATTATCCAGCTCACCGCCTGGAGTTTTTAGCTGTTAAGTGGGCCGTGTGCAACAAATTTGACCATTGGTTAAAAGGACGGACCTTTTCTGTTTGGACTGACAATAATCCACTGACTTATATATTGACTAAGCTCAAGCTTGTCGCTTGCGAACAGAGGTGGGTGGCCAAGTTAGCTGCGTATAGCTTCGATCTTAACTATGTCCCGGGCACTAAGAACGTAGTCGCTGACGCACTTAGTAGGGAGCCGTTTGTTAAGTCCTGCGTTGCCCACCGTCTCGTTTCTGAACCGTATTCTCATCTGCTCGCCCAAATTAGTGAGCTAGCGGACCAGAGAGTCCAAGACGCGTTTAGGTGCACTAACAACTGCCAACGCATAGACCAGCCTGGGGATTCCGCCAATTCGCTATCCCCACAGCCGTCTCTGTCCCTCGACGAGGTCCAAGCGGTGTTAAGCGCTCAGAGTGAAGGGAATGCCAGTCCGTTGCATGTCACTTGTGATGATGTCCCGCAACTAGCGTGTATCACCGACAGTGCCTCACTCCCGCTGAGCCAGCTTGTGTCAATGCAAGAACAGGACAATACACTGAGTAGAGTCTTCTATTATGTGCAAAGGCGAAAAAGGCCCACCAAGCGTGAACGCGCGCGTGAACCAGGTGGTGTGAAGAATCTACTCAAACACTGACCGGTCAAAAAGAGACAGTAAAATGAACGTGACGCTCCATCAGTTCGTCGTACCGGACGCATTGAAACAACAAGTCCTCACTGGCCTCCACGACTCAGCTGGCCACCAGGGCCAAGCGCGGCCCCATTCCAATCCAGAAATGGATTGGAATGGCCAAGTGCGGCCCTGGTGGCCGCGCTTGCCCATTCCAATCCAGAAATGGATTGGAATGGAAAGGGACGTCATCAATCACGTCAGGAAATGCTTCAGATGCATCGTCGGTAAAACCCCTGAACCATATGGCCGTGCTCCGCTCGAAAGCATTCAAACCTCGGAGCCGCTGGAGTTGGTTTGCATCGATTTCTGGACTACGGAGCAAACAGACAAGAAATGCGTTGACGTCTTGGTCGTCACTGATCATTTCTCGAAATTGGCACACGCGTTTCCATGCAAGAATCAGTCAGCCAAGCAAGTCGCTCGCCGGTTGTGGAACGACTTTTTCTGCGTGTACGGCTTCCCGAAACGCATTCATTCAGACCAAGGTGCAAATTTCGAAAGCAGCCTCATGAAAGAACTTTTGCCGTTGTCTGGAGTCCAGAAATCCCACACAACACCGTACCACCCGATGGGGAATGGCATTGCAGAACGCTACAACAGGACTCTGGGGAATATGATCCGCGCTTTACCCCCGCACTCGAAAGCACGATGGCCACAAATGCTACAAATGCTGACATTCTGTTACAACTGCACGGAGCATGAAACCACGGGATTTGCGCCCTTCTATCTCATGTTTGGAAGAGTCCCACGGTTACCAGTCGACGTTGTTTTCCAACATGTACTCGGTAGTAGCCCCACCGTCGACCGCCATGAGTTTATTGCAGCGTTGAGGCGTGATTTAACTGAGGCATCGCGCATTGCCCTTCGTAATAGTAGAACAGCACAGGCCCGCCAAACAGAAAACTACAACCGTAAGGCTAAAGGCGCGCCACTCGTCGTGGGTGACCGGGTTTTGCTTGCAAATCGTGGAGAGAGAGGGAAACGGAAGGTTGCGGACAAATGGGTTTCGACGGTGTTTGAAGTTATCTCCGTAAACCCGAGTGTAAATGTCTATTCCATCAAAGACCCTGACACCCAGAAAGTAAAAACAGTGCATAGAAATCTTCTACTCCCTGTCAGTTTTCTTTCGTCTGAAGTAGCGAGCACATGTGCGCCTGATGACTCCTCATTAGCGAACGACGAAGTCTTATATAGCGCTTTTCAAAGAACACAAAGACGCTTTACAAATGAGACAAACAAACAAAGATGAGGGTGCTATTGTAGGTTGTAGGCGAGCTGAAACAAGTGGGTTTTTAACAGATTTTGTAGGTGGTCAGCGAGTCTGAGTTTCTGATGTGGATGGGGAGTGAGTTCCAGAGGGTGGGGGCGGCGATGGCGAAGGCTCGGTCCCCCAAGGTTCGGTGCTTTGACTTGGTGATGGGTTTGAGGAGGTTTAAGTCAGCAGAGCGGAGGCGACGGGAGGGGCGGTGGCGTTGTAGGAGGTCTGTGAGGTATGAAGGGGCCATGTTGTTGAGGGCTTTGTAGGTGATGAGCAGAACTTTGTAATGGATGCGCTGTTGTACGGGGAGCCAGTGAAGCTGTTGGAGGACGGGGGTGATGTGGTCTCTGGAGCGGGTGTGGGTGAGAAGGCGGGCGGCAGAGTTTTGAACATATTGCAGCTTTTGTAAATCAAAGGTAGGGAGACCATACAGGAGGCTATTGCAGTAGTCGAGTCTTGATGTAATAAATGCATGGATGAGAGTTTCGGCAGCAGATGTGGAGAGGGTGGGGCGGAGGCGAGCGATGTTACGGAGGTGGAAAAAGGCAGTTTTAGTGATTTGACGGATGTGGGGTTTAAATGCGAGTGTGGGGTCAAAAATGAAACCAAGATTTCGGATCTGGGGAGAGGTGGTGACTGTGTGACCATCGATGGAAAGAGTGAAATCTTGGGAGGAGGGGAGGAGTGATTTGGGACCAATGACTATGATTTCAGATATGTTGCAGTTGAGTTTAAGGAAGTTGTCGTTCATCCAGGATTGTATTGCAGAGAGGCATTTTGTGATGGTGGATACTGTGGCAGGGGTGATGGATCTGGTGCTGAGGTAGAGTTGTGTGTCATCTGCATAACTGTGGAATTGTAGTCCGTGGGTGTGAATGATTAGTCCAAGGGGAAGCATGTACAGGATAAACAGAAGGGGACCAAGCACCGAGCCTTGAGGGACTCCGTGGTTGACAGGTATGGTGTGAGACGTACAGTTGTTGATGGATATGAATTGAGATCTATTGTTGAGGTAGGAGGTGAACCAGGAGAGAGCTGAGCCAGAAATGCCAAGATGTTGTAGGCGTTGGAGAAGGATGGAGTGGTCAATGGTGTCAAAGGCGGCAGAGAGGTCAAGTAGGAGGAGAATGGAGAGGGAACCAGAGTCGGAGGCCAGCAGGAGGTCGTTTGTTACTTTGAGTAGTGCGGTTTCAGTAGAGTGATGAGTGCGGAATCCTGTCTGAAAGGTTTCGTAGAGCTGATTGGAGAGGAGGTGATGTTTTAGTTGAGAGGCGACCGAACGTTCCAGGATTTTAGACAGGAATGGGAGGTTGGAGATGGGGCGGAAGTTGTTGGGGTTGTCAGGATCCAGGCCAGGTTTTTTAAGTATTGGTGTGATGGCGGCAATTTTGAAGGAGGGGGGAACTGTTCCAGAGGTGAGAGAGGAATTGATTATGTCCATGATGAGTGGACTGAGGCAGGGAAGGCAGTGCTTGACCAGTGCAGATGGGATGGGGTCCAGTGGGCAGGTTGTTAGGTGAATTTTATTGAAGTGGTTTGTGAGATCAGATTCTGTGATAACTGATAGGGAGGGGAGAATGGTGTGAGATGGAAGGGTTGAGTCGGGTTGAGGGTCTGTACTGGGAGAGATGGTCACAGAGAGTTCTTGGTGAATGCTGTCAATTTTGGATTTAAAGAAGTCAATGAAGTTATTGCATTTGTCCATGGTGAATAAGTGAGTGATATTGTCAGTGGGTTTGAGTAGTTTGTTGACTGTGGCAAACAGAGTCCGGGGGTTGGAGGATCCAGAGTGAATGATACCAGAGTAAAAAGCTGTGCGGGCTGATATGAGCGCTGATCGATAATGATGGGTGTGATCCTTGTAGGCTTGTAGGTGTACAGTGAGTCCAGTTTTCTTATGTAGGCATTCCAGTTGTCTGCGTTCTTGTTTGAGTCTGTGCAGTTCAGGGGTAAACCAGGGAGCAGAGCGGGAGAATGTAACTTTTGCAGTTTTAACTGGTGCGAGAGTATTGAGGCTGGATGTGAGGGTGCGATTGTAGTGAGCTACTAGGTCGACGGTGGTTGAGTTTTTTGGGGATGCTGGGTATGGAAATTGTGTTTGCAATGTGGGAGGAGAGGGAAGTGAGACAGAGGGACTTTAGATTTCGGTAAGATATGGTGCGTGTCTGCTTGAAATGAGGGCTGGGGAGGTTGATAGGAAGGAGGAAATGTGCTGAAGTTGTCATTACCGGTGGATACGTTGACTAAGTTTCTGCGGGAGCCTCTGTGGATGTAGCAATGGCGTTGAAGTAGTTCGGAGGTTTTTATTTCAGCGGTGAGCTCCGGAGTGGGCGATAGGTAGCGGTTTAGCTGGAGTAGCTGTTTGCTGAGTATCGGAAAGCCATGAAGTTGAAAGTGGCGTTTGGCAACCATGGAAGCAGGATGGAGAGCAGGAGAAGAACGAGGACCAGGTACTGCATCGTCCGGGAGGGAAGATTGAATCGTCTTGGGCCAGGAGAAGTTAGCGTAGCCGCCCGAAAGCGCGGGTGTCAACCCGGTCGATCCAGCGGCGTTGCCAACTATACAGTCCGTAGTCCCAAATGCAGCCGAACCACACTGGGTCGGGTCCCTCGGTAGCAAAGACGTGCAGGTGAACAAGTCCAGGTAAGTGCTGAGTTATTGAAATTGAAGATGAGTGCATCAGTGGGTCCAGAGATGTAGGAAATTCAGGTGCTCTTCGAGGACAAGAACATGGAGAACATGAACTATAGGAGAAAAGAAAAAAATGTCCGAGGCACTCTGAATAATAAGATAAAAGTCCTTTAATGAGCAGGGGACGCCAACGCGTTTCGACCTGATACGGTCTTCATCAGGGCACATGATTTTAAAAAACACAAACAGGTGCGTTAAATACCAAACTGGCATCACATGAGATAGTCACGTGATGCTCCGTCAATATAGAGTAACCACAAGACATAGGAATAGAAATGACAGAAGTTAAACAGCACATGGATTCTGTTGGTAAATAACAGAGGACGGATAAGTCTAAAAACATGTAGGAAAAGAGCAATACATGATATATAGCACCATATAAGTACATGGGGTCATTAACAAAATTGGTGTTATATATTTTATATTTGGAACACAGTGAATAGTTAAATTTTTTTAGGTGGATCAGCTATAATTTAAGATACTGCGAGGTACAGACTTATAATTTAAGTTTAACAATGGCCATTGTGTGCTAATAAGGTAATTGAATTTAATATAATTATATAAAACTATTGATTTTTAGATTTGATAGTTTGTAAAAATGACAGCCCGTTGACCTCCTAGACAAAACAACCTCATGAAAAAAGTGTGGACAATGGTTATAGAAAGACAGAAAAATCTACGTCTTCATTAAGACCCGGATACTTAGTGGCCTGTAAACAGTCAATCCAAAAAGTTTCTTTTTGGGCCAACAACCTTATCCGGTCCCCCCCTCGACTGTTGTGAGGGATCACGTCAATGACAATCGCCCTCAACTGGTTGATGTTCGTGTGGCCGGCGAGGTTCCAGGGTTTTGCCATAGGATAATTGAGATTGTTCGTTCTAATTGCGTATTTATGTTCAGAAAGTCGATCCTTGAGTCTCCTTTTTGTCATGCCCACGTAGAAACAACCACACGGGCAATCCAATTTATATATAACATGGGTGGTATTGCAATTTGCAAAGTGGCGGCACGAGAAGGTTCTGGATCCAGTGAGGTTGGCAAAGGAGGAAGTTTTGTTAATGTTTATGCAATGTTTGCATGAACCACATTGGAAGGTTCCCTTTGGTTTTGGAAAGAAAGTCTTAGGCTCTGAGGCAGGAAGATAATTTTTGACGAGTTGATCTTTGAGAGAAGGGGCCCTCCTGATGGCAAATGAAGGCAGTTCCTGGAAGACAGTGGAAAGTGAGGGGTCACTGCGGAGAATATCCCAATTTTTGTTAATTATCCGTTTGATTCCATTTGTGAGACTTGTATATTGCAATGAGCAGAATATGTTATTCGACTTTGTTCTTGATCTCTTCTTGAACAAATGTGATCTCTGTATGGATTTAGTTTTCAAAAGGGCCTGGTCAAGAATTGGTTTCTTATATCTCCTAGATAAAAATCTTTGGTACATGTCGGTCGCCTGGTTGTTGAAGTCTGACTCATCATCACAAATGCGCTTAAGGCGCTGAAATTGTCCAAACGGAATATTAGAAATTAAAGATTTGGGATGAAAACTGTCAGCCCTTAGTATAGTGTTTTTGTCAGTGCTCTTCCTGAAAATCGAGGTATGTAAAGTACCTTGTGTGTCCACTGTGATTGTTAGATCCAGGAAGTTGATGACTTTATCACTGTAGTCGAGGCTTAATCGGATGTTCGGGTTCGTATTGTTGAGATAGTCATAGAAGTTCATTAAATGTTCCGAAGAGCCTGAAAACACAAATAATAAATCATCAATGTAACGGCCGTAGAATTCCACAAAGTTCTTGAATGGGTTGGTATCTGACCAAATGTACCTTTCCTCCCATTGTCCTAGGTACAGTCCTGCATAGTTCGGTGCATACGAGGCGCCCATAGCCGTTCCTTTTACCTGCTTGTAGAGTTTATCCTGAAACAAGAACACATTGTTGTTAAGTGTCCAGTGGGTCAATTCAACAATAAAGTTTGTTGGGGGGCTATTAGGATCTGCACGTTGTTGTAAGTAGTGTTCCAGGGCTGAGAGGCCATCATTGTGATCAATATTAGAATAAAGGGCCTCTACATCCATAGTTACAAGAAGAGCATTCTTTGGAAAATTGATAGTCTGTAGTTTTTTGAGCAAATCTGTAGTGTCCTGTAGATAGGCCCGTAGAGAAGCAGTAAGGGGCTTAATGAAAAAATCTATGAATTTGGACGCGGGCTCAGTAATGGTGTCGATTCCATTGATGATCGGTCGACCAGGAGGGGCTAGGAGATTTTTATGAATTTTTGGTAAGAGGTAAAATGAAGCCACTTTAGGATTGGAAGGTAATAAAAATTCATATTCCTTGGAGTTAATCCACCCCCGTTCTCTTGCGTTATCCAGAATGTGGACTAGATCCTGTCTGATTTGGGTGATAGGGTTTAATGAAATAGGAGTGTAGTATTGTGGGTCATAGAGTTGCCTAGAGGCCTCTTGGATGTACTGCAACTTACCCCAGATGATGGTAGCGCCACCCTTATCTGCCTGCCTGATGACAAAGTCGTTGTTGTTTTGAGCCATTTTATTGCCTCTCTCTCCTCCACGGTAAGGTTGGAGTAGGTTGTTCTGTTGGAATAAAATAATTTGTCTATATCATAGTTAACCTTTTCATAAATGCATTGAGACAGGCATTATTATTGATCGGAAAAAAATTTGATTTAGGTTTGAAGGGACTGTAAGATACCTGTAACGGAGGTGTTGGAGACATTGTTGGTGATGTGGCCAAAGTTGGATGCGTATGATACCACGCCTTGAGGTGCAAATTGCGATAGAAGCGATGCAAGTCTATTTTTGTATCAAAGGGCTTGGCACGATACGTAGGGGCATAAGAAAGGCCTCTAGAGAGTACCTTCATGCAATCTGGGGAAAGGGGGGTATCGGATATATTGATTACCGTGTCTGCATTTGCGAGTGTTGAGTTCTCGGGCGGAGGTGATAGTCCATCGGGCGCCTTCCGCTTCGAGCGCCCCCTCCTCGTCTTCCTTTTTGTCCGATAGGATATGTTCTGGGGTCTAAAAAAGAAGAACCGTAGTTCTACGTGCTGAGTTAGTTTGATTTGAGATTGATTCAAGTTTGATTTGAATTATCCGGAGAGAGAAGCGGCAGCCAAAACGCGCCAGCGTCCTCTCCACATCCGGGTATCAAATCCCTGTTGAAGCACAGGACAGTGAGATTAGAACGATTAACTGGCTTTTGAACACTGAAAACGGGTCTTACCAGAGTGTAGAAGCGAGTCTGGCTGACGAAGATACTGTTTCTGATCCGTTTGCGGAGTCTGATGTGGATTCTGTAGCATTAGACCCGGGTAGTAGCGCTTCCCTATGCGTCGAATCTGAAGGTGTTCCTCTTCACTCTCCTCTGAGCGCGGGTGACCACACCCTACCTGCTGATCAATCAGAACTAGTCCCCGCGGACGCGGTGACGTGTGACGCTGTAGCTGACGCGCAACTGTTACCTGTGCGTACCAGAGCAGGCAGATTGATTAACCACCCGCTCGGTTGATTTGTGAAATGAATGGACAAAGAGTAGAGTCAGGGGTCCCCTCACAACTTGTGAGATTTGTCATCTCTTTTGTAAATAGCATGTTCACACAGAGGAAGGCCCACCAGTTCCCATTGTTTTCTGTTAAGGGACGGTTGTGAAGCTTCCATTAGAGGGAAAGAGGTGTAAACATTTTTTTTCGAGGGCATCACTGTAGTATGTTGGGTGTAAACGGCACCCTTCCTATCCGCACGGTTTAGGCGAGGCACCTTGAGTCATGACGTGGGGGGCCCCCGCGGAAAGGGCTGCAAGGGTTTAATCCTTTTAACTGTCATCTCCAAGAAAGGAGACGGGGAAAGAGTTGCCTTGCGCTTTCCCCGAGTATAAGCAGGTAAATATACGTTCGAGGGCGAGCATCGGCGGCGCGGCCAATGAGGAGCCTGTCAGCCGATGCCGCTCGGTGACGCGACAGAGGGAAGATCCATCGCGGCCTACACCTCCCAGGTCCGACAGCCGCCGGCAAGGGGGGGGCGGAGCCATGGAAGGCGCTGCACCAACCGTCGGCCAATCTTAGCTGAGGACTGGCACAGTGGAGAGCGGAGCCGTGGAGGGTGCTGTGACACTGGGCCAATCACCGCTCAGGACTGGCACAGCGTGTGTGGTAAGCCGAGAACCAGAGCCGAGCTCGAGAGCCAGACACGAGCTGGACTCGTCTCTTGCCGAGTGCAGAGCGACGTGGGCCGCAGAAGGCCCCACGCGCACGGCTGTCGTCACCATACGAGCAGAGGGACGAGCTTTTTCGACAAGTGAGGCCACCTGAGCCCCGCTGTCAACTGTCGTCAAGGCACTGAAAACTAGCGGTCTCTTCACGCTGTTATCAGAGATAGGGACAGAAGTATGCTCTTTACTCTGACAGGCGACCAATCCAGCACGTCGCTGTCTGCTGCTGCTCCACGCTCGAACCTGACATAAGAGAGGATGAGCGGAGCTTGTCAAGAATTTTTGACACAAAAGCCCTTCCATAGAATCCGGCACATATGGTGTGCTGTCATGGCACATGAGTGGTAACAGGTAGTCTCAACGTGCCGTTATCAAGCTCCTGCTCCACGTTCGAACCTGTCATAACAGTGGACAAACGGAGCTCGTCAAAATTATTATTATTATTATTATTTTTTTGACACAAAAGTACCTCCATAGCACCAGGCGCACATGGCGTGCCGTCATGGCATATGAGCGGTAACAGGCGGCCTCAACACGCCGTTATCAAGCTCCTGCTCCACGCTCGAACCTGTCAAGCAGTGGATAAGTGTAGTTTGTCAAGAATTTTGACACACAAGCCCTTCCATAGAATCCGGCATATACAGCCAGAGAGTAGCGTCTCGGAACTCTCTGCGCTGACACTCATACAGCGGGCATATGACGCTGCGACCGAAGGTGCAGATCCAGCAGGGCAGGACTCAATGATGGACTTCATATTGTAAACCAGGACCGAAGAGTGAGGAGGCGGAAAGCGACAGAATCAGGGGAGGACGCTTCTCCATTCCTCTGAGTGTTGATAGCCTACCCGCAAATGACGACAGGCTAGTGCTGCTCGAGCCGCGTTAGCATCGATAGCATAGACGCAAGCTCAGCTTGGTCAGCGTCAACTTTGTCCCGCTCAGAGGGAAAGGATGACTCCACGCTAGTCCAGGAAGGAGAGGACGGCAAGGGAAAGCCCCGATACCGTCCTGCAATGCCACAGCACTCGGCCAATCCTACACTGGACGTTAGCAGAGAGGAAGACCATTTGCACCTGGCGTTTAGTCAGCGGGCTAACGCAGGCTGGGACCTGAAGCGAGGAAGGTCCACCTGGACGCAGGGACTGGGCCCGGGCACCAGGGACCTGTATCGGAAGTTGCCAAGTTCCGTCCGCGCCAAACCGAGAGGTCTGCTTCTGAAGGCCTCGGCGGTGTTCGCGCATCTCCCCTGGGAACGTGAAACGCGCAGGGAAAAGTCCTCGTCTGTGCGGTGGAGGAGGAGGTGGTCATGCCGGTCTCGAAGGAGAATGATGACCGGTCAGGGACCGCAGAACCGCTTGACACCGGTTCCCTTTTATAGGACCTGGGGTGTGCCAGCCTCATAGGGTGATTGGAGCGGTTAGATCATTTGATCTTCTCAGGCGGGAAGCGGAGCTTCCGAGAGAGATTATGCATCAGCGAAAGCCTAAATGGCTGAAGCAACATATGAAATAGAACTGATGAATACAAGCATTAAGACGAAACTTGGTGTTCCGCTGTAGTGTAGGGGTTAGCGCAGGTGTCCTATAGCACACCTTTTTCGAACACATGGAGTGAGTTCGAGACTGGTTGAGAGAGATTATTCTTTTAATTATTATTCTTTGCGTGTAGTGTACAGTAAAAGACGCCAACGCACTCATATGGTAAGACTGAAGCCTTTATTACCTTTTATCCCAATGTCAGTACAGTTATCATGAACATCACACACAATTTTCGTAGCAATCCTTTCCTCTTCCTGTCGACTTCAGGGGGAGACAGCTAATTGGCCATGGTGGCGCACATCTAGCTACGATATTTTATGAAATATCCATGTGCCGAGCTCGCGCAAAAGAAAGAACCGGAACACCAGAACACGGCTGCTCTGCGTAGATCGCAGCGTGTTTTTTTTATTTACCTGGCAAGTGGCAGCACATGTGCGAAGAAGCGAGTGTGTCCAACAAGCCTTTACCAAACTTGGTGTTACTATTTTACTTTTATTGTCTGGAGTTTTATTGTGTTTTTTAATGTATAGAGTTAGTTTACTGTAGTTCTAAGTCTATTTTTGGTGTGTGGATTATCACAAAGTTGAATAAATTAGTTTATTCATTCAATCTTTTTCTTCTTCAGTGTGTAATTTAAGTTATTTTAGTTACTATAAAAAAAAATCGTGATAAAATCGAAATCGGGAGTTTATAATTAAAAAATCGTGATATTATATTTTTGTCATATTGCCCACCCCATGTCAAGTCTAGAGTTAAAAACCTCTAAGATATTAGTGGTAAAAGGGAAACAGGCCTGTAGTTTATAAATAGATGTTTATCTCCTGCTTTGAACAGAGGAATGACTTTAGCTACTTTCTATCAGGAAATTGTCCAGTTTGCAACGATAAGTTACAAATGTAAGTTAACGGCTTAGAGATACTTTCAATAACAGTTTTTAAAGTTTTCATATCCATGTCATAGTAATCTTTCGAGGTTATATTTTTACATCCTCTAACAATATCCAGTATCTCCTTGTCCTCAACAGGTTTGAGGGACAATGTTAAGCCTATTTGTTTATGTTGCAAAGCCACGTTTAACAGCATACGCATTTTACGTAATGCGTGCCTGTGTGCACTGATCTCTTCTGAGCATGCGCAATAAATGGTCAGTGAAGTTCTCCGACCGAAATGACGATGGCGGTGTGTGACTTTTCTCCGTGTAAGCTAGCTAAAGGTATTTGCTAGAAAGCCACTTTGGTGACTGTATTATCGATTGGCTGCTGCAGAAATGGCAAACGCTACAGGTTATGGGCCCAGTCAAGCAGGCCAAAGGTGGTTCAGACTTTTATTCGACGGGGACGAGAAAAGTTATGAGCTTTGGGAAACGATGGAGTTGCGCGGCCTCAGAGAAATTCTTCTGGAGACCCCGGACATCGATGAAGCCGATGTGGAAGCTCTCGCGGAAGATGAGAGGATAAACGGAGAGGCATATGCAGAGCTGGTGCAGTGTCTAGACAACAAGAGTTTATCCCTGATAATGAGAGACGCAAAACGTGACGGGAGAAGGGCCCTGGAGATTCTTCGCGAGCACTACGCAGGAAAGGACAAGCCACGCGTTGTGAGTCTATACTGTGAACTTTCCTCGCTCCACAAGGCTAGCAATGAAACGGTCACTGATTACATTATCCGAGCTGAGACTATATTCACGTCGTTAAGAAGAGCAGACGAACAGATTAGTGATGGGCTTCAGATAGCCATGGTTGTAAAGGGGCTACCTGATTCATACAAGCCATTCGTCGTGCATATCACTCAGACAAATGAAGAAGTTACGTTCTGTGAGTTTAAAACAAAACTGCGAAGTTATGAGAGTACCGAAAAATACGGAAAGAGTGACCTTAATGTTGGAGAAGACAACGTAATGAAGACTAGCGGGGCAACGATGTCGCATGGGAGAGGAAGAGGAAAGAAAATTGACCTGACTGATGTCGAATGTTACGCATGTGGCAAAAAGGGACACATGGCCAGGACTTGTCCAGACGAATCCCAAGTGAGAAGAGAGAACCGAAGATGGGACACGCCACAGCGAGGAAGAGGGCGCAGTCGAGGACGAGGCCGTGACCATGTGAGGAAAGCTGACGGAGAGACCGAGGCAGAGCCTACATCTTTTTGTTTCTTCAAGATGAGCGATTGTCCTACACAAAAAGGTAACAAGAAGGGTCTCATGGTCGACTGCGGCGCCACATCACATATGATCAACGACGCCACAAAATTCAAGACAGTGGACAAAAGCTTTAGGCCAGAGGATCACATGATCGAGCTCGCTGACGGAACGAAGGTGAGCGGGATGGCGAAGATGAGAGGAGACGCCGAAGTCTACTTGTTGAACAGCGAAGGACACCAAGTGAAGACAAGGCTCAAGCAAGCACTCTACATTCCATCGTTTCCACAAAACATTTTTTCAGTCAAAGCAGCAACAGCCAGCGGAGCAGAGATCCGATTCAAGGACGGTGATGGCTGGCTGGTCCACAAGAATGGTACCAAGTTCAAGATGGATGTGTATGGTAGGCTGTATTACCTTAGCACCATAGAAAATGAAAATATTGACAATGTGTGTGTTAGTCATGACATTCAAACGTGGCATAGGATACTTGGTCATTGTAATTTTGATGATGTTGCAAAATTAGAAAAAGTTGTTGAAGGGATGTCGATAAAAGGCAAAAATGAAAAGCCCAATCAAAACTGTGAAATATGCATACAAGGCAAGTTCACACAAAGCAGGAACAGAGACGCAGACGCTAAAGCTACTAATATATTAGAGCTAGTACATACAGATCTATGTGGCCCTATAGAGCCAGCTGATAAAGATGGATACAGATATGCAATAGCATTTACTGATGATTACAGTGGGATGATTTTCCCATACTTTATCAAAGCAAAAAGTGATGCTTCCAAAGCTACAGAAAAGTTTTTCGCAGATGCAGCACCATATGGAAAGATAAAATGCATTAGATCGGATAACGGTACAGAGTTTACTGGGCAGGAGTTCCAGTCTTTACTTAGGAGTAATGGCATAAGGCACGAGACCAGTGCACCCTACTCACCTCACCAAAACGGAACTGCAGAGAGAGGTTGGAGAACCTTATTCGAGATGTCACGATGCATGCTATTGGATAGTAAATTACCAAAGCATTTATGGACATATGCTCTACAGACAGCAGCTCAAATCCGAAACAGGTGCTACAGTAAGCGACTAGAGCAGACACCTTACCGTGTTTTCACAGGAAAAACACCTAACCTATCTAACATGAAGGTATTTGGCTCTGAATGCTACATATATAAGCAGGATAAAAAGAAGCTGGATTCTAGGTGTGAAAAGGGTATTTTCATAGGCTATGATAAATATAGTCCAGCATACAACATGTATTATCCTGAGACAGGCAAAATCCTAAAACATAGGCTGGTCAAAACTATTACTAAAGAGAGTGTTGATAACCAGACTCAGACAGATTGTGAAGTGGAGTATGACATTGGGAGTTATGGAGATATACCACCGAGGATAGTCAATAAGGGTCAGAGACAGCCTAAAGAGAGCAAAGAGTCCAGTGTTGGGGAAACTGCAGAGGCGGGTCTAACCCAGACCGATACTGCTCAGACAGAACAAGGAGATGGGAGCAGTGGCGGAGCTAGGGGGTGGCTTTAGGGGCTTAAGCCTCGAATGTTTTTTCAAAAGCCCCGGATCTTTTTTGGACAGGTTTTTTTTTTTTTTCACGCTGTAAAAGCATTCATATCCATTCAATATGAGAACAACGAAGCGAAAGCGGCAACGTAACGCCGTAATTATTACCCTTCCCTGAACTTCTCCTGTTTGTCTGTCAGTCGGACCTTAGCCGCGCGCGCACCCGTGTGTGTGTTTGTTTGTTGATCCCAGCCGCGCGCGCCCTGTCCGGAGCGTAGCAGGGCTCGCCTCGCAGACGCAGCGGCTCAGAGAGCAGAGGAGAGACGGAGGAGAGGAGGTCTGCACATGCTCATGATCTCATCAGATTCTGAAATCGTAGGTAGTGGTGGCCACGCGTCATTTGTGTGTAATCAATCATAAACCTGTCACGAACGATAACTGCGTGCCCCGAAAGCTACGAAGGCAAACTTTCCCCTCGTGACTAGTGTTTACATTCACTAGCATTAGCATTAGTATCCTGGTGCTGCGATCAGCAGGTGCCACTACTTGTGTTTCGTTCTTGAGAAAAGTAATTAGCCTTGTTTTATGGACAATATGTGGAAACGTATGGGGCTTCATTTATCTATTGTAATTAATTACAATCTTGCTTAATTTTATAACATAATGCATATTTTTAGTGACTTGCCACCATGGACATCAGGCGCTTTTTCAAAAAATGACAGGAAGGCAACCCAGGTGAGAGAACAACAAAGTACAGTTTCACATATTTATAATACTACAGTAGATGTCATAACTTTGGGTTTTTAATAATTGATCTGGTGGATTTATAGCACAGAGAGGGAGAGATGGCAGGGAGAGGGACAGCACAGACATGGAGCAATTGTCCTCAGGTAAGGTAAGAAAATAGTTGAGAATGATACTGATAATAATATTACCGTATGCATTATTGAAGAAATTAGGCATTTTTTTTAAACAAGGATTACAATATACTGTATATAATATAACTGCAAGAACTTTTTTTTAACTGAAACATAATATTTTACAATATGTATGTGATTCTGAATGATGTTTGCTCATTAGCACAAAGAGGGAGAGATGACACAGAGAGGGACAGAGGCCAGAATGACAGTATAGAAATGGAGCAAGAAACAGGTAAGAAATATTCAGACACGACCTGCCTGTTCAGTGTTTGTGTTTAGTTTGGATTGCTAACATGATACAGTACACTGCAAAAAGTGCCGGCAACTTCAATAGCTCTGCAGTTTTTTCAGTAACAGTGCAAAAAGTGGGTTCAATTGTGAAAAGGGAAAGTGTCTATAAATTGGAAGTAAAAGTATCTGGTGCAAGACTAGACTTGACTGGTGTAGTCTTGGTTGGTTATAGACTTTATTTTGTCTGTCTTAGTTTTGGAGTAAATATGTGCAACTTTAGCTTAGTCCATGTTCATATGAGCCATTTGTCCTGCCATTTGCTTTTTTATTGATGGTTCTGATTCTATTCTGAATTAATCCTGGTTTAGTCTTGATTTATAACTGGCTTGATCTAATACTGTCCTGAGTGAGTCCTGGTTTACTCCTGAGTGAGTCCTGGTTTAGCCCTGGTTAATAACTGGCTTGATCTAATACTGTCCTGAGTGAGTCCTGGTTTAGCCCTGGTTAATAATTGGCTTGAGCTAATACTGTCCTGAGTAAGTCCTGGTTTAGTCCTGAGTGAGTCCTGGTTTAGTCCTGAGTGAGTCCTGGTTTAGCCCTGGTTAATAATTGGCTCGAGCTAATACTGTCCTGAGTAAGTCCTGGTTTAGTCCTGGTAATAACTGGCTTGATCTAATACTGTCCTGAGTGAGTCCTGGTTTATCTGAGTGAGTCCTGGTTTAGCCCTGGGTAATAACTGGCTTGATCTAATACTGTCCTGAGTGAGTCCTGGTTTAGTCCTGAGTGAGTCTTGGTGTAGCCCTGGTTAATAATTGGCTTGAGCTAATACTGTCCTGAGTAAGTCCTGGTTTAGTCCTGAGTAAGTCCTGGTTTAGCCCTGGTTAATAATTGGCTTGAGCTAATACTGTCCTGAGTAAGTCCTGGTTTAGTCCTCAGTAAGTCCTGGTGTAGCCCTGGTTAATAATTGGCTTGAGCTAATACTGTCCTGAGTAAGTTCTGGTTTAGTCCTGAGTAAGTCCTGGTTTAGCCCTGGTTAATAATTGGCTTGAGCTAATACTGTCCTGAGTGAGTCCTGGTTTAGTCCTGAGTGAGTCTTGGTGTAGCCCTGGTTAATAATTGGCTTGAGCTAATACTGTCCTGAGTAAGTCCTGGTTTAGTCCTGAGTAAGTCCTGGTTTAGCCCTGGTTAATAATTGGCTTGAGCTAATACTGTCCTGAGTAAGTCCTGGTTTAGTCCTCAGTAAGTCCTGGTGTAGCCCTGGTTAATAATTGGCTTGAGCTAATACTGTCCTGAGTAAGTTCTGGTTTAGTCCTGAGTAAGTCCTGGTGTAGCCCTGGTTAATAATTGGCTTGAGCTAATACTGTCCTGAGTAAGTCCTGGTTTAGTCCTGAGTGAGTCCTGGTTTAGTCCTGAGTGAGTCCTGGTTTAGCCCTGGTTAATAATTGGCTTGAGCTAATACTGTCCTGAGTGAGTCCTGGTTTAGTCCTGAGTGAGTCCTGGTGTAGCCCTGGTTAATAATTGGCTTGAGCTAATACTGTCCTGAGTAAGTCCTGGTTTAGTCCTGAGTAAGTCCTGGTTTAGCCCTGGTTAATAATTGGCTTGAGCTAATACTGTCCTGAGTAAGTCCTGGTTTAGTCCTCAGTAAGTCCTGGTGTAGCCCTGGTTAATAATTGGCTTGAGCTAATACTGTCCTGAGTAAGTCCTGGTTTAGTCCTGGGTAATAACTGGCTTGATCTAATACTGTCCTGAGTGAGTCCTGGTTTAGTCCTGAGTGAGTCCTGGTTTAGCCCTGGGTAATAACTGGCTTGATCTAATACTGTCCTGAGTGAGTCCTGGTTTAGTCCTGAGTGAGTCTTGGTGTAGCCCTGGTTAATAATTGGCTTGAGCTAATACTGTCCTGAGTAAGTCCTGGTTTAGTCCTGAGTAAGTCCTGGTTTAGCCCTGGTTAATAATTGGCTTGAGCTAATACTGTCCTGAGTAAGTCCTGGTTTA
Organism: Neogobius melanostomus; assembly: GCA_007210695.1. Taxonomy (NCBI): domain Eukaryota; kingdom Metazoa; phylum Chordata; class Actinopteri; order Gobiiformes; family Gobiidae; genus Neogobius; species Neogobius melanostomus. The sequence continues at coordinate 2,135,288 of VHKM01000071.1, read as the reverse complement.
GTCCTCAGTAAGTCCTGGTGTAGCCCTGGTTAATAATTGGCTTGAGCTAATACTGTCCTGAGTAAGTTCTGGTTTAGTCCTGAGTAAGTCCTGGTTAGCCCTGGTTAATAATTGGCTTGAGCTAATACTGTCCTGAGTGAGTCCTGGTTTAGTCCTGAGTGAGTCTGGTGTAGCCTGGTTAATAATTGGCTTGAGCTAATACTGTCCTGAGTAAGTCTGGTTTAGTCCTGAGTAAGTCCTGGTTTAGCCCTGGTTAATAATTGGCTTGAGCTAATACTGTCCTGAGTAAGTCCTGGTTTAGTCCTCAGTAAGTCCTGGTGTAGCCCTGGTTAATAATTGGCTTGAGCTAATACTGTCCTGAGTAAGTTCTGGTTTAGTCCTGAGTAAGTCCTGGTGTAGCCCTGGTTAATAATTGGCTTGAGCTAATACTGTCCTGAGTAAGTCCTGGTTTAGTCCTGAGTGAGTCCTGGTTTAGTCCTGAGTGAGTCCTGGTTTAGCCCTGGTTAATAATTGGCTTGAGCTAAAACTGTCCTGAGTGAGTCCTGGTTTAGTCCTGAGTGAGTCCTGGTGTAGCCCTGGTTAATAATTGGCTTGAGCTAATACTGTCCTGAGTAAGTCCTGGTTTAGTCCTGAGTAAGTCCTGGTTTAGCCCTGGTTAATAATTGGCTTGAGCTAATACTGTCCTGAGTAAGTCCTGGTTTAGTCCTCAGTAAGTCCTGGTGTAGCCCTGGTTAATAATTGGCTTGAGCTAATACTGTCCTGAGTAAGTTCTGGTTTAGTCCTGAGTAAGTCCTGGTGTAGCCCTGGTTAATAATGGTTGAGTAGTCCTGAGTTTTTTAGTCCTGGTTTAGTCCTGAGTGAGTCCTGGTTTAGCCCTGGTTAATAATTGGCTTGAGCTAATACTGTCCTGATGAGTCCTGGTTGAAAAAAAAAAATCATTGTAATGAATTTCTGTTATTTTTCCTTTAGACTTAAGACTTTAGATTTACAGTAAATAAAGCAATAGATAAATAAATATAATAAATTAGTAAAAGTATTACCAGCTTAAAATTGGGAGTGTTTTAAAATGGTGTATTTTAAGAGTAAAGTAATAATGTAACCTATGTTCTAATTGTCATCATTGTATAATAGGAGATTAAAATTGAATATGCTCATCTAAAATACACCAGATTGCACTAAATTACATCTGTGAAATTCAAAATTTCCTGGGGGAGGACCCCAGACCCCCCCACATAAACATAATTTCACCTTATTACTTCTAAACCCCTGGCTGCGGCCCTGCTTGCTTAGACTTTTAAAAGAAATACAATTATTAGTCCATATTATTATTTATGAAGCTACAGACCTTTAGGACTTATTATAAAAGTGCTCATTATTATTATTCATTTTATAGTATTTTCCTGTTTACAAAATACATATGCACTGCAAGACCTGCCATCGCAGGTAAATTTCAGCCCACGACCCAAAATGCTTTATGGGCTAAGCCCCTGATGATTGGAGTGTCTAGCTCCGCCCCTGGATGGGAGATATCCTAAAAGACAAAGAAAAGTTCCGGAATATTTAAAGGAATATCAGTGTAAAGCTGAGTGTAATACCGATAAAAGTGAAAATGTAGATTATTTCTACAGGGTGACTTATGATGTACCTAAAACATTTAGAGAGGCTATGGACTCTAAAAGGTCAAAATGTGGACTGACGCGATGAAAGAGGAGATGAACTCTTTGACAGAGAATGAGACTTTCAACTTGACTCCACTGCCAAGAGGCAAGCAAGCAGTGGGAGGTCGCTGGGTATACACAGTGAAGGAGAGCGCAGATGGATCTGAGACTTGTAAAGCCAGATATGTCGCAAAGGGGTATCGCCAAGTGGAAGGGATCGACTATAAAGAGACTTTTTCACCAACAGCGAACATGACCTCTGTGCAAGTTTTGATGCAGGTGGCCGTGCAAGAGGATCTTACCCTACACCAGATGTAAAGTCTGCTTACCTCCATGCTCCGATAGACTGTGAGGTATATATGGAACAACCAGAGGGTTTTGAAATCAAGTCAAACACAGGAGAGCACCTAGTGTGCAAACTCAATAAGTCATTGTATGGCTTAAAACAATCGGGACGTAATTGGAATATGTTACTGCATGATCACCTTATAGAGAATGGTTTTGTACAAAATGATGCTGATCAATGTGTCTATTGCAGAGAATCTGAAAATGAGAAAGTGATTCTGCTAGTCTGGGTAGATGATTTGATCATAGCGGCGAGTAACAATACATTACTCAGTGAAGTCAAAGAAATGTTGAAAAGAAGGTTTAAGATGAAAGATATCGGTCCACTTAAACACTTCCTTGGTATCGACTTTAAACAAAGTGAGGGAGAGGTTAAAGTGACTCAAGAGCGACACATAAAGAAAATGTTGGCAACATTCGGAATGTCCGAATGCAAACCGAGATCCACCCCATGTGAGCAGAAGTTAAACTTTGACAGTGAGGGTGAAGTCATTGACCCAACAGGATATAGAGAGATGATAGGTAGTTTGATATACATTATGACATCTGCTAGACCTGACCTGAGCTGGGTTGTGAGTAAATTAACACAACACCTAGCAGAACCAAAGCAACAGCATTGGACTACAGCAAAACACCTATTGAGGTACTTAAACGGAACTATAAGTCAAAAACTACACTACCAAAAATGTGACAAAAGCCTACAGCTTGAGGGATATAGTGATGCTGATTGGGCAGCCGACAAAAATGACAGAAGGAGCACAACTGGATACTGTTTCAGCTTAACTGCAAATGGTCCAGTTATATCATGGAAGAGTAGAAAACAGCCAACTGTTGCATTATCAACCTGCGAAGCTTAATATATGGCGCTTGCAGCCACTGCTCAAGAGAGTATGTACCTTGTACAACTACTTAAAGGATGGATGGTAATAACCATGTACCAGTCAAAATCTATGAGGACAATCAGGGGGCAATAGCTTTGTCTAAAAACCCAGTGTGCAGACAGAGAAGCAAACACGTGGATATAAAATATCATTTTGTACGTTCAGCACACATAGATGGGAAAATATCAATAGATTACTGCCCTACTGCAAACATGGTAGCTGATGTCCTTACAAAGCCTGTGACAAAGGCTATATTTGAGAGATTCAAGGGATATTTGTTTGGAGAGTAATGTTAGATGACCAAATGCAATAATGTTTACTTTTGAAGTTATTTTTGATTTTTGTGTTTACCACTGGAATGCTAAAAACATGTCTTTGAGTGGGAGTGTTAAGCCTATTTGTTTATGTTGCAAAGCCACGTTTAACAGCATACGCATTTTACGTAATGCGTGCCTGTGTGCACTGATCTCTTCTGAGCATGCGCAATAAATGGTCAGTGACGGCGCCCTCACACCAAGAGCGGCGAAAGAGAGGAGAGCGGCAAGCTTCCATTTATTCCCTATGCTGCGTGGCGACCGGAAAGAAGCCTCCGGAAATACACAGGAGAGCGGCACGAGAAGGGCGGCTGCAGCGGCTCTGTATTTGCATAGCTGAAAGCGTTGAAAAAATTTAAACGCTATGCAAATACAGAGCCATTTCCGGCGGCGACCACCAACCACAGAACATGATCTGACAGACGCCTGTGCGTAATTGTCTGCCAAGGAACAACGACAAATACGTGCTTCCAGTATATCCGGTTTTATTTTGAAAGGCTTCGAATAAACTTCCGGTCCTGACAGCGGAGGGGACCTGACAGTGGAGGTCTGCAAGGCAGGGTCCTGAGAGTGGAGGTCTGCAGCCAGACTCTCTTGGAGAAATGACGATGGCGGTGTGTGACTTTTCTCCGTGTAAGCTAGCTAAAGGTATTTGCTAGAAAGCCACTTTGGTGACTGTATTATCGATTGGCTGCTGCAGAAATGGCAAACGCTACAGACAAGGACCAGGGGCGGAGCTAGACACTCCAATCATCAGGGGCTTAGCCCATAAAGCATTTTGGGTCGTGGGCTGAAATTTACCTGCGATGGCAGGTCTTGCAGTGCATATGTATTTGTAAACAGGAAAATACTATAAAATGAATAATAATAATGAGCACTTTTATAATAAGTCCTAAAGGTCTGTAGCTTCATAAATAATAATATGGACTAATAATTGTATTTCTTTTTAAAAGTCTAAGCAAGCAGGGCCGCAGCCAGGGGTTTAGAAGTAATAAGGTGAAATTATGTTATGTGGGGGGGTCTGGGGGTCCTCCCCCAGGAAATTTTGAATTTCACAGATGTAATTTAGTGCAATCTGGTGTATTTTAGATGAGCATATTCAATTTTAATCTCCTATTATACAATGATGACAATTAGAACATAGGTTACATTATTACTTTACTCTTAAAATACACCATTTTAAAACACTCCCAATTTAAGCTGGTAATACTTTTACTAATTTATTATATTTATTTATCTATTGCTTTATTTACTGTAAATCTAAAGTCTTAAGTCTAAAGGAAAAATAACAGAAATTCATTACAATGATTTTTTTTTTTCAACCAGGACTCACTCAGGACAGTATTAGCTCAAGCCAATTATTAACCAGGGCTAAACCAGGACTCACTCAGGACTAAACCAGGACTCACTCAGGACTAAACCAGGACTCACTCAGGACAGTATTAGCTCAAGCCAATTATTAACCAGGGCTACACCAGGACTTACTCAGGACTAAACCAGAACTTACTCAGGACAGTATTAGCTCAAGCCAATTATTAACCAGGGCTACACCAGGACTTACTGAGGACTAAACCAGGACTTACTCAGGACAGTATTAGCTCAAGCCAATTATTACCAGGGCTAAACCAGGACTTACTCAGGACTAAACCAGGACTTACTCAGGACAGTATTAGCTCAAGCCAATTATTAACCAGGGCTACACCAGGACTCACTCAGGACTAAACCAGGACTCACTCAGGACAGTATTAGCTCAAGCCAATTATTAACCAGGGCTAAACCAGGACTCACTCAGGACTAAACCAGGACTCACTCAGGACTAAACCAGGACTTACTCAGGACAGTATTAGCTCAAGCCAATTATTAACCAGGGCTACACCAGGACTTACTCAGGACTAAACCAGAACTTACTCAGGACAGTATTAGCTCAAGCCAATTATTAACCAGGGCTACACCAGGACTTACTGAGGACTAAACCAGGACTTACTCAGGACAGTATTAGCTCAAGCCAATTATTAACCAGGGCTAAACCAGGACTTACTCAGGACTAAACCAGGACTTACTCAGGACAGTATTAGCTCAAGCCAATTATTAACCAGGGCTACACCAAGACTCACTCAGACTAAACCAGGACTCACTCAGGACAGTATTAGCTCAAGCCAATTATTAACCAGGGCTAAACCAGGACTTACTCAGGACTAAACCAGAACTTACTCAGGACAGTATTAGCTCAAGCCAATTATTAACCAGGGCTAAACCAGGACTACTCAGGACTAAACCAGGACTTACTCAGGACAGTATTAGCTCAAGCCAATTATTAACCAGGGCTACACCAAGACTCACTCAGGACTAAACCAGGACTCACTCAGGACAGTATTAGATCAAGCCAGTTATTACCCAGGGCTAAACCAGGACTCACTCAGGACTAAACCAGGACTCACTCAGGACAGTATTAGATCAAGCCAGTTATTACCCAGGACTAAACCAGGACTTACTCAGGACAGTATTAGCTCGAGCCAATTATTAACCAGGGCTAAACCAGGACTCACTCAGGACTAAACCAGGACTCACTCAGGACTAAACCAGGACTTACTCAGGACAGTATTAGCTCAAGCCAATTATTAACCAGGGCTAAACCAGGACTCACTCAGGACAGTATTAGATCAAGCCAGTTATTAACCAGGGCTAAACCAGGACTCACTCAGGAGTAAACCAGGACTCACTCAGGACAGTATTAGATCAAGCCAGTTATAAATCAAGACTAAACCAGGATTAATTCAGAATAGAATCAGAACCATCAATAAAAAAGCAAATGGCAGGACAAATGGCTCATATGAACATGGACTAAGCTAAAGTTGCACATATTTACTCCAAAACTAAGACAGACAAAATAAAGCTATAACCAACCAAGACTACACCAGTCAAGTCTAGTCTTGCACCAGATACTTTTACTTCCAATTTATAGACACTTTCCCTTTTCACAATTGAACCCACTTTTTGCACTGTTACTGAAAAAACTGCAGAGCTATTGAAGTTGCCGGCACTTTTGCAGTGTACTGTATCATGTTAGCAATCCAAACTAAACACAAACACTGAACAGGCAGGTCGTGTCTGAATATTTCTTACCTGTTTCTTGCTCCATTTCTATACTGTCATTCTGGCCTCTGTCCCTCTCTGTGTCATCTCTCCCTCTTTGTGCTAATGAGCAAACATCATTCAGAATCACATACATATTGTAAAATATTATGTTTCAGTTAAAAAAAGTTCTTGCAGTTATATTATATACAGTATATTGTAATCCTTGTTTAAAAAAAATGCCTAATTTCTTCAATAATGCATACGGTAATATTATTATCAGTATCATTCTCAACTATTTTCTTACCTTACCTGAGGACAATTGCTCCATGTCTGTGCTGTCCCTCTCCCTGCCATCTCTCCCTCTCTGTGCTATAAATCCACCAGATCAATTATTAAAAACCCAAAGTTATGACATCTACTGTAGTATTATAAATATGTGAAACTGTACTTTGTTGTTCTCTCACCTGGGTTGCCTTCCTGTCATTTTTGAAAAAGCGCCTGATGTCCATGGTGGCAAGTCACTAAAAATATGCATTATGTTATAAAATTAAGCAAGATTGTAATTAATTACAATAGATAAATGAAGCCCCATACGTTTCCACATATTGTCCATAAAACAAGGCTAATTACTTTTCTCAAGAACGAAACACAAGTAGTGGCACCTGCTGATCGCAGCACCAGGATACTAATGCTAATGCTAGTGAATGTAAACACTAGTCACGAGGGGAAAGTTTGCCTTCGTAGCTTTCGGGGCACGCAGTTATCGTTCGTGACAGGTTTATGATTGATTACACACAAATGACGCGTGGCCACCACTACCTACGATTTCAGAATCTGATGAGATCATGAGCATGTGCAGACCTCCTCTCCTCCGTCTCTCCTCTGCTCTCTGAGCCGCTGCGTCTGCGAGGCGAGCCCTGCTACGCTCCGGACAGGGCGCGCGCGGCTGGGATCAACAAACAACACACACACGGGTGCGCGCGCGGCTAAGGTCCGACTGACAGACAAACAGGAGAAGTTCAGGGAAGGGTAATAATTACGGCGTTACGTTGCCGCTTTCGCTTCGTTGTTCTCATATTGAATGGATATGAATGCTTTTACAGCGTGAAAAAAAAAAAAAACCTGTCCAAAAAAGATCCGGGGCTTTTGAAAAAACATTCGAGGCTTAAGCCCTAAAGCCACCCCCTAGCTCCGCCACTGACAAGGACATAGGATTTGTGTCAGCTCGCAATTATATTTCTCAATGTTTACAATTTTTGCAGCAAGATTCAGGCCACCATCTACGAAAAATGTATTAAAAGTATTGACTACTTCATTCATATCCTTCAGTTTTATCCTCGTCTTTGAAATATTGTGGATAATTGATCATCCTTGGTTTATTTGTAATTACACTATTTAAGATGTTCCATAGGCCTTTAATATTATTCTTATTGCCATCTAACAACTTATAATAATCCTGTTTACATTTTCTAATGATACTTGTTAGTTTATTTTTATATATCTTATATTTATCCTCAGCTTCTTTTGTTCCATTATTTATACATTTTTTGTAAAGTGATTTTTTTTTCTTGCATGCATTTAGCAATCCCTTAGACATCCATGTGTGTGTGTTGTTTTTTTTTACACATTCTGTTTTTACAGTATTTTTTATTGGGCATTTTTTATCATAAAATGTTTGAAATTTTCACACAAACTCATCATATGCCGTATTAGTGTCATTCTCTCTGTATATAATACTCCAGTCTTGTGTTAATAGTTCCTTTTTAAATGCATCAATAGCTATCTCTGTTTTTACCCTTTTAAACCAATACTTGCTTTCTGGTTCATTTTTCTTGTTTTATTTTTTGTGCAATATAAAAACTGGAAGGTGCACTGATATCATTTATCATTAGTCCACTGACGGTATCATTTTCCATTTCATTAGAAAAAATATTATCAATTAGGGGAAACAGACCTATACTAAATAAAGTGTTGATAAATTCGTCAGTCTGTTTATGGTTATTTGGGTTTAACAGATCAATGTTAAATCTCCCCCCACAAACATGAGTTTATGATTGGAGCTTGAAAAGTTCTCCTCCATCCATTTAGAAAAAACCTCTATATTAGACCCAGGTTACAATACAACTTACAATAATATTTTTCTTTTTCTCCCTTGCAATTTCCACACTAAGGCATTCAAGTATATCATCAACCACCATAGTCTTATTTTCAATCACTGTGTAGTTATAATTTGAGTCTATAAACATAGCTACGCCCCCTCCATGCTTATTTCTTCTGTTCATACTTATAAACTCATAACCTTCAATAGAGAACTCAATTTCCCTGTCATTATGAATCCATGTTTCTGATATTAAAATTACATTGAAAGGTTTTGAAAACTGATTTAAGTAGCTCTTGATGTGGTCAAAGTTTGCATAAAGGCTTCGACTATTAAAGTTTTTGGTTACAAAAACTATATTCACTTCACACTGAAAAAACAACAAAAAACAAAACAAACAGTAATATATATTTCTCTTCTTTTTGTTCTCAATATAAATGGCCACACTGGTGACGTTATGGCTTTGGACTGGGGGAATACCAGACTCCTCTTTATTTGTAAAAGCAAGACCAATGTTTAAAAAAAGAAAAGAAGGGGTTTTCTGTTCCACTTTAGTGACTCGCACAACAAACGTGTTGATACGATTTACCTGCAAAATATAGATAATTTTGCTACTAATCATAGTGGAAACATTAACACTCAGAATTATGAACATCACTTTCCATTCAGAGGCATCCATATTTGGTGTTTCCCTCTGATCTGCATCTAAACACGGTGGTTATAAGTGAGCTAATGATGCTTGTGATCAACAGTGTCAAGTCAACCATAGACCTTTATTCTCCTCAAGTGGTAGTGTTCTTTAATCATGAAGAAATTCATAATTACCCATTTTGGGCTTGTCATGCTTTGTACAGTGCTCTATGCACGAACCCCTACTAAATCCCTACTGCGTCAAATTTTGGGAACTGTGGACCTGATCAACCAGACTGCACAGGTAAGAAAATTATGTATCCTTGTATATTGTTTATGTATGCTTGTTCAATGCTGATATTTTTTTCTTGTATTAAAGTTATCAAATATAACAGTGCCTAGAATACGTGGACCTGGACAGGCAACGTGTGGGGTAATGTTTGTTCACCTCCTATTTTTATAAATGTGTAAAACATTAATTACACACAAATTAAGGAAATATCTACTGCGTTTTTCTTTTTACAGACAGAATTTTTCTGTTATGCTGAAAAGTCCCTGAAAACTGTAGAAAATGTCACTGATTTATTAGACACACTCCATAGAGAATTGGGCAATTACAACAGAAAGGTAACTTGAGTATATGTATCAATCAAAATCATTGCGGTCTTTAGTCTTTAATTTGCCTAACTGTATTTGCATTTTTTCCCCAATCCATCTCACAGACTAACATTACGTGTCGTGACACCAATGCCGGGGACACTATGGTCCAAATCCTTCACTGCTGAGGACATCAAAACATGTACAGAAAAAGCTTTAGAGAATGGCACTCATGTGGCTCATGTGGACCACCGCAGGAGACGACCAAAGCGAGCTAAAATGTAATGTTCTATTTTGTGTATTTCTGGTTTAACCTTTTATTTACTTTTATTTATTTATTGTATTTATTTGTAACCAAGGAAATTACATTTACATGTTCCATTTTATATTAACACAATAAATAATTATATATTGAACTCTGTTTTATTTATTTTTTACTTGAATGTCTGTTTGTTAAACGATAATAAAGTACAGGGAACAATTGCAGCATGAGAGGATTGCCATTTATTTATTAACAAAACACTATGCGAGATAAAACATTACAAATAATTTCATAAATAAAATCTGCAGTTTAGTGTATGTATACATTTGACTGTTGAGACAAAAATGTTCGTATACAACAAATTAATAATAAAATGGTGCTCCACACCACCACCAGTGCAGTACTCAGGCAGCAGCCTGTGTCGTGTTTGACTAGTATAGTGCAGTATGCTCTGGCATGCACATTTCACTTAACTTCAGAATGGAAAACTTACCATTAAATAATGAGAACCATAGATTATACAACAATAAATTAATAGTATAATGAACTACCAATACAGTCGCAAGCAATGCATGTTTCAGCTGAGTTCTTATATAATGCAGATAACAGGATTCATGTGTGGATATTATTCGTTTTACATCGGTCTTTTATTATGTTTACCTAAACCTTCAGTAACTTCTTTATTGCAGAAGAGATTCGATTGCTGCATCTGGCCGAGCTGATCTTTTCCTGTGTGGAGATGGAGACATGATAATTGTTATCAACTATTTCAGGAAGCATGTTATTTTAAGTATTACCATAAACAGTGCACCAAATTCTTTTAAATATTGCTGTATAATGATTCCATTTTCAGTGAAATTCAGAGGTAGAGTAGAGGTTGCTACTGCCCAAACAATGCAACAGAGATGGTACAGTGGGTCATCTCATGACCGGAAGGTTGAGGGTTCGAATCCCGTCTGCTGCAGGTGCACACTGTTGTTGTGTCCTTTGGGCAAGACACTTGGTCTCAACTCATATAGCACTTTTCCATCTAGTATATTAGGCACTCAAACTTTGCCTGCAGTGTCTGTGTACATTGGTGTATGAATGAGATGGGTGAGTGGTTCCTTGCTGTAAAGCAAAGAAACAAGAAAGATCCGGATCTTTCTTGTTTCTTTGTATTTTCCCTCGGTCCGGCACGCTTTTTAAGTTTTTTGGGATGTGCGTGTCTTCCTCCTTTATACTCCTTGCTGTAAAGCGCCTTGGATAAAAGCGCTATACAAGTTGAGACCATGCACCAAACACGTTTCCAACTCTCAGACTCTCCCGCACATCCAGATTCTTTACGCAAGTTAATCAGATGCATGTTTCAGGCATCAGAGACAGATAGAAATTAGTTATATTTAGATAACAGCACATGCAGTCAATCTTTCTTTTACAAATGCTGCATTTACAATGAAGATCTATGGTGGCAAAAAAAATCTACTGAAGTAAAAGAAAATATGTTTATTACACCGACTTCAAGACTAGTCCTATTGAGATGAACCATCTCCTTTTTGTTTTCAGTGGTATATCATAATATCAAAAATAATACTACTTATTACAATGCTTATATAATGAATAATATGCAACTGAATATTGCAATTAATTTAGAAAAAACAAAACAAAGCACAACATCATTACCTCCGCCCCGTCTTTGGACGTCCACTTTTACTATTCTTGGAAGTCCTGGGTCTTTCCAGTTTCATTATAGACTGCCGCATGCTTTCCTCTGTGTATGCGAGGTACACACGGGACAAGTCCACCTCAAACGGCTAAAAATGACAAAATGATAATTAGTTTGTGTAGGCTTTCAGTCATCTAAGAATCTTCTATCGTAGTATAGATTTTCAAATATTGTCATCTGTACTGTCAATCAATTAAGTCAGTGATACCTGAAAATCTGTACTACAATAGAATGATAAGTTTAAGAAAAATATTTTAAGATGCAAATAATAATAATTTAAATAAAACATACATCTTTTTCTTTTTGGTCTGGTGCAGGGGTTAGTTTCCGCATATTATTTCCAGTATATGCAACACATTTCTGTTATTAGGGTTGAAAAGAAGTTAAGATTGACATAAAAGCTATGTGAACACTACAGTAGTAAAATTAAAACATTAAGAACTCACCAACTGCCATTCTCCTATATCTTCATTCCAGTGCACGTAATTTTCTATCATTTCCTACAAACATAAAAAGTAAAATTAACTAGTTAAACCTAATTTTCTAACTGAGTAAACCATTAAATACATATGCTTTGAAACCTGGTATTCCGGTGGTATGAAGCTGTCTATGACAAGCATCTGGAGGCGCAGTTCCCGGCTCAGCTGACGAATGTTTTCTAAGAGACCCTCAATTTCTCTGTGATTCTCCTGCTGCAAATCTGCCAACTAAAATAGGGGAAAATATTCTTAAAAGTAAAATGTGAACAGAAAACACACTGAACACAAATTAAAAACACTGCTTACTTCAGATTTAGCAGCCATCAACATTGTCCACACTTTCTTTAGTTTCTTTGTTTTTCCTTGAGCTTCTTCTTGAAGACTTGTGTACTTTTCTTCAATATCAAGGCGTTCTTGCTGTTGTAAGAGCAAGAGTATTATAACTTACAGTATATTTGAGATTGTTAAACCACAACGATAAAACTAAATTCATACCTTACATAGTATTAAATGTGGCGCTTAAAAATGTATATTATTCATAATCATTACACACAAGTCTGCACACCATTTCTAACCACAAACTGAGATAATCATCACAAATGTGAGATGTTTGTGTGATGTCATGTCCTGTTGGTGAATTACAAGAGGAAATTGTGCAAGTGAAGCATTTGATCAGGGGAGAGCCATTTATTATATTCATTGTATTTTTTATTCCATTAAGGGTGGTTTAGATTAATCACAACACTAGTTAGGATTCAGTAATGTGTCATTCAGCCACAAGACTTTCCCAGTTAGTACTGTATAATATAGTATAATATAGTATAGAAAAGTAGGATCCAAAATAAGGAGTCCAACGTTTTCTGATTCTATAGCTGTTAGATGTTTTCAACAGTAGAACCAACCATAGCAGTAAAGAGCTGTGATGGCATCTTACTTTTTTGTTTTGGCTTAGGCTGCAGCATTTTGAAAAATAACTGACATTATTGAATAAGCATTTTGATTGCAATTAGATTTTCAGTTTTGTATTTTAAACATGCCGAGGAGCATAAACCTGAACTACTGAACTAATACAGGAATTGTGTGCATTTCAGAACATATTTGTAGGTGTCTAATGTAAAAATAGGGTTGTCAGGTTTTATACCAAATAAGACTTCAAGGAAAAATAATATTCTGCTGTTTGCAAAGAATATTGTGCCACCTAAATAATTGTCAGTCTTTGCGATTGACAAATTGCTACAACTGAAAGTTGCCATTTTCACTTGATTCAGTGACAGTGATAGTGATCATATGTGTGATTAATTTTTAAGGCTAATATAACTGCATTCTGGAAACTGGGTAGATTTTTCCCAATAGCACGTTCCTGAGTGAAAGACACAAAGTATTTTATAACTTAAAATCTGCACAGGCTATATACTATTGCATTATTCTTGTTTTCCCTGACTTTGTGGAATGATATCGTCAGTTGATTAAGTATAGTACTAAGTATATTTGACTAGCCTCTTTCTCCTCGAGCTCCCTCCGCAGCTGCTCTGCTCTCCTGCGACGTTCTTCCAGCTCATTGTTGGATTCCTCCAATAGCTTTTCCTGTTCCTCAGCCTTGGCCAAAAGGTCCACCCCACCAACAATAACCTTTTTTTCCAAAGTGGTCAGCTTCTCCAGTAGAATATGGTGCTCCTGTCTATTGGAGAATAACATCTTTACCATAATATGCATATCCGTCGTATAAATCTTCAGAATCAGTTTGGGCTGTACGATTTTAGAAAATAGCAAAAGGTGATTTTTGTGACAAAAATATTACAATTAGATTTGCAATTGATGTTTTAGAAGCAATATTTAGTCCACAGCGCACCTGTCATGCCACCAAGCATTGACGTTTGAAAGAAGATGAAAACAATAAAACCTAGAGTAATAAGAATCACATGCATTTCCGAACGTTTGTAGAGCTCTAAACTACAGGGTTAGCGTGTTCATGCACAAGACCCAGTGAAAACACGATATTTAATTGGTTTCAGAAGATATTATGTGACCTAAACAATTTCAGCCTTTGACATGTGTTACTAGACCATTAAAATTGCAATTTTGATTTGATTGCAATTAATTATGCAGCCCTAACATCAGTATAATAAATGTAATATACGCACTGGGCTTTGAGTAAGTCTTTTTCTCTTTTCTCCAGCTCGGCTCTTGCTTTGTTCCTTTCCTCTTCTTCCATATCAAGCTTGGCCTCCAAAGCCTTTCGTTCCTCTTCAATCTTTGCCTGCATTTCCACCATCTTGTCAGCAGACACCTTCTTTCGTCCTAAAAAATGTATGTGTATGTATGTAAATGTATGTTAACACAAGCAGAGACACCAGAGATTTACAAAATTATTCAATGTAACCACATAACAATTTTCAGTAATGGAAATGTGACTCCAAAAGAAAAAAATATCACTAATGCAAAACCTTTGTTAGTAAAAGCAAAAAGTTTGAGTCGTTACAGATGCAAATTACTATGAATTATGTTTGCTGTGTAATGTTATTTCTCTAATTTTAAGAGTTTTGTGTAGCAGGCAGATGCACAGCCACATTTCTACAGGACACCAACCTCTTTCTTCTTCAATAAAGAGGTGTATAGCATTGCAGGCAGCAATAGAACCAAAAGAAAAAGAGGAGAGACGTTACAATGTACACTCCACCATTATGTGACTACAAATTAACAATTTACAAAGGATAGACTGGATTTAATCATAAGCATGATAACACCACTGACTAGACAATAAAAAAACCACAATGCAAACAAATTTGTGTGGTGAACAAGTAGCAGGTTCATAAAAATGGGAAGGTAATATTGTAGATCAACACTGCCGTGTTTTAAAGGCTTTGGTGTTTTGTTTGTAAACTACTGCAAGGGAAATGTTAGCTGATTCATAATAACTGAGACAGATACCTTTATACTTAATTGGCATTGAAACATATTAGTTACTGTGTGCAAGACAGGAACTGTTGACTACAGCCTTTGTAATTGTGACTTTTTAAAGTAATGGAAAACCACAAAGTGCTCAGCGAAAAGATGGTGGCAGCTCAGGAGTGACACAGATGAACATTATAGGGTTAACATCATTAGGGAAATCATAGAGCCCCTTTCACACAGGTATTCATTCATTCATTCATTTTTACTACAAAAATAAATACCACAAACAAATACTTTTATTATAAGTGGCAGAAAATGTCTCTATTCTTTAATGTTAACCAGCGTACCGATAGATTTCGGCATAATTCATTAAGAACAAAATAACAGATACAAAGTGCTGTGTAACCAAGGGTTACGTGCCACAACAATGGGTAACGTGTGAAATAGGCTCAAGTAGTGACCAAGTGGAGAAACAACTGTTAACTCACTATCAAGAGGTTTATTCTCTGAAGGGATATACACAGTGCCTTGCGAAAGTACTAATACACCTTGAACTTTTGCACATTTTGTCATGTTTACAACCCTAAACGTAAAGATTTTATTTTGATTTGTTTACTGAAAGTTCACACACAACAGACAACTGTGAAGTGAAAGCAAAATGATACATGATTCTGTTATTTTTCAAAAAATAGCAAAAGTGAAAAGTGGGGCGTGCTTAATGGTGTGTTCCACTTATGTCGGAAGTCGGAAAATCCGACTAGGATAAAACGTTATCTCCGAGTTGTTGCGTTCCAGTTGTCCAGGTCGGAAACATCGGAGGTAGACACGTCCGTAAAAGTTACAACTTTGTTGCTCATGTTTGAGCATCATAAACAGTTTACAGAGAAACTTC
This sequence comes from Neogobius melanostomus, assembly GCA_007210695.1. NCBI lineage: Eukaryota > Metazoa > Chordata > Actinopteri > Gobiiformes > Gobiidae > Neogobius > Neogobius melanostomus. The sequence goes on along the minus strand of VHKM01000071.1, from coordinate 2,119,460 downwards.
ATTGTAATATTTATTATAATTGTTGTAAATACAGTTATCATTTAGCACTAGTAGTTTCTTTTTTCTTTTTCTTTTACCGTTATTAAGACGCTAGCAACAGAGCAGTAAAGCTTATCAGTTTCGCGTTGACATCTAACAAGTTTATTTGGGAAACATCTGCCAAATAACGCGGTTTAATGAAGCTTTACATGCGTTACATGTCACGTCGGGCGCAGCCATCTTTAAGTGCTCCTTCTCGGGTGAGCTGATTCTGTCCCGAGTTTCCGAGTCGGAATTACGGAGTTGGTGCGCGTTCCAGTTGAAATTTCCAAGTCGGAGCTCGGAAATTCCGACTTCCGAGATCAAGTGGAACGCACCATAAGTATTCATACAGCATTTTCGGAGTGCATAAAATGCCTTTATAATATTTCCAATGACTGCAGAATGACTGCAGAATGTTCACACCTTGCCCTAACCATTAAATAGAGGCCACCTGTGCATAATCTACTCTCTGTATAATTACAGCTGTTCTGTGAGGGCCTCAGAGCTATGGTCAGAGTGTATTGGTCACTAAACAACATCATGAAGGCCAAGGAGCACACCAGAGAGGTCAGGGATAAAGTTGTGGAGAAGTTTAAAGCAGCGTTAAGTTATACAAAGATTTCACAATTTGAACATCTCACGGAGCACTGTTCAATCCATCATTCGGAAATGGAAAGAGTTTAGCACCACTGCAAACTTACCAAGACACGGCCGTCCACCTAAACTAACAGACCGAACAAGGAGAGCACTGGTCAGAAATGCAACCAAGTGCCCCAAGATAACTCTGGAGGAGCTGCGACGTACTGCCGCTGAGCTGGGGGAATCTGTACATGGGACAACTAGAGTCGTACTCTACACAAATCTGGCCTTCATGGACGAGTGGCAAGAAGAAAGCCATTATTGAAAGGAGGCCATAAGAAATCCCGTTTGAAGTTTGCTAGAAGTCGTATGGAGGACACAGCTACCATGTGGAAGAAGGGGCTTTGGTCAGATGAGACAAAAATTGAATTTTTTGGCCCAAATGCAAAACGTTATGTATGGAGCAAACCTAACACTTCTCATCATCCTGAGTGCACCATCCCCAGTGTCAAATATGGTGGGGGAGCATCATGCTATGGGGCTGCTTTTCCTCAGCGGGGACTGGGAAGATTGTAAGAATAGTTGGGAAGATGGATGGAGCCAAATACAGGGACATTTTGGAGGAAAACCTGCTGGAGTCAGAAAGAGAATTGAGGCTGGGGTGGAGATTCACCTTCCAGCAGGACAATGACCCTAATCACAAAGCTAAATCTACAATGGAATGGTTTAAAAACAAACATATTAATGTGTTAGAATGGCCCAGTCAAAGTCCTGACCTAAATCCTATACATGCATTTCCAATGACATCACGCATAATTCCGGCGGCCATTTTGAGCACCAAAGTAGAATTATGCAGTACTACAACATGTAACAATATCTCAACTCAGGATGAAAATGAAAGACAACTGATTGACAGTGGTATTTTTATGTACTCGTAATCATTGCGTAAGAAGATAACGGTTAAAACACGGAACCACGGAGCACACGTTTATATGATATAACCAGCAAATGTGGCACAGACGTTGTAGCGCTGTCTGTCGAACTACAGCAGGATTTACTAAAGATCTGTTTCACTCCTCAGCCTAAATTAACTCATCAAAGAGGAAACAGAAAACCTTTCTCTGGGATTTTTACAGTTTGTCATGTCAATAGTCTCAGTCTGAGTCAGGGTTTAAGCTGCTTAAGATGTTATCATGCTACCGGTTAGCAACTGTCAACCAACTGTCAATGGCTTCAACACGATAAACACATGTGTTGCTCACATCTAGGAAATACTACAGTAACAGCTCAGCTCTGACCTCTGTCACATGTTGTATCCAAGGTTTGGAGTTGGTTCAGGGCTTTCCCTTGGAAAGGTCAGAGCTGAGCTGTTAAAGCTAAATGCTAACTGGTAGCATGCTTACATCTTGAGCAGCTTAAACACTGACTTACTGGTTTCTTCACATAAATGTGCGTCTCAGAGGCCATGTTTTAACTATTATCTTCTTGAGCAATGATTACGAGGACATAAAAATGCCACTGTCAATCAGGTGTCTTTCATTTCTATCTTGAATTGAGATATTGTTACATGTTGTAGTACTGCATAATTCTACTTTGGTAATCAAAATGGCCACCATAACAACAAAAGTCACATGACTGAAAAACATGTATTGAAAATCTGTGGAAAGACCTGAAAACTGCTGTTCACAAACGCTCTCCTTCTAATTTGACAGAGCTTGAGTTGTTTTGTAAAGAGGAATGGGCTAAAATGTCAGTCATGTGCAAACCTTGTAGTCATACCCCAAAAGACTTGCTGCTGTTATTGCAGCAAAAGAGGGTTCCACAAAGTATTAAGTCATGCTGTATGAATACTTATGCACGCCCCACTTTTCTATTTTCTATTTTTTGAAAAATAACAGAATCATGTATCATTTTGCTTTCACTTCACAGTTGTCTGTTACTTGTGTGTGAACCTTCAGTAAAAAATTCAAAATAAAATCTTTACGTTTAGGGTTGTAAACATGACAAAAAAATTTGCAAAAGTTCAAGGCGTATTAGTACTTTCGCAAGGCACTGTATTAAAAATAGCTCTGACTCACTGCTTCTGTGGGTGACTGAAAGAGAGGAAGAGCCACCGCAAAGAATTAACTCTATAAAAATTAATCTCTAAATTGTAGACACCGTATAGGTGAAACTGAAAGACGACTGTGGGAGGAGAACCTGTGCTATCTTCATGTAACCATGTAGTTATTATATGTCAAAGTTTAGAGCATTATGGAAATCCCTAGGTTTAATAAGTGTTACAAAGAACAGACAAATCCTGGAGTCTAAGCGTTTACCACAGATTTCTGCAAAATCCTTCTTCACAAACTCAAAGATTGCACGTGCCAATAATAAAAATAACTACACAGTTAAAAAAAGAAAAAAAACAAGGTAGCCTCATTTACCTCTTTTTCGTCTGCGACTTTCTCCAACTTCACCTGCCTCATCTTCACCTTCATCCATTTCTTCAGACCCACTGCCCTCAGAACCAGAGATCTCCTCTCCTAGAATTGTGCATCACAGGCACAACATGGTGTTATTAACTTGCACATCAACTTTCAAATGTGCAATTAACAAAAAAGCTGATAAATAATAGGTCAAGGAATTTGTCTGGATAGAATTCATAAAACTACCTTCCTCAAGTTTCTTCTTCAACTCCTCAATCTCTTTCTGAAACTGGCGAAGTAGAGCATCCTTAGGATCCTCATTGATCCTAGCTTTGTTCTTGATATTTTTAGCCCTGTTGGCGTAGCGCAACGTGCTGATGGTCTCATCATAATTGTAGTCAGCAGGGCCAATATTTGCACACTAATTGATACAAAAAGTAGGTAATAAAGTAAGAATCGACAGTGCAGCGAATGAATCTAATTTTCCCACATTACCATCATGGTCTTGGAGTTGCCACCGAGTGAGTCTTGCAGAAGGCGTGTTAGTTTGGAGTTCCTGTACGGCACATGAGTGCTTTTGCCATCCACCAGGGCAGAGATGACGTTACCCAAAGTAGAGAGAGAAAGATTGATCTTAGTGGCTTCTTTCAAGCGCTGCCCTGTGGCCCCTGTTTTACCCTGTCGCTCTGAACCCTGTGTGAAGAAAGAGACACAAGAAGTGAGGAGTACATAAATGATTTATACCATATTTAGAGGATATTAACGAAAACTACATACGGCGAGATCAACCAAATGAAGCTTTCCCATGCGCACATGCTGATTCCCATCAACACCCTTCTCACTGCACTCAATAGTAATGGTGAAGATGGCATGAGAACGCGAGCTGTGTTCATTCATATTTGTTGCTCCAACAGATCCTTAAATTACGAAAATAAATTACAACATTTCACAAGTTTCAAACAACATTTCTTTAAAAGACACACTGTGTAACATTGTGGATTCTACAGTTGCCAATAAAGCAAAATGGCGATGTCAGGTTTCAGTCCCCAGGGCCTGCATTTGGATCCTTACCCACCTCGGCCCGCAACATTGTTTCCATTTTTACAACTCAAACCATCTCGCCCCGCAACCATTAAAAATTACACATTATAAATATGATAGGTCTGAATGAACCGTGGCTTTAATTCCGTCCAAAACGGTGCTTGAAAGTTTCCTAAAACTAGCAACAAGATGCAAATCTCCAAGAGGCAGCAATGAGACATAATAAGGAGTTCTTAAGACAGGACAGAGAACAGAGGTAACGCAAACTCTGGCACAGTGGGACATATCATTAAAACAGGAGACATTGGGCTCTTAAGATAAGATAAGATAGCTTTTATTGATCTCACAATGGAGACATGTACTTGTTACATTCAGCTCTTAGAAACACTCAGGGTATGCAAAAAGGCAGGAAAATGTGAAAAAAACAATAATTAAATAGTAAATAGTGGTAAGTACTTAAGTAAGTGCTTTATTGTCATTGTACAAGCGTACAACGAAATAGTGTTCAGGTGTTAGTCCTGAGCTGCTGCGGCTGAGCCACGCTGCCACTGTGTGTCAACCTGACCCGCATGACCTTGGACCATGGACCTTGTATCTTATATACAATGACTGCCAAGGACTTCTCTAGATCACAAGCTGCAAAACGTTGCTGATTTATGAAAATCCGCCACATATTTAATAAAAAGAACGACTGTTACAATGCCGTACATTGTCGGCGAGACTGACATTTTTTGACCCATGTGCAGTCCTCATCAAATAAATAAGAAAAAAGCAAAGATGAATTTCCACCCCTTACATGCTCCAGCAATGTTCTAATGTGTAGAATGAGTCCTAACCTATCCACCACAACTGTCGCTAAAAGCCTGCACTGTCACTCAAAAACTATCTCCATCGTCATGCATGAGCTTCACATAGACTGCAGTTACGCGTAAGACCTGAGGTGGCAGTAGCGAGTCCCTTTAAGAATTAAAAAACTAAATCATCAAAGAGAAGTCAACAAAGAAAAATGCTTCAAGAAGTGAATGTGGGATTTTGAAATAATGCATTTTACAGCCCCGGCCTAGTCTAATATTGAGATCAGGCATAAAGAAGACTTACTGTTTTTGTGCCCAAGTGTCATAATTTTATCCATGTCGTCTGCATTGTTGACAACATAACCAGATAGATCCTTAATATACACACCAACATCCGGTCTTTCCTTTACCTGTTTTGGGAGGGGGAAAAGAGTTCTGATAAGGCTTTGTCAATAATGTTTATATAATAAATAAGGCAGAAATGTTTAGTAGATGGATGACACAGAACAATTTACCTCAAGTTGCTGCATTTGATCTTTGCCCAGCAAATCTCGCACCTCTTCATTGTAAATCTCAAGGTATGAAACACGGACCAAAAACCTGAACGTTTACATATGATGTGAACAAATATTTTCATGCATCATCATTATATACTACAACAACTTGTAGTTTTAACCACAACAAAATGAAATATATTTGATACTACTGCTGCTCAATGTCTTCATACCTTGTATCACCCTCTGCCTTTGCAATGTGACCAAATATGTGTGCAAAGGAATTTGGGATTATTCCTCTGAGTTCTGGTACAGCTCTTACACCTTCCATGGTAAAAGTTTTTCCTGTTCCAGTTTGTCCATAAGCAAAAATGGTGCCTGAAATGAACATAAACGTGAACTGAACAATTATTCGTAACAACCAGAAATGTGCAAACATTTGTGAAAAAAACAATTAAACGCTGATAAAGAATGAAATTTTTCCTGATTATTGTAAAAGTACAATACTTGACAAAAAATAACTAAATGCATGAGCCATTAATTACAGCAATACAGCACTGAGAGCAGTGGTTTCCAACTAGGAGTCCAAGGAAAACTCATTTGAAAGAAGTGTTGAAAAATTATTAGTTATTGAGCTATTTTTCTTTTTGTCTTGAAAGAGATTTAAATTATAAACGCTGATATTTTCATTGTACATCCACGATCTACCGCGCACCTTAACTAGACAGAGAAGTAAACAAAAGCGCGAGGCGGATGTCGCCGCTGTATCTTTGGCAAACATGGCGTGCCTCTGCGATTTTGAAATCGTGTTGTGTAATATCGCGATACAATTGCAAATGCGATTAATCATTAAGCCCTACACAAGAGTAGACCTAAACAGTTCTTAAGGGAGGTTGAAGGCTGTTTGAATATTTCGACACTGAGTGAAACATCTCAAACTGGCTTTCCTCTGCCTCGCTTGCACTTAATGTAAATAAAACCGTAGCGATGTATTTTACCAAAACTCAAAAACTGAAGTCCTAGTTATAAAAAACATGTTAAGAAAATCGGCAACACACTAAAATACAGTTTGTCTGTTTTTAAACATATTAGGAATACACTGACTCATGATTTCTCAAAATTTACTTGGAGGCAATTCCTCATATTAATTACTGTATTTCTTGTTGGTCACAGACGAGTGACAACAATAAAACCTCTAAAATCTCTATATAATCAAGCTGTTAAAGTGCTAGAGAAAAAGCCACTGAGATACCATCACTGTCTGATCCTTGGAAAATACAGCATGTTTAACTTTGATAATTTAATTGTGTATGCAAATGTGCGATTAGTTTTTAAAATTTTGATTAATACTGCACCTCCACCACTGAAAACATTTGTTCAGCTCTGTTCTGAGCAGATGACTAGGAGCTCCAGGTCCACAAGTCGTAATGACTGTAGACTGCCTAAACGTAACTCAGCCTTTCCGCAGACATCCTTCTCAATCAAAGGCATCAAAGAATGGAATAAACTCCCACAGAATCGGAAACTTTCCTTAGAACTGAAAGATTTCTCTCGTAATACAAAAAAAGTGCTGTTGGAAAACCAGTCATGTCAGCACCGATAACTGTAAATGTAAATATGACTTTTAGTGATGTTTTATGTAGTCATTTTAGCATGATTCTATGTGGACTGATGGCTGTAACGGGTGAATGAATTTATGAATATTTGTATTTGAGTGGTTAAATATATTTTATATTGTACATTTTGTAACTCACCTGCTCAGGGACTACAGATGGAAATTAGCTCAAGCTAAATCTGGTGCAAAGTATCTTTAATTAATGTGTTTGCACATTGTCCCTGTTGAAATAAATCAATAAACTAAACTAAACTAAAGATCGGTGATGACTGATCTATAAAATTGCGAGCCATATTCTGTATACCATTATATCCTTCCAATACTGAATCAATGATGGGACGGGCAGTGAGGTTGTAGACATCCAGCTGCTTGCTGTCTGGTCCAAACACTGTGTCAAATGTGAAGGTCTTGGGGGGCTCGTTGGGAGTTTCCAGTTTGTTAACAGTGATTGTTCCACGGATCTCGTCCACGATTACAGCCTGTTTGTGGCTCATCATCAACTCTTTCTGGTTGAGAGGGCGACACCGGACAACCACTTTGACATTGTCACTGACCTCCTGCTTTTCAGCCTTATTACTCTGGGAGAAAAAAAGAAGAAGAAAGAGACAAATGCAACATGTTATCCCCGACTGTATAACTGGACATTATTCCAAAACAAAACAAGATCTTTTAGACATAAAGGCTCATTCATACCTCACAAGACACAAGAACTTTGTTCTTACACCCTGAGCTCCAAGAACAAAATCAAGTAATTTTTGTCTTGTAGCCATGGAAACGTTTTGTAACTGACAACAGTTCCATGGCTACAAGGCAAAAGTGACTTCATTTTGTTCTTGTATCTCAGGGTGCAAGAACAAAGTTCTTATTATGAAGTATGAATAGGCCTTTAACTTAACCCTTGTTTTGAGGGATGGAAGTGGGTCCAGAAGATCAGTGCTTCTCAAACTGTGGTATGTGTACCACTGGTGGTACTTGGGCTTCATCAGGGTAGAGTTAAATATTCATAATTTAAGAAAATCTTATTTATTCTGTAATATTTTGTTGAAATGATCGTTTTTCTGGATTAGGCAGGGTTTACTCACAAGACATAAACTAATCCAATTTAGGTTAATTTTAGCCCTTTTGAGTCCTGATTTGATGTTAGGTTAGGTGGTACAGTAGGGGAGAGTGGGGTAAGATAAGCCACTTCTTGCTTTGGTGGTTATTGTGTAAAATCAGTATACGAAATCTTACTATTTTGTATACTGATAGTAAGTACTTACTATGGGATCCCAGTATTGGGATGTTTTCTAGTTGTTTGCGTCTTCAAAAATTGTCTGGAATATATGGTTTTAAAGGTGAAAAAAAAAAAAGTGGTGGCTCATTTTACCCCAGCAGTGGGATATTGAACCAGGTCTATTGGTAAATTAAAACACCAGATTTAAAGGTGAAATTTACACCAACTATCATAAAGTCTTATTTGTTACATTTTAATGTTCCCATTAGTAATTTTTGCAAAAAGAAAAGATCATAATACATATTTTTCTTTTCAAACCCAAATAATTTCATGTAATAATTTATTTTAATCTGCTAGTCTCTACCAAACTCAGAAGCACCAACAATGCAAAAACTATAAAATTGTACATTTAAGATTAGCAAAAATGGGATTCACATCAGACATCTGCTCACCCTGCACTCAAAACTGCACCGACACATACACTCATGCCACCTGGCACTGCACCCCCATCAAACACTTTTGGGAAGAGGTCACACAGTCACTTTCCTCCCTGCTGGACTGCCACATCCCATTATCTCCCCTACTCTGCTTGCTAAGGGGACCTCATAATACTCAACAATAAAACAATAAACCTTAAACTAGTTCTCATAGCTCTAACCATCGCCAAGAAAACTCTTCATGAACTGGAAATAATGTAATGTCATCCATATTAATCATTGGAAAAAACTTCTCACAGACTTTATTACAATGGAATATACACCACCCCCATAGAGTTACTCAGCAGAACCCGAACCCTATAATCCCACCCTTGCCGATTTAGTATGGCTTTAATCTCATTTGTTTCGCTCCATCTCTAACTCTTCTGCCCCTAATTTTACTGTGTAAAATGAGCCAACCCCACTTAACTCCCCACACCATTATACCACACACACGCACGCACTCCTAACCCATTTCCATGCAGCTGTTTTTGTATTTGTTTTAATGTTGTTGTTGTTGTTGTCATTGTTATCTCATCATCATCTCTACTACTCTCTTTTACACAATCTCCCCCCTTCTCTTCCATTTTTTTGATTCAGTTTGATCTTGATATGTATTTAGTAATAGTGATTTCAAAAATGTTTGTTATTGATGTTATGGTAACAATGGTAATACATTCATCTTCATTCATTCATTCATATGAATGGTATAGTATACATATACTACTCTCTTGCCTCACCTTTGTTATCACCACTGATACCATGCTTGCCTCATTTTTATTAGCTAACAGTAATCAACATATTGTATATTGCCTCAATCTCCGTTTGGCCCCCACCATTTTTTGCGTCTTTTAATGCATCACAGTAGAATAGTAACATAAAAAAAAAAAATCTAACACAAACAAACAATACACAAGCTCTAAGGTCGGTAGGGCAGAAGGGATGTGCTTAGAGGAACAGTATATCTGCCCAGGTGAGCACTTCTTGATGTCCTTCTTTTAATGCATCTTAGTTCATTTTAGTTTAGATCCAGGAAGGAAAAAAAAAAAGAAAATACAACAATACAGATAAAGATCAGAGGCAGAATGGTGGAGAACAGATCTATAAAAAAAAAGTAATTTCGTGATCATAAAGTAACTTACCTGACTGGTATCAAGGATGTTGACAATGACTATTAAACATGACAGTGATTATGATTATTATGATGATGATGATGATTATTATTATGATTACTATGATCATTATTATTGTTATTATTAGATACAGCATAATGACAGTGTGGATGATGTTAGTAGTTGTAACATTGTCATGGATGATGATGACAATGATAACAATTATTGTTATTTTCTCAATTTTTTTTACAATTACAGTACGCGCACACACACACACACGCTATCTCATAGCACGCCTATCAATACAGCCTAAATTCTTAGTTCAGCCATTCCCAAAGTCCAGGACATCGAGGCCCCCTTATCAATCTGAAAATATCTTGGGGCCCCCCGAATCACAATAATTTACTCTATTCAAAGGAATTTGTTACTATTTTATAGCTAAAATTACACAAAAAGCAACAACTAGCATTGACAGTAGCTAAATACTGATCTAAAGTGTTACATTTATCCAAATAAATGTATTTTTTCTCTCAAACTGATCTTTTTTCAATGTACTTGTCTTGTAGACCAGCTTTGGGGGCCCCCCGTACTGTCTCTGAGGCCCCCCAGGGGCCCCGGACCCCACTTTTGGAAGCACTGTCTTAGTTTGTTTTTTCTTCTTATTGTCCTTTTTTTTTTCGGGGGGGGGGGGGGGGGGGGGGGGGGTAATCTGTTGTTTTGGTTGTCTCTGTTGTCTGTTTTTTGTAATCGTCTCTCTGATCTATTTTTTGTGATTGTCTTAAAACTCACAATAAAAATAAAAAAATAAAAAAAGAATTGTACATTTACAATGTTTTGTAGTTTGTAATTCAATGTTTCTTATGGAGCAGAGGCGGCCAATTTACCCCATTTTTCTTCTTTGAAAACACCAAGAAGAAATCTCCCTAAACTATTTATCTGCTTTTATACCTAACAAAATGACCAACACACATCAGAAAAAAAATCGACTGACATGTATTTGTTTTTTTAATCAGGCCAAAAATTCACTTTGAGTTGTGAAAAAGACAAAGTGGGCAGTTATTTTATGGCCAGTTTTTTTAAATTGTTTGTCTGGCAAGTTTAAATCTATAATCTCAGACAAAAAATAAAAAAAGTTGTATTTTCAAAAAACATTTTAAGCCATTTTGCCGTCTCCTTATAATAAAAAAGACGTCCAGTGACCAAAGGTTCACAGTTCATACTTTTTTTTGTCTTAAACAGCTCAACATGTTTTTGTTCATATGATGTACTTAATATTGGTTTGAGAGATAAAATAAATGACTACCGGACACATTTTTATTTAACCTCTTAATCCCACCTGAACCGAGCACCTTTTCTTCAGTTTGGCTTTACTCAAATCTAAAAGCTTCTTGAAAAAAGTGTCAAAATAATTGAACTGGAGAAAATGCACTCGGTTAAGGCGGGGGTTAAGAGGTTAACATTGTCACGTCATTAAATATTGCTAAATAAACCTAACCCTAAGCTTTCATTGAACAAACAGGCTGCATGCAGGCACGCCATTACACCTTTTTACATCACAGTTGGCAAGTGCTGTCTTATAGTTTTGCCCCGCTATTTTTGGGCTGAATGTATTACATGCATTACCACTCTTGTGTTGTTAGTAAAAGCATGACAATGACTATGCATCCATTCCTCCAAGTGACGCTTATAATTGTGTAATATGCAAGACACATTTGTTGTGATGTCTTGTCTCTGGACAAACAAATCCTCCTCTCTCTGTTCTAGTTGTAATCTAAAGACATGGATCAAGTGGACATGTATGAGGTTACGAAAGTAACTGAGGAAGTGGCCCCCTCTAACCTTAACCAGCTAGATATTGTCCATATCTAACATATGTGACGGCAAAATAGCAGGGAACTGTCCAACGGCAGTGTCTACAATGCCGGAGACACGCTTTAAAAAAAAAAAAAAAAGGTTATGCTTGGGAGGTGAAATATTTTATAAATAAATAGTACTTGTAGTGAAAGGTTTGAGAACCACTGGTCTAGACTAGTTCATAACAGTTTATCTTTTCCGTTTGTTAGTTGTCCAACGGTTGCCAAGCAAACCTAGCAACCGACTGTTACGAACTCCGACATAAAAAAGAAAAAGTCAAAGATATAACGTTACATTTGCCGATTGTAAAATACGAATTCAGCTAAATGACACCCAGAAGACGTGTAGCAAGTGTACGTTTTATATATTATAAGCTAACTATGCTAACCGGGTAGCATCACCAGCTCAGCTCGGTGGGTCGAAGGGAGGAACCCTTATTTTAACAAAACAAACGCGTAATCGTGCGGATACTTACAGGCATTGTTCATCTGCACACGGACGTCTATATTATCGTGTAAATTAATGATTTCAGAGGACTGATATTTTGTAGATTCGGCGTTTCATCCAGGGAATGTAACAAAAAAACAGCGCAGTGTGCACACATAAACTATCCCATCCGATACAGCTTCAGTGCACGAACGGTGCACACACACAGCGCATGCGCTAAATGAAAAAGGAGGTCTTGCCTTGCCTGGAATAGGATCACCATTTTATTTATCTATTTTTAATATATATATACACTCACCTAAAGGATTATTAAGAACGCCATACTAATAATGTGTTTGACCCCCTTTCGCCTTCAGAACTGCCTTAATTCTACGTGGCATTGATTCAACAAGGTGCTGAAAGCATTCTTTAGAAATGTTGGCCCATATTGATAGGATAGCGTCTTGCAGTTGATGGAGATTTGTGGGATGCACATCCAGGGCACGAAGCTCCCGTTCCACCACATCCCAAAGACGCTCTATTGGGTTGAGATCTGGTGACTGTGGGGCCCATTGTAGTACAGTGAACTCATTGTCATGTTCAAGAAACCGATTTGAAATGATTCGAGCTTTGTGACATGGTGCATTATCCTGCTGGAAGTAGCCATCAGAGGATGGGTACATGGTGGTCATAAAGGGATGGACATGGTCAGAAACAATGCTCAGGTAGTCCGTGGCATTTAAACGATGCCAATTGGCACTAAGGGGCCTAAAGTGTGCCAAGAAAACATCCCCCACACCATTACACCACCACCACCAGCCTGCACAGTGGTAACAAGGCATGATGGATCCATGTTCTCATTCTGTTTACGCCAAATTCTGACTCTACCATCTGAATGTCTCAACAGAAATCGAGACTCATCAGACCAGGCAACATTTTTCCAGTCTTCAACTGTCCGATTTTGGTGAGCTCGTGCAAAGTGTAGCCTCTTTTTCCTATTTGTAGTGGAGATGAGTGGTACCCGGTGGGGTCTTCTGCTGTTGTAGCCCATCCGCCTCAAGGTTGTGCGTGTTGTGGCTTCACAAATGCTTTGCTCCATACCTCGGTTGTAACGAGTGGTTATTTCAGTCAAAGTTGCTCTTCTATCGGCTTGAATCAGTCGGCCCATTCTCCTCTGACCTCTAGCATCAACAAGGCATTTTCGTCCACAGGACTGCCGCATACTGGATGTTTTTCCCTTTTCACACCATTCTTTGTAAACCCTAGAAATGGTTGTGCGTGAAAATCCCAGTAACTGAGCAGATTGTGAAATACTCAGACCGGCCCGTCTGGCACCAACAACCATGCCACGCTCAGAATTGCTTAAATCACCTTTCTTTCCCATTCTGACATTCAGTTTGGAGTTCAGGAGATTGTCTTGACCAGGACCACACCCCTAAATGCATTGAAGCTACCATGTGATTGGTTGTTTAGATAATTGCATTAATGTGAAATTGAACAGGCGTTCCTAATAATCCTTTAGGTGAGTGTATATACATATATATATATATATATATATATATATAAATCCAGAAGGAAAAAAGGGCATAAACTATCCATTCAAATACAAATTGCATGTGCATGAGAGCTAGAAACCATGCTTACCACTCCCAAGAAAACATGTAAGCAAAATGACTATTCTAAATACGTATTCTAAATACAAGTATTTAGTTACTCCCCAACACTGAGGACCAGTCTCAACCATACAGTGATACAAATATAGTAGCTATAGTATAGTATTTTGTTTTCTTTTTTACCTTTATTTATCCAGGATAAAACTCAGAGATAAAAAATCTTTTGTATATATATATATATCAGCAATATAAAAATGTAACTTTCAGATACACTCATTTTGGAAAGGTGTACTGTTACTTCAAAATAATTACTTATTACATAGAAGTTATAAAAAATTACACCACAGAGTACAGTTAGTTCAAAAACGTATTAGTGAGTTTGAAAAATAGAAAAACTAAGACTTTTTAGGGGGGCGAGGGGTTGGGGGGTCGTACTTAATAGATAAAATGAGTGATTCTTGTAAAAGCCCAAGAAATACATATTCTGTCATCAACACACTACATTACATGATCAGTAATGATCATATGACACAAAACTGAGGATCTGACATGGTTTTATTTACTGCACAAAACATTTAGGTATTTTCTAAATATACTTTACTTACTTTGTGGAGCTGGACAAAGGCACTCAACAAGTATTGATAGATAAAAAGCAGAGAACAGTCAGATAGTGTGTATGTGCAAACCCTGTATGTGTAGTAATCAAGCACAAATCAATTTGGAAAGTAATACAAATACAATCAGTAGGATTTTCATTTTCTTTGGACATCAGTGTTTTGTTGTTGTGCAAACCATGGCAGCTTGAAGACAGTAAACTTAAAAAGAAAAGAAAAACGTAGTGAACGGCAGTCATTGAATACAATCAGCTGAACCTCTCCAGCACTTGAACAATGTTACTTTGGAACAAGCCTGTCTGTCCACTGCTCTCCTGCGTAACAAGGAAACGTCCATCAGGCCGAGGTCTGTGGACCAGGACCACCTCTCCTTGAACTAGAGTGAGGTCAGAGTCCGTCTGTGATAAATGGGTTTTGGTCACTCTGTGTCTGTGAGGGGGGAAAAAAGCGAACAATCAAAATTAAACTAATTAGTCTAGACACAAACATTAATGTAATAATGTGTGTCATATATTTAGATACATTAAATGCCTAAACGGTGTTGTATGTGTCATGTACTCATATGTGTTCTGTTATGTGTCGTATAGTAAAATAGATCATACCTTGTTGGGCTAAACTGAGCCGACACGGCAGAGAAAGATGGCTGTGACAATACTGGGGTGTTTGAGTTCAGATCTGAGATAGTTGTCTCTAGACCCTTTCTGAAAATAGGAGCTTTTCCTTCATTGAGAATTATTCCCGGTCCATCTCTGCCCAGGGTGAGCGATGGGGCCCACACTTCCGGTGGAGACGGGCCAAACTGGTTACTAGATCCAACCTGCCCCGCAGACCAGGAGGAGGTGCGACGTCTTAGAGGAGGGGAATCTTCATCTGTGACAAAACGCACCGACTTTGCAGGCTATAAGATAAAACAGAAGAGTGATTAATTCACTTATTATATTGGAGGCCAAGAATTTAGACATTCTATTATCCAACCTTTTCCCCGAGGTTCTTCAGGGATTCGGGTCTGATCAGGATAGACTGTGGAGCATTGGGAGGCGGCTGATACGTTGAGAGTCCAGGAGTAAAGTCCCTGCCTCTATGATAAGCAGCAGAGGGCGCTATTGCCTCACTCATCAATCCAAAAGGTCTGACACAGTTGGCCAGGATGTTGCTGTTCTTCTTTCTCTGCAGCGCTGGTGAGTAGCCAGATGCTTGAACTTGAGCGAAGTGCTTTGTGTTGGATGGGACGTTTGTATTAAACATTTGATTGAACTGAGTTACGCCTGGGTGGAGGAGAGACGATAAAACATGAGATCTCACCCTCCAGATTTGGGTTAAGAGTAGTAGGTTTGCACAATATTCAAAACAATCTGCAATAAAATGTAAAATGTTACAATGATTATAGTAATTTGACTATACATAGTCAAATTATGTTAAGTTTACTATAATACATATAGTCAAACTATATACTACAATTTGACTTATATAGTTTGATTATGTACAGTATATTAGTGACAATGAAACCAAACCAATGCCATCATTTTGACAACGCAAGTTCAATAAAAGTAAACCGTAAAGTGTCTGTAAGTCAGTAGTCCTACAGTAACTGTCAAAATCAAAAGGCTACCCAATTGCAACCTCAAATCAACATTAATTAATAAATTAATTAATAAAATAGAGCTAAATTTAATATTTTATCCACAAATTATTTTTATAACATAGATTATAGTGTACCTTTTTGTGTTTAGTAGGAGCGCACTGTGTGATTTTGCTGATCCAGACCCTAACGCATTAAGTGGGCTGTAAGTGGGCAGGACAGACTCCCATGGCCAATGGCGATGTTATGTAGAACAACCTTTTTCCTCCAACCAGACTCCGCGGCCGGGAAGGGGCAAGAGAGAAGGGTGGTGGGGGAGTAGGGGCGAACACGTGCTTTTGTTTGGGTTGCATTAACACACTTAAGGCTAAGTGCTGACTGGCACCACAGCGGGACCGGCTGTACATCTCTTTCTCTCGGGACACCTGACACGAATTGTGTTTAACTCAAGTACTTAGTTTGACTGATAGAGCTTAATTAGCCTTTAGCATTAGCCCGTAATGCTAAAGGAAGAACACGAGTGTGCAATGTAAACGAGAAAAAGAATGAGAAGGCTGCTGCAGGAGAGCAGCGCTCAGTGCTGCTTGGCATAAACCGTGCCTCAGTCGAAGTCTTTTTTATTTATTTATAAGTGACGCCTTCTTGCCAGTGGCGCAGTCAAATAGCGCAACAGCAAGATGACACCTGTCTAATGTTTGGAGCAGCACTGTCCTTGCCCTGTATCTTTTATATGAAGTACTTAAATATAATTTATATACCTTACGTTTTCTGCAATACAGGTAAAGAGTGATTATTTTGCGAAGCCTTTATTAAATTTACTCACCTTTATTTGGGTTAAAGATGCGCCTCACAGTGTCCCAACCTTGATTTCCTCCATGAGAGATCGTTTTCCCAACCATAGAGGAAGGCATGGCCTGCTGTGCTCCATTGGGTACAGAGGGGACGTGTCCAGTTGTGTGCATTGTTCCATCAGCATTAACTTTATCGAGGGCAAGTACCACAGCAGGGTTCCGGGCAGTGGTGGGTTTCCTCCCAGTAACTGAATTGTATGGTGATGAAGCATTGGCTGCTTTGGTCTCAAAAAGTCTGGCAGATGTTCTACAAAAAGGCATACATACAAATATTACTGGCAAATTTTGGCTTTACAGTAGACAATGTAAACATATCGGTTATAATGTGCTTTGCAGCCCTGTTTCCACATTATTACCTAAAAAATGCTCACCATGTTTCCTGGTAATTTAAGGGTAAGAGTCATGACCAATCATATAAATTTGGTGTCCTGTTATCATCTTACCATATTATTACACGTTTAGAGACTGTGCCATTTCCATCCTATTACTATGCTATAAATGCGTAAAAAAGTGCTACCAATATTTTATGTTTTGTCTTTTTTGCCTGTGCATACTCAATGCCGTAAAGCTGAATCACTTGCTTCCGAGAATCACAGCCTTTTACCTGAGCACAGGGGTTATGTAGTTGCTTGGCAAAATGCCCACTTTGCCAGTTCGTAAAGATAACCCACGGAGCCAGCCTTCTTTAAACATGCCGTATACTCCCACCATTTCTCCTCTTCTCAGCTCCAGCTCCTCTGGTCGCCGTGGCTTGTAGGAGTAGAGGACGGCACAACTAAAGTGTCAATGAGAAGATTTGTTACTTTTCCACCAGGTTTTATTCAAAGTTAGTTTATTTTTCTGTAAGTTCCTCATTAATTTGCCATTCAATATGACTCACACGCTGATGGAGAGCTGCTGTGTGGAGGCGTTTGTGCTGTCGGCAGATGACATTTGAGGGTTCATCAGAGTCAGAGTGGGCGGAGCCTCTTTGGACATCCTCTTCTCACTCTGTATAGATGTGCAAACAAAATATCAAAATTGATCTCAAAAGCCAATGATTTTGGATGAATTAATTTAAATGTACCATTATTTTCTGCACATATATTATGTAAACGCTTTTTAGTTTTAGATACATACATTTGTAGCCAATGTAGCACATTGTAGCACAACAAATCAAAACAGCCACAAATTTTGGGGGTATTTATTCACCCTACATGAAAGAGAGGCTGTAAGATTGCAAAATGAGGAGCTGAAAGCCACCCCTGATTTGCAAAATAAGGAGAGCAACAACAAAGTTTAAAAAATAAACGTTCAAGCTCCCCTTCCCAGTTCACAAGAAAGCTTGTCTCACTGGTCAAAGTGATTGTACTGGGGATTAGTTAGTTAATTAGTTAGTTAGTTTCCTGAGTTTAGCAAAGGAGGGAAAAATACTATTATTTAATATATTACTTACAAGTTACAATATGTCAAATTGCAGGCCCAGGCACAATCTATTAAATTAGTACAACATTTTAACTTACAGACTTTAATCTTAGGGTTAGACAAGCAAGGCCTGTTGGAAAATAAGTCAGCCCTGAACTCCACAGAATTGAGAAGGAATAAAAAGCCTACAAAAACATTGAATACAACACACAAAAAGGTATTTCAGCCCTTGTCGAATCCCCACTGTGTACATCTATATGTATTTGATATCAAAAAGCTGTTTGCGTCTTGTGTAGCAGGAGGTTGAAATAACTTCCCTTCCCATTATCTCTTCAGTGATGTCAGGGGCTGCTCTGTGCTATTTACAGGAGTTTACCAACCAGCCTCGCCCGGGGCTGAGGAATCATATGATATAGTTTGTTTCGCTTCAGTGCATATTTATCATACTTCAGAATAGAGGTGGGCCAAATATTGTCTGTAAGATAATATAAAAATTGCTGTTTGGAAGATATGAGAACTTACAATAACGAGTTTATCTCCAATGTCAAAAGATGTGTAGGGAAAATATTTGGGAAATGTGGGGAAAAATAGGGAAAAATGTGTAAAGTGTTTTGTTCAGCCCTTTTCTAGTCTGTTCAGGACAATTATTTTTTTGAGCGACAAAACAATTTAGATGTTTGCAGCACATTTTTGCATATTTCTAATGGTTTGCAAAAATATCGCTTGATCATCGTTATTGAGTAAGTCCCCAAAAATATTGAAATATTAAATGTAATTTTCAATTTCATTTTATTTCAATATCGCCCAGCTTTACTTCAGAAAAGCACAAAGTAAGAGAAGCAGAAGCCATATTTATTTCTCAAAATGAATTTTATGAGGCAAAAGTAGAAAGCAGTAAAAAACCTGACGGCATTTGATTTCAATAATGTACAGAAGAAACAGGAAGTTCTAATCGTGTATCTTACAATCCATACGTAAGCCTTGTGTCACTCATAGCCTTCTATATTTGGCATCACCCTTCGTCTATAAAAGCCCAACTAAAACATAGTCCCCCAAACTATTTAATTATTTAGTTCTGTTATAACCTCTTGTATCCCTCTTCTATTCCTGTGTTTGTGGAGATAAGAGACTTTGTCTCAGTCACGCAAAGTGCTGGTTATTGGATAGAAGGAATACAAACATACACTTGACAAAGTGTACAACGTATTTTATTTTATTGCTACAGTTAACCTATAATCATTAGTGGAACTGGGAAACTGCCAATAAAGTCACTTGTAAGAAAAAGGCTCCAATAAGAGAAACACTACTAGTAATTAGGTAGATTCTGGAGGTTAATAACAGTTCAGGGAAGTTAACAGAATTTGCAATTACAGCTCGACTGATGTGATAGTTACCTACTTAGTGAAGAGGAAGGAGCAGGGCAGAGAGGGTTCTGTTATGTAACAAAGCTCACAGTGACTCATCATCATCATCAGCGGTGAGAGAAGCAGACACTGAGGGGCTCACACTGCCTCCCACTCACACATCCAGCTCTCAATTTTACTTACTTTACTTTCGTCTTTTATCACTTTATGTAGGTAATACTGTAATCTGTGTTTCTATATCTCTCTATTGGTCTTCTTGTTTAACTTAGAAAAAAGTGTATTATCTTCAATCATTCAAAATATTCAGATGAATTTGAAAAACTAAAGGAATTACAGTGTGCTAATAGACTGTGACTTTGTATGCAATCACTAGGATAGAATATGCACCACAATTAAGTGTAGACACATTGGTGAATACACCAAACTAAGTAGAATATAGCCTATGTTGTATTTTCAAATGTTAGTGAAACTCAGGATTAGTTCACAGATACAGACAACATATTTAGCAATAAATAAAAAAGCAGCTATAAGAAAGCAGTTATAATTCGAAACTTCTTAAAGGTTTTGAATACCACTCCCACAAAATGGTACTTATCTTTTGACAAGTGTTTTCACAGCACTGTATCATGTAACTTTAGGGTGAGGCGTTTTACACGTCCATTCCTCAAGTTTTATGTAACAGTTTCCTCCCTGTTTCCAAGAAACCTTTTAGTCTTTCATTAGTTCAAGAAAACATTACCTCATGAAGAATTAACAAGTCTTTTGCCAAACACATGTTTTTACTTTCAATTTTACTGGGAAGCAAAACAAAGTCTGGGCTTGGTCAAAAGAACAGAACAAAATGTGCATTAAATCAATACACAATGTGTGGTTTAAAAAAGACAGAGGACTCACCTGTGGCAGGTGTTTGTGAGAATTTTCAGAGTGGCGTCTTAGTCGCTGAGAGTTGTCTCTGGTCGGATGTGAGTGACTCCGAGCTGCCGGGGGCACAGATCTGCGTTGGTGATGACCCTTGTGGTTGAAGCTGCTAATGTCGGTCCCTTCGCCTTTGGAGGTGTAAAAATTGTTCCTGCTGGCTCCCTGCTGTTTCCGATAGTTGGAATGGGGCAAAGAATTGATGACAGGAGCCTGTCCTGGGACCTGAGAGGGTCCGAGGTGAGTGGTCCTACTTGATGCGTCAGTGGCCTTGCTTTTGCCCCCACTGCTAGTCCAATACTGTAATTCTGCAGAGTCACTCCCCTTTCGACCTTTCTCTTCGAGCAGTTTGGCAGCCACCAAATTTGGCTAAAAGACATGAATACAAATGGAGAAACCAGAGTGAAAGTGAGAATAAATCCTACAAGAGTCAGTCATGGAAATCTTCTATGAATCTCTGCTCCTGCTGATCACTGATTTTCTACGGTCTTATCTCTACTCCACTCCCCTACAACTTGTTGGACGGGCTGTCAGGCAGCGGGATAAGTACCCTTCAAATGCGTCAGGAAAGGTTGCCTGGTGCTCAGAGAGTAGCAGCAGGCAATATGAAATGTTGAGCTCCACAGACAGATAGGCATGGCAGGGTTAAAGCTTTCACTCCCCACAGTGATGTGCTGTTATGCCACCCAAGCAGAGAAAGCATTACTCTGTCTTCACGCCTGGCTGCACGACACGAGAAGAGGCAGACTCGGAGAAAGACACACGAGCGGGATAGAAGGACACAATACAGAGATGGCGCAAAGGAAACAGGAAGACGAGTAAAATATGGTCAAAACTTGTGTGGGAGTTTAAGCTTTCTCGACCCTGGAGTGCATACAAATTTCATACGAATTTTCCATTTTAACTCCCAAAGACAAAGAGGGCAGTGGGAAAAAAGACAGTCGGTAAGCTTGGTAAGCAAACTCTGCAAACCTGACTAAGCTAAGTCAGACACTAATGAGCAGCTGCAGACACAGCAGGGCTTTGGAGATTAGTTCTTTACCTCAGCACTCTGTAGCAAATAAGTGACATTTACAGATGAATCAAAGGTTTAAATTAAGACCAAGGTAGTGCCTGGGCACTGACCTGGACATAATGACATCCAGCTACGACATCTATGGTTCAGTTCACCACAAGAACATCACAATCAGAGCAAAGTGCCAAATAGAATGTGTCCAACTTGATCACAGTGAAAAGCCCGCAACAATTAAGAATATTTTGAAATTAAAGAGGAGAGTTAGATGGAAACCAATAAGGAATGTAGAAGTAAACATGGAAGAAGCACTAACCTCAAGAAACTGCAGAGGGCAAATTCCAGCTTTGGTCCCAAGCCTGGCTTCAATCCAGTTTTCATCCACTCGCCTGATAAAAGTTAGAATGTCCCACTAAAAAAAAACAACAACAAAAAACACCCAAGAATAAACTAGTTTGTCATGAAGACTAAGGCCTTTGCTAAGTTTACAGTAACATCAGTTTTACTGTTTTCAGGCAAAGACTATAACCAGTCTAGTGCCAACATTGAACTATGTGTATTAAAAAGCACATGCCTCAGCTGTCTTTAATGGAAAGCAAACCCATAACTGAGGCCCTTATGTAACTCTAGGAGAAATCCTTTAGGGTAAGTAAGAGTCATTGCATTAGAGACGGGACAAATAGCACTGGCCATTACAGGAAGCTACACATGCATTTCCAGTTCACATCACACAGAAATGCTGTTAAATACATGCACGTAATGCTATATACAATTAGTCCCTTACTATAACAATAAACAAATATTGTGAATATTTCCATAGGTCTATAGCTTAAATTAATCTGAATGCAATTCCCCTCTGTAATACCGCTAGTGAAATATCCATTGAGAGTGGATTATACTGCCAATGGTTTTTACTCAAGAATTTAATATTGGTAAGTGGTACACTTTTACTGTAATATCTAAGAATCAAGACGAAAGGTTTGACAGAGGAGATTGTAAAAAACATGGAGCTCCTATCAGCTCGCATTTGTATAGGCTGTTTAATAATGGCTGCAGCCAGACCCTTCAGAGTCAGGAGAACCTTGGTATTTGTTTTGTCCTTTATGTGTCATCATGGGCTATATCTGTAATAACAATAATAACAATAATAATAATAATAAATGTTGACACTTGTACTGCGCTTTACAAGCCTATGACAAGTCTCTACAGTACATTATAGCCATTAAACTTTCACTCCTAACTCAGTGGTAGTAAGCTACCCTGGGGCCCCAGGGTGTCTTACCCATTGACAGTCTGCTCCTGCGGTAGCTGGGATTTGAACTGCTAACCTCTCACTTATTGGACCTCTACTTATTAAGACACTGTCGCCTCTATGTAAGTTGCTCTCTACCTCTCTTTGATTCGTAAATCTGGTGTGAAAAACTGTTGTGATAGGTGTTAGGTGTGACGTTTGGAGACAGACCTTGTTGAAACCAAGGCAGAATTGATTGTCCTGCAGGTTCATCTGTTGTGGGCTAAAGTCACAGAGGGCCCTATACAGAGGCATCTGGCTGGAGAATGCACTGCTGTACACTCTTCTGTTGTCATTGGGGTTTCCATAGCTTGAATCCACATCCGCCATGGATTTTTGGGGCACACCAGAGGTGAAGACAGAGTCGTCCACTACACTCCCATGTTGGTTTGGTAATGATCTAACCTGTAGGGACAGAAAAAAAGGAAATATTCTCAGCATAACGTCTCTCATTTCAGTGCATAGGTAACAACGACAAAAAAAGAAAAATGCATATCACAGATCTCTGCCAATAATCAGGTTCTGAGCAGGCAATAGTAAATATTGAAGAGTATTTTGTAAAACAATATCATAATATAAAAATCCTCTTACAGGGCTTCATTGGCTAGGTTATATGGTCAGAAAAATCAGTCACTGAAGTAATCGGGGCAATGGTGGCACAGAGAGTAGAGCGGGTCGTCTAGTGATAGGAGGATCGGCGGTTCGAATCCCACAGGTGCACACTGTCGTTGTGTCCTTGGGCAAGACACTCCACCCACCTTGCTTCCAGTGTCTGAGTACACTGGTGTATGAATGAGAGAGTGAATGGGTGACTGGTTCCTTGATGTAAAACGCTTTGAGTGCCTAAAGGAGGTAGAAAGGCGCTATATAAATGTGACCATTTAATTAGATAATCAGATCTGGTGTGTTGACTTGAGAAATCTGATCATCCAAAACTCTGGGTGTACATGTGCCAGTTCAATTGTGGATTCAAAGTGCTCACTGTTTAAATCACACCATCTGCACTGACAGCCCAGATACAGCACAGGGTTACTAAGTCAAATGTTCAGAGCTCAAGCCCAGTTAACTGTACCCACATTTTCTTTAGTAATTGTAATGATCTCAGCAAAGTAAAATGCAAATTGGACAAACTGTGCTTTATCTTTCTTAAAAGGATGTAAAGATGAAGAGCAGGGAAATAATCAGAGCCGAGACTGAAACCCACAACGTCATCATCATCACATCAGAAGGTGAAGTGGGCTGGCAAGCTGATTGGGCAGCCACAGGTGAGCTTGGGGTCGCTCTACACCAGCCAGCTGCAGAGACTAAGCGCCAGCATCATGCAGGATCCTATGCACCCATTAAATGGCCTCTTCCAGTATCTGCAGAGACTGATGGTTCCAAAATGCAGAACAAAGAGGTACAGGGACAGTTTTATTCCAGCAGCAGTTGTCCTTCATAATGACATGTCGTGCCGTCATTAAGGGCAGCTCGTACTCTGCACTTTGTATTCACTTATTTATATGTCATTTTTTACATGTATTGTTTACAGTAGTTGTTGAATGTACGTGTGTTTGTATGAGATGCTTACCTACCACTGCAATCTAATTTACCTACGGTTACAAATAAAGAAACCTGAACCAACACTAAAAACGGAACAATGTTCTTTGATTTTGTTGCATTCCATTTCTTGTTGTTGTATTTTCATGGTTAGCATATATGCACAAGAGTGAAAGGTCACAAAGAAATCATATTACATCAATGTCAGATATAAATATCAGATTATCCTATCTACATGCAGCTTCAATAATCTGAGAACTACAGAAATTAGATCATGATTAGATTTTTGCTCTGCATGTAAACGTACCCACTATTTGTTTATCTTCTGATTAAGAATAAAGATTTTTGAAAATATAGATTATCTTTGATCTATAATCTTTTAGTTTAGGGATAGGCTCATGGATAGCTCACTGTGGTAAAGAGTGGAGTCAGTACTTGCTTTTTCGTAAAATTAGGTCAAATCCCTTGAGGGTTTAAGTGTATAAAACAAATGTTTATTATTATTATTACTTAGTCTTACGTCTGTTTGATGTCTGAAGTAATTTTTAATCATATTTTGCACAAATATGATTAAGTGATATGACAATTTCATGTGAGTTTTTAATCTAAGAGTACATTGGTGACATAGGAAAAGGGAGAGTAATTTCTCACTGGGATAATATCGTTGCATGGCAAGTTATATAAATTCTTCCAGTGCCGGAAATGGACATGCCAAAATATGTCAAAGGTTTTTGTTAACATTTTGAAGTATAACTGGTCTGCAGTGGTGTCATAAATATGCACTTTAAAATGCATTAAAATCCATACCGTAATTCCAGCAGCTAGGAAGGTAAAAGTATATAACACATCAAAACTGGAGACGTAGGAGGTGATTAAAATGTGTCAGTGTTTTTCATTTGATTCACCGTTTCCATTGCTGTTCTATTTCCTGTTTCGCCAAAAAGACTTTGCTGTGGAGGTATGCCAGATGGTATCAAGGAATTAACAGCAATAACACTCAGGTCTTTGTCTATGCAAAAGAAGACAACAGGATACAGGCCAAAGATATAAAAGGCCCAACAAATATATTTTTTTCTATTGAGAGTTGTTTTGCAATGTATGTTCAAAATATATAGCATAATATAATAATAATATCATTTTACTGTAAATGTGTCCAAGAACATTAACATTTGGAAAATAACTAATAATATACCGTATAATAAGCCATGCAAATTACATGCATTTCAGAACAATGTTTGTAGCGGTTTAAACTACAGGGTTAGCAGTTTTTAACCCCTTAACCCCCAACTTCACCAAGCACATTTTCTCCAGTTTTGCCCAAAATAAATGTCTAAAAAGCTCCTGACTTGGACAGCTTACAGACTTTAGGCCAGTGTAACGCCTCATTTGAAAACTAAGACCTAAAAAACCCATCTAAGTTTCTCCTTTGTCTTTGTTATCACGTTACAGTCGTTCTTGTTGCATTTTCTACCATGTTTCCATTGCTTTTTAGTCGCATTTTTGGCTATATTTATGTTTTTATTTATTTTTTTGGTAGCGTTTTTTGTCACTTATTGTCACGTTTTTGTCATGTTTTCATTGCTTTTTTGTTGCGTTTTTGTTGCTTAACCAGTTACATTACACAAAAAAGGAAAACGTAACCAAAACACGTCAAAAAAGCTACAAAAACGTGATGAAAACACAACCAAAAATAATAACAAGAAGCTTAGATGGGTATTGTAGGTCTTAGCTTTCAAATAAGGCATTACACTGGCCTGTAGGCTGTAAGTTCCAGTCGAGAAGCTTTGGGATTTAGGGAAAATGCGCTCGGTTTAGGCAGAGGTTAAGAGGTTAAACATGATAAAACCAAAAAGAGACAGGATTTTTCTTTCATTCAAAGGATTTCTTACAACCTAAATCATTGTGGTTTCAATAATGATTCATTGATTTATTCTTCCTTGAGGACTACTACCCCCAAAGTCAAAAGTCTTGTAGTCTCTCATACTATAAAAAATTGGCATCAAATTTTAAATGGCAAGATAAGTATTCACCCTGATTGCACTTAACCATGAGTTCAACCCAGCACTTCGTGAAGTTGCTTTTTTTCAGTGGAAAGCCAAAGGAATACAGGATTTGTTTATTGAAAATGTGTTTGCGTCTTTTGATCAGTTGCGTCAGAAATATCAAATTGCCAATGCAGACTTTTAAAAAGAATATTTACAAATCCGTAGATTTGTTAAATCAATGTTCCCATCATTCCCTCGTCAGCCTTCCAGCACAGACATGAATACTATACTTTTAAAAGATACGCTGAAAAAAGGTTCAGTTTCTAAAATATGTAATGAACTGTCAAATATGGAATACATGCCTTCAGTTAATCACCTAAAGGAAGCTTGGCAACAGGGCATTGGAATAAACACCACTGCATCTCAATGGACTAAAGCTTAAGACAATGTCCACTCATCTTCAATCTGTGCTCGTCATGGACTGCTCCAATTCCAGGTTCTACACAGGCTACACCTCTCCAAAATGTTTCATGGGTTGAACACAGCTTGTGATCGGTGCGGCCAAGAACAGGCTTCAGTTGCTCACACTTTTTGGAACTGTCCCAACATAACAACTTACTGGACTAAAGTTTTTGAACTGTTGTCTGATGTTTGTGGAACACAGTTACACCCTGACCCTGTGCTTGCACTTTTTGGAGTACCTCCAGTGACGGCTAATCTTAATAACAAGCAAAAATAAAAGTTGATCAAATTTATTTCAGTGCTATTGAGAAGACTGATATTACTAAATTGGAATAAGAAAAAAAATATATATATATTAATTTGTTACATGATGTTATGAAACACGTTCAACTGGAAAAAAAATCAAATTTGAATTAAAGGGGAAGGTAGATGAGTTTTATTTGACATGGGGTCCATTTCTCGGGTACTTTAAGAAGTTTAAGCAAGCAGACGTGTGAATAAAACAAGAAAAACAATTTGAACTGCTGTTTTCATTTGTAATATTGCAATGAAATTAATAAATCAGCCATTGTGAAACAATTCTGTATCTTTTCACAGAAACAATCAATACATCTAAAAACAATATTATCTCATTAATAATAAATGTCTCACCTGTACTTTTAGGTTATATTAGACAGTAGTAAGGAAAATGGTTTAGTTTATACATTAGTTGATTTTTTTATTATTGTTTTATGTTATAAAGATCCTTCTTGTGTTGGGTGTTGTTATTTTTGGTCAGGACAGTGCATGTTAATGAACATACATGTAAACACGCCTCGCCGGATTGTAGATGTGAGATCATTTTCCCCCACTCGCCTTCTCAAACACACTCTCATTCGTCCTGGCCTATTGTACATGTTTTTAGTTAAATCGAACACCTTCTAGCTGTGAAGCACGATTGTCATATATATTATCCTCTTTAGCATTGTTACTTACACTGTCTTTTTTGTGTAACATAATACTGATCAATATAATGTATCTGAGAACAGCCTCCAATACCTCCTCCACATTATTATGGACAACTGTGATTATGTTATGTAACACGTGCAACACACATGTTTTTGTAACAATAACGTGCATGGACACAAAACAATAATGCTAAGGACACATTTGTCTTTTCTTAAGTCCTTGTGAGGATATTTAATACTGGAGGAAAGTACTACATCTGGAACATAAATAAATTCAGAATGCCAGAGGTCTGAAAAGGTAAAAGTTACGTGACATATACATTTATGATCTAAAATTGCTGAAGCAATAATATTTGCTTAATAATAATATTTATTATAGACCTGGTTTAGTCCTGATTTGATCTTTATCTAGGACGGGTGGTACTTGGAAGGTCAAATATTTCTCACGGTGGGAGATCCACTGCTGTAGCCTGTTTTGCTGTATGTGTGCTGTGCAATAGGGGTCATGCACTCACCTCACTGTGCCCTTGCTTGCCCCTGTAGTTATAACTGTCCTGCTGTTGTCCCTCATTTTCTTCCATTTTGGGCTGGGAATAGGATGAGGGTACATCATAATGGGACATCAGTGAGTTCCTTGTGTGCCCCTCGGTGACCTGCAGCCCCTCCAGTAGGCGCACAAGCAGTAGATTGGTGGGGAGCTCCTCTGCTGTCCCGGCCAGGGCAGGTGTCTGACACTCTGGACACAGCAGTTGGGAGTGGGCAGTCTCCTGTCTTTGCAAACAGGACTTGCAGAACGTGTGTTTGCAGGGCAGGACCTTTGCTGATGTGTCTAGCAGCTCCGAACATAGAGGACACTCCAGCAGGGCTTTCAGAGACAGCTCCTCCATTGTGAAAGGTCCAACTCTCTCTGGGACAGCACGTTCATCTGAGACAAAGTAATCCAGCATAGTACGCCTTTGTACTACAGGAGAAAACGAGGAAATAAGAGAAGTTCCATTTGATAGGCATTGATTAGAAAAGTGAATATGAAAACAGAGAAAGATAAAACGCAGTGTAGCCAATACGCAGGTTAGCACTTTGTAGTAGACATGCTACAAGTGTCATGTCAACTTACCTGGATGGCTGCCCAGGTAAGAGCTCGGCTTTTACGACAAGTCTAGCAACACAGCAAGATCGCGCATACACATTCAATCTTACAATACGTTTGTTGAATGGCAGACTGTTATTCTGCCTTTAAACTGTGACTTGTTCATGCATATCGCCATGACGCAGTTCGGACCACAGCGCAGGCAAAGCTGCAGGACGAGCTGTCGAGCCGCGGGACAAAGCCATGCCGCCGCAGTGAATGACGACAGAAACACCCACCTGTGGATCTGACAAGTTACAGGCAGTTGTTGTAAGATGTCACTGCTCCTCGAGCTGGATAATCCCGGAAAATGTGGCGTATGGCCGGGAAATCACCAAAAAATACACCCCAGTTCGCCACATGTTAGCTTAAAACGGGCTATGAGTTAGGAAAGAAAATAGCATTATATTCTTAATGTTATTTTTGTATGAAGGCTGATGCTGTAAAATTAACCACGTACTCGTTAGCTGTTGTGTAAAAATGCTCGGATATATGCTAATGTATGATTTAATAATCAGCATAATAAAGCAAAATGTGCTGCCTGTTAGTTGGTTTGTTGCAGTTAGCTTCCCACAGTTTTTGATCTTTATTGCAAAAGAAGAGCGTCGTGTGTCGTGGTCTCCCTCTGCTGGCGCTTTCACTGACCAGCTTATTTCACTAGGCTCAGGAGAACAGCCCTGACTGCAAAATCAAACTATGCAAGGGCCAAGGGTTGACTTTTTTCCCCCTTTTTTTGCGTGAATAAGTGAGAATCTTTGAGTGACATTCATAAAGCTTGAGCAAGAGACAAGAATGACATTAAATGCTTAGTCTGAAGCCGAAATTACCCATCTTGCAACTTGAAAATAAATTATTTATTTATATTGGCTATGTTTGGAAAGTTCAGCACATCCGTTTAAATTTTTTAAACAAGCATAAAAGTTTCATGCTGTTCTGCACGTCAGCAGAACTCGGGGAATTCTAAAAACCTACATGTGCAGGCTTTTACAGCAAGAGAGTGCCATGGAAGCCATGACTTATTTACATGTTCATATCAGTGTTGAAACAGGCCTTTCCTCTCAAGCTTCCCTCACAGGTTAATGGCATTCGTGGAGTTAATTTGAGTTCATATCTCAAAGACTTAAGTTAAACTCTTTATGATTGCTTTGTCCCAGTCTCCTTTTTCAGAGAACTGGAGCGTTTCTTGTCCTGCTTCAGAAGTCAATGCAAAGTGCTTTTGAAAAGACGGTGGTCAATCTTGCCTCAGGTATATGGACTTCTGTGGAGCAATGTACACATTTATCTGAAGTAAAGGGCTCCCAGGAGACGCACCTTGTTTCATACATTTTCATAGTTGCTGCAAGTTACTTTACAAGAACGGCATTCTTCCCCCACTTGAGACTTAATTTAAAACACTCTCTTCCTGTGAAAAAGCTGCAAACTCAGTAGGATTGGTTTGGGTTTCCCCTACAATAAATGCATTTTCATGCTACAACTCTGTTGTGTGTGGATATTCTTGAGATGCAGCAGTTTCATTTAGATTTGCTACACTTTGGGCATTTTAGGTGCATGAAAGCCTCTTAATTATTTTTATCAGTCAGAAGGAACTAATCCTCCAGGAAAAATAAGTTACTTGTGGTCATAGTGGCTTGTCATGATTGGAGAAAAGGCAGTCTGTTCAGTGAATATAAAAATATGCAGAAGGTGAGGCTTCAGGCTCCTAAAGTGGAAACAAACACAAGCAAGCTCAACTGGATCTTCCAGTTCTTTTGCTCAGCGTGTGTCTGTATATAAGGCAGTCTGTTATTTCTCTCCACACATGTTTTATAACATTGTCCATAAGCAACTTTGAGATTTTTACATCCACAGTTTGTTCTGTCCGGGCCTCAACCAGCAGATTCAGTCCTATGAATATTTCATATTTGATAAATAAATGAAACAACTTCTTTCTTACTGGGTAGCGCTCTAAGCTGCTGCTTACCTCTGAATACAGCAGCTCATTATCCTTCACGAGTCATTTTCTGAATTATATTCAGATTAAACACATTCTCATTTATTTCTGAAAACAAAAATCACTTTGTGTTTGGTTTCAATATGCTTTATTTAAAGCCTTTAGTCACTTTGCACTGAAATGTTTGATGATTTAAAAAATAAAATGTGTTTGCTGCCTGCTGTAAACATGCTTTGTGGCTGCTGTATTGCTCTTGCTGTTCTTTCTTCATTTGCAGAGACGTCTTAGTTATTTATGCCAGTGGTGACCTCCTCTGACTGCCCTCTGGGCTCCTTGTACATTAGTCACACAGGACACGGCTGTTTACAGCTGTCTCACTTGTCAAGATGCTGGTGCTCAGCATCATCATCATCATCAGTGTGGGCCACATGGCTTTATCAGCTGTGCCTCACCTTGGAGCTTTAAAGACAAATAACGGCAGGTTTATTTCCTGGTTTAGGAAAGTTTACTCCCTAAATGTGCATTTACCCTACACATACATGCATCACACATAAAGGCAAAACATGTTCTTCTGGTTTGTTTGTTTGTTAATCCATACGAGTAAAGGTTGCAAAATTGCAAGATTGCAGTTGGCCCTGGATGTGGTGGTGGCGTTGTGGCGTGCCTGCTGAGGTCGTTGTGCTGTTAGCGCCATAGCTGTCTGCCAGTAACTGATAGGTTACCACGCTTAAATACTACTAAACTGAAATTTCTTATTTGGAAATGCAAACTGTAGGTACTGTACTTCTATTAGGATTGAGCAACACAAACCGATGTATTCGGACTGAGATATAATTCACATCGAGAAAAAAAAAAGTATAATAAAATAAAATAAGACATTTGTACTGTGTCATGAGGACTGACTTTAGGTGGTGACCTGTCACTTTCGGGGTTTGTGCGACACTTGCTCGGCGGCTTTGGTGCAGCACAGGTGTGTTATTGTGTTGCCGGTCTGCTGCACTTGGGATTGACTGGGATCGTTGCATATTTGTATGGAATTGTCATGTCATACCTTGAAATAAATTCAATCAATCAATCAATCAATCAAAATGAAACCTAAAAATGTGATACTGCCTTTCAACGTTTGTATGTTGTAGCCAGGTAGGATGATATATTAAAATGTCCACTATTAAATATATTTTTTTACTTTATGTCATATTTCACATTAAGGACCTTGATAACTTTATGGTTGTTACTAACTGAAATACCTAAACACTAATCCAAACTGTAATTATCTTAACCATAACCAGGTCAAAACATCTTCAATATGACAAATAAAAGGCAAATCCCACCATAGGACTCTGGTCTGCCCACTTGAGTAGAGCTCTGGACTGAATGGTATACAGGTGCTCGTCATATAATTAAAATATCATGAAAAAGTTCATTTATTTCTGTAATTCAACTTAAAATGTGAAACTAATATATATGATATAGACTCATTACGTGCAAAGTGACAGATGTCAAGCCTTTATTTGTTATAATTTTGATGATTATGGCTTACAGTCCATTTTCAAAATATTCTAATTTTATGAGATTTTTAATTTGGGGTTTTTACAAGCTGAGCCATAATCATCAAAATTATAACAAATAAAGGCTATACATATCTCACTTTGCATGTAATGAGTCTGTCATATATTAGTTTCACAGTTTAAGTAGGATAACAGAAGTGAATGCACTTTTTCTTGATATTCTAATTATATGACGAGCACCTGTAAATGTAACCATGGAAATCCGTCATATTCGCAAACGTTGTCTAAAAATTAATATTAGCTAAAAACGAAATAAAAAAAGGAGAGAGAACTCCCTTAGATGCTTGGTAACTACTGGTTAATACATCTAACACGATGTAGTTCCAAATGCTTGTGAACAATAGCAGCATGTATTTTACTTGTATTTTATTTTTTTTATCAATTGGCTTATTATTATTAAATGTGCCAGCAATCCCAAAAATCTTAGACGATACATAACACTATTCCAAGCCTTTTAGGCTCTTTAGATTGTTATGAACACAACTTATTACAACAAAACTACTCACACTGGTAAAAGTTGAAGTATTTTTTGTAGGAGAATCTTTTGGTGTGCAAATGCTCCCGCAGCTGTTTGATATAGAGATTTTCATGAGGGAAACTAAAAATAGGACGCACACCTCTGAGCCAGCTGCCTCCTCCTCGCCACTGCCTTTGGGACTCTGTCTTCCTCCTTTTTCTTCTTCTGTAGCTCTTCGTTCTATGGCCCCTGCAAGCTCCCTATACCCTCTTGTTCACTGAAGCCCAGTTTGCCTGTCCAGTACTGCACCGCATGGTGTTCACACTGTAACAGGACACTGCTTTAGCGTCCTGGGGTCCATTCTTTGACTTGGTGGGAAACTAGAACACTGAAAAATGTGCCTGTCCCATGTGTCTGGATCCAATTATTCACAAAGCACAATGAAGCTAAACAAAGATTCTTATTAAAAGGAAATAAGGCATTTGCAGAACCTGCCAGACTTAGACACTGGCTGCTGTTCTGCTTTTGGTGCACTCTGTTTCAGCTTGTTCCATTCAAAGCTTGTGGGTTTTATTATTAGGAGCAAGGCTGGACATGAACATTAGCCAACAAGCCAAATACTGGTAGATTTCAAGGCCACTCTTTAATTTTTAAATAAAATGGTCATTGGATGGAAATAGCATGGTGACTAGAGATAACAGTGGCTAATGAATTGTGCAGCCCTGTTTTTTATTATTATCATTATTATTGTCACCGACTAAAATACAGTAAGTAACATGTTTCCTGGTAATTTATCTTTATGCTGGGTTAAGGTAAAGGTTTTGTTAAATCATGCTTCTAATAATAATAATAATGCCTTACACTTGTATTGCGCTTTACAAGCCTGTATTACCAAGTTTCTCAAAGCGCTACACTGTCGTCATTATTCATTCACTCCATACTCTGTGGTGGTAAGCTACTGTTGTAGCCACAGCTGCCCTGGGGTAGACTGACGGAAGCGATGCAACCAGTCTGCGCCATCGGCCCCTCCGACCACCACCAACCACTCACTCACTCACTACATTCGCTAGGCTTCCTGGTGTTCCCAAACGGTCTCCCATCCAAGTACCAACCGGGCCCTTCCCTGCTTAGCTTCCAAGGTCTGACGGGATTGGGCAAAGCAAAGGCGGTTCTATGTAATACATTCATTGTGTGACCTGTTTTCCTTGTAAATTCCTTGTAAAGTTTGCAGCCTTTTTGCCTTTCACCTTCAATTAAGTTACATGGTACCACTGGGATGATCTGCAAGCCTTGTCGTGACAGGTTGAAGATGAGTCTTGAAGTTAGAAACATTCTTCAGTAGTTTTAAAATTGAATCAAAATCACAATTTATTCATCAAAAAATAGCAAACTGAAAATGCTGCAGTTATTTAAGGCTCATTCATAATCCATAAGATGCAAAAACGTTGTTCTTACACCAAGAGCAATATGATTATAACCTTATGAACCTTCACGGCCCCTTCGCTCCTCCGGCAGGGGTCTCCTAGTTATTCCTAAAGTCAACAGAAAGACTCACGGCGAGGCGTCTTTCCAATATTATGGCCCTCGCCTCTGGAATGACCTGCCGGAGGAGCTCAGGACTGCAGAGAACGTTCATGTATTTAAGAGCAGGCTGAAGACCCACCTTTTTAGCTTAGCTTTTACCTGACATCTGTTTAGTTAGTCCTAATTATATATTGTATATTATGAGTATGTATGTATATATATATATATATATATATATATATATACATACATACACATAATATACAATATACTGTATAATTAGGACTAACTAAACTGATGTCAGGTAAAAGCTAAGCTATATATATATATATATATATATATATATATATATATATATATATATAGCAGGAGGAGCACCATCTGTGTCACTGTCGCCAACAACAATTGTGCTTTTCTAAAATTGCGCAGCCCTACTTATTATATTAAACAGATTTTCATGTCATCCAGCTTCACCATCTCCTTTTGTCGTTACAGGTGTGGATGCAGTCGTGGCTGTGATGAGATGTGTGTCACAAGTGATTAAGGTAACCCTGAATGTCATCACCAGGCCAGATCACGACTCCTGCTTAAACAGTGAATATAATCAGTACACTGCAGTGAAACTGAGAAATGTCAGCGCTTACTCTGAGGCTTTTTGCACTCGCTCACGGCGCTGTACCCTACACACACACAGAAACAGTGGCAGGACATCTTTTGGCAGGCCTACTTTCTGCACTGCATCCCAAGTGGTAACACAATTGTTCGAAAACAGAAAAAATAGCTCAAGACCGTTTTCAGTGGCGCTCTATACCTGTACTGTTCAAGTGAGGCATCGTCAGAGGTGGTCCGTAACAAAGTATGTTTACTTGAAAGTTAAAGTTAAGAAGGGGATTTTTTTTCTCATGTTTTTGAAGCTGCATTGTATAATATTGAATTGAACTGAAATTGTACTTTGTCCTTTGAATTCTCAAGTATTATCTACAGCAAATATTTCAGTACTTTTGATTTAATTTGATCGAGCAACTATTTTTACTGGAGTAACATCTACATCTACATATCAGTAGTATCTGTACTTTTTTCATGTAATGAAGTTGGCTACTTGGATCATCACTGGCTATGGTCTTTTTTTTTATCTACAGGTGATCCTTGTGGGCCCTAACTGGTGGTCAGCTCCTTCAGGATTGATCACCCGTGTCCAGCGTCAGCAGGACTTGTCCTTTGGTCTGTTACACTCCTCTGTTTCACCTTGACCAAGCTCCTGGCTCTGAGCCCTCTGTCCTCTTCTTTCAACTCCAGATGCTGGACTTTGCCCAGTGAACAGTGGGGCTTTACAGCAAATGAGTAACACAATTGCAGAGAGTGATGGTGTTTTAATCAGTGTGCTAAGCTGGAGTTCAGCTGTAAGAGGCTTGTAACTTAACCCACACCAGTAAGGTCTTGATTGAGCATCGACTTCATGAGGACGACTAATTAACATGTCCCTAATTTAGAATTCATTCTTCTCAGTGCAACAGGCTTTGATTTACCGCCACTATCAGCATCACTCTTATCCTCTTTGTGGAATTATTTGGAGGAATTATTTTGAGCTTGTTGACAATCCATCTCGACTTGTGAGTAGTGAAGGATTAGACGTGATGTCAGACATCTGTGACAAAGGCTGCTCTATCTCACTGCGGCCATTCGTCATATAGTCTGTGACAGCTCAACACTTCAGAAGGAGTCAGGGCCCCTATGATGAGTTTCTAACTCTTGTTTATAGCTCACCTCCTTCTGCCGACTGTAGTCCCTGCCCAATCCCTCTACCCGACGTAATAATGCCTTTGAGGTAAATATCATTTGTTTGTGCAGTTTCTCTGATGGCTGAATAATGGTTTGATGTGTGTTGCTAAATGAGAGTCTGAGGCCTAAGATGAAAGTAATCTGGCCTTTCTGTCTGAATGGAACTCAGTCCAATGGAGATTAATGAGTGCGGGAGTCTTAACACTTTCAGCACTACAGCTCTGTGTTGTCTGGAGGTCTTAACTCACAAGCAGCCAATCGAATCGAATCACTGTTCTGTTACAGTAGCTCCCTGCGTAACTGCCATTAACAGACAACCGGCTTCTTGGGCTATAAGTAGGAAAGACAGTTCGCCCCCTAAGGATGATTACATGTGAAATAAAAAATCAACACATTATTTAATAACATATTGAGAAAGATGTTGTTGGTGATGATGCTATAAAAAAATTAATTAAATATAAATTCTATAGTGTTCCCTCCTGGAACCGCCACCTTAACGTGGTGGAGGGGTTTGAGCGCCTGAATGATCCTGAAGCTCTGTTGTCGGGGGCTTCGTGCCCCTGGTAGGGTCTCCCATGGCAAAAAGGTCCTAAGTGACGGGTCAGAAAAAGAGCAGTTCAGAAGCCCCTTATGAGAGACCAACAGGCCCGGTTAGATACATGAGGCCATCCTTCTGTGGACCCACCACCTGCAGGAGGAGCCATGGGGCTGGTGCAATGTGATTTGGGCAACTCCAACAGCTGCCCCCACGACCCGGCAACGGACAAGTAGAAGAAGATGGATGGATGGATTCTATAGTGTACTGTATATAGTTATCTTTCACCTGATAAGCTGTCAAAAATATAATTTAAAAAATAAATACATTAAAAACTATATATTTTTTTATAATAAAACATAAAGTCTAGTGGTTAAGGCTGGTGCACATATGGAGTAAAACTGTTCTTCTGCATCGTGGGGTTGTGGCCCAGTTCCAACAATTTGCTAAATGTCTCTTCCCACTCTTCACCCCTTTTTCCCTGGACTGCTCTGTCCAATAAAGCTTAAGCGCAGAAAAATCCTTTAATAAAAATGTTATAAGAGCAACACATTCAAAATATATTAAATATATTGATACAGATGAACTGTCGCCTGAGTCCATGCTGTGTTGAATGTGTGTATAGTGCTGCATTTTCTACAGTGGATAAAATGCACATTTGATCTGCTGATCTGCTCAAAACAGTGCTATGGCAGGTCAGCTGACGTGAATGCAACAAGCCTGCCATCTGTGTGCAGAATTTAATCTCTGGGTGGATTAATCTGTCCGGCACGGGACATGAGACTAGTTCATTTTCTTGTAATTCAGATTCAGATTTGCAAAAATAATAAAATACAGTAGCCATTGGAGACAGCACAGCCCTGCTCTGAAAGGTGACAACAAGGTAATTATTCCTCCAGAGAAAAGTGGCTTGTTTAATGAATGGGTCTGGGACATAAATGTATTCAGTATTAATATGCAGTCCCTGTTCCCAGTACTGTAACCCATTTAAAATGACAGAATATCGCTCAGATTAAGACTGGATTGAAATGTGGCAGCCTGAGACAACATCGTCCCTGCTGAGTTCCATGTTAAAGTGGCCGCCTCCAGCACAATGATGAAAACTGATAAGGACACACACAATAACCTCGTGTGCTCAAACCCTCCTCGCACAAGCTGCACAAAGGATTTGTTTTAATTAAACCCACACCCCTCAATCGCCTCCAAGTCAAACGCTCTGATTATTCTCCTTTTACTGTAACAGCTTAGTAATGCATTTTGAACATGGTTCCTCCCAGGGCTCTTGCTACACGGAAGAAATTAACTTTATCACACGGACAAAAGGTCCTCTGAAGCTATTTGAAGATGTTTTATAACACAATAATGCCTTAATCTTAATAGAAGAGTGAAGAAGTTTGGACCAATTAAGACAATGTTCCCTGACTGATTGTTAAATCGGCCAAAAAACTTTAGCTGACAGCAGCAAGTTGGACACAGTCTCATAAGCTCGAGTGTCTTCATGCAGTAATGGCATATTGACAAAAATCAATGACAACATTTGAACTGTGAAAGGCATAGCTTTGGCCTCTTAACCAGCCAAGAGGTCTGAGTTGGCTATACTATCTGCATTCATTGTCCGTGTCACAACTCCACCACAATTACTGCTTATTTTCTGGATTTACTGTCAGATGTACAACAGTATTTTATCCCCTGCAATATCCTCTGTACTCCTGATTTGATTTATAATACTGCTGCCCCGCTGCACACACTCTTTCCACTGTGGCAGAGAGCTGCTGATCAGTAGCCCTTGGAGGTGATTTATGAGCAATGGGATTTCCGGTCAGAACAGCTTAATTGAGCCTGTATATTCTCCAGAGCAGTCCTTGAGAAGGGGATAAGGTAATGAGGGGGGAAATGACAGGTACTGGACATTTTGGCTGTAAATCAGCTGCTGAGGAAATGTTCACACAGTAAGTACACCTGCACGACTGTGGCAGCGTCAAGTTCACTGCTCTGACCCTGTAACAAGGCGAGGGACTGAGACGGCGCTGCTGTACTCTCATTTTTGCTGCTTCTTCTTCACCTCCGTTCTCTGTGGTCCCAGGGCGAGCACATCAATATACATGCCCCGCTCAGCCTCAGGACGGGTGCATGTTTGGCCTCGTTAGCTGAGCCACTTTTTTCCACATAGTTTTGATTTGGAGGTGTTTGGATGGACGTTGAGTGAGTGTGTAGAGCTGTACTTCAAACACAGATTAGTGTGATGCTGACAGAGAGATTCAGTGATTGTGTGTCTATGCTGTGACTGAGAGCTGGCGCCAAAGCCTGGAGCCCTGGGAGAAGGTGGCGCCAAGAAGTGGAAAAGTAGACATAGACAGTTGCCTGCTGAAGTCAGCGCTTACTGACAGCTGTCTCGTGCACTGTGTCCTTCAGTGTTTGACCATGTTTAGTTAGATCCTGCATTATAGAAAAAACATTTGGAAACAAATCACAATTGAGCAGATCAAAACAGCACCAAGCATCTTGTCCCTCGTAATGTCTTGAACTGACCTGAAATCATAATGCAGAAATTCAGCTAATAGTACTGATGACATTTCTTCTACCCCCACTCCGAACCCTCTTGCTTGCATGTTTTGTAATCCATTTCACGGCAGAATAGTGTCCAGTAACTCGTCTGCTTGTTGTATTTTCCATATAAGTGCATAGCTGTGAGTGCTTAAATGTATGCTCACTATTTCCCCAGAGTCAGGAAGCCAACTATGCCTGTGACATTCACCTTCATGTTGTCACTTTTCTCCAGAATCATTTGTAATGCGTCCCACTGGTATTTCTACTCATTGGACTTGGCAGAATCAGGCCATTGTCAGGCCCCAAATCTACTTGGTGGCTGCAAATTGGATCTTATTTCTCTAAGTGTGTCCCTGTAGGGGCTTCATGAAAGAGCACCGCTGCATGTAGGCTTAGTGTACAGTAATCACAGCTCACAGCACAATAGGGATTGCAAAAGGGGGATTGACCCTGAGCGAGTATGTATGAAATATCCATCCATCCATCCATCCATCCATCTTCTTCCACTTGTCCGTTGCTGGGTCGTGGGGGCAGCTGTTGGAGCTGCCCAAATCACATTGCACCAGCCTAGGGGTGTGTATCGCCTAGTCTCAGGCGATACGATACGTATCCCGATACAAGGGTCACGATACGATACGATACGATATATCCCGATATTGAAGAATTAGACGATTATTGCGATTTTTTTTTACTACTTTGGAAACAACTATTCAGTAAACTAGTCCACCTTCATTAGATTTGTATCAAATACATTTGATCTATCCATCTTATGATATAAATGCTTTTCACTAATGTGCTTGTGACTGTGGTGTTTATGGTGATTATGTACCTTTGAACGGAAAACAGATTTCTTGGAAACCTAGTAATGAAACCAATTACTGGGGATGCACGTTTTCTAGTATTTCTATAGTTGGGAGTCCTTGGCGATCAGTAACTATTATGGGTTTCATCCATTAAAATATACAATAACTCAGACGGGGCATTTAAAATTGTGTCTACTCCACAACGGGTGTCACTCGTAGATCAGGGACATAATGACACGGGCATCACGCGCAGCAGTAGCACACAACTGAAGCAGAGGGGAAACTACATACAGCAGGCTCTTTTTAAACTTGTGTCGTAGTACTGCAGTGGCGAGACACAGGTTTAA
The DNA here is from genome assembly GCA_007210695.1 of Neogobius melanostomus. Lineage (NCBI taxonomy): Eukaryota > Metazoa > Chordata > Actinopteri > Gobiiformes > Gobiidae > Neogobius > Neogobius melanostomus. The sequence continues at coordinate 2,079,232 of VHKM01000071.1, read as the reverse complement.
CATGAGTATGCTGTATTTACTGTAGTTTCACCTCGGTTTCGTTTAATTCCGTAATAAAATGCTACGAAGATAAATCCTCTCCAAACGCAGCGGCGACGCACTCAGCAATATGCACAAAGCTGTGGCTCTCGTAATAATCCAGGTCTCTGTCTTTGTCTCTGTCTCTAGCCAAATGTAGAGTTTTAAAAGAGCCCCGTAGCGTCTCATAACTCATTCTTTTCCATGCTAAGCTCTTCCTGTGTTTCTCTAACTCTCACTAAATTCTAGTGTTACTCAAGCGGGCTGCGCGGTGCGCTGCCATCTAGCGGGCGGGAGTAAAAGTGCAGGACCAAAGAGAGACGCTGCAATGAATATTTCCCCAAAAATAGATGTTTAAATATCGATACGGGCGCTTTTGTATCGATACGAGAATCGCGCGACGTAATATCGCGATATATCGGCGAATCGATATTTTTCAACACCCCTACACCAGCCCCTTATGGCTCCTCCTGCAGGTGGTGGGTCCACAGAAGGACGGCCTCACGAACTGGGCCTGTTGATCTCTCACAAAGGGCTTCTGAACCGCTCTTTGTCTGACCCGTCACCTAGGACCTGTTTGCCATGGGAGCACGAAGCCCCTGACAACTTAGCTCCTAGGATCATTCGAGTGCTCAAACCCCTCCACCACGTTAACGTGGCGGTTCCAGGAGGGGTATGTATGAAATATGTGTTAGTTAAATAAATACACGCATGTGGCCCTGGTGGATAAGCATTACCATATAGAGAGGCCAGTTACTGCAAATATTATTAAAAGCAGCTTTGTATTGGCTATATGCGGTTTTCTCGAATATATCCTGCATTGGTAAATTCCCAAGAATACCTTTGAATAATAAAAATTGTGCTTGCCCAGAGCCTGAATAAATAAAGATCATTTGGACAGAAGAGCATCCAACATTAGTGCTGATAACTTAGGGCTGCAGCACCGGTGACTGACAGTGCATTGATCGTTATGGAAAATGTTTTAATGTGCTAACTACAAAACATATAGAGCATAAATATAGTAATGTGTCACCAGAACAACAGAACACATGTAAATGGTTGGAAGTCGCATACTTTAACCCCGTCTGTAAAATCCACAGTCATAAATTTGTTGTGAGCAGGTAATTGCTACTCGTATCACCTCTACATTGCACAACATGCAAGTGGAGTGTAAAATCAGTTTATGTCTGTCTTAACAGAGGCACTAAGTCTATTTGAGCACATTGATACAGCTGCGTTGTTTGCACACAACAGTTTTTTATTCTCAAACAAGTAGCTGAGACCCTGTACCTATTTCTTCTTATTTACTTATTTTGACTTTTATGAGTGTCTTATAAAGGATGGAAAGGGAAAATGTTGCATTTTCTGTGTGGAGTTTGCATGTGTCCGGGTGAGTTTCTTCCATGTGCACCAGTTTCCATGAACAGTAGACTAAATCCTGCACAGGTTCACCCCGACATGGCTCAGAATTATGTTGCCTGTATAATTACTCTTAATTAATGACCTGAACATTGTCCTACTGTTACATAAAACTGGGAAAGGAATCTCTCTGGAAAGTCAAGCATAGTTAGAAATAGCAGCGCTGTATTTGAGCCTTAATGTTATTTTGAATTGTGAAAGGAGGATGCTGAATATGGATTGTATTTAATGATAGTTCAGGGTCAGGATCTGACACTATTGATCGAGAGGAGAGTGGCAGGCGCAGGTTGAGGTGGGTCTGTGGGATAGGTTAGTCAGGTCAGTCGAGTCAGACCGGGACACTCCATTCTGATGTGGGTGCATTTGATATGCAAAAACACATGCATTGATTTTTCATTGTGGTATTAGGATTCACATAGTGCTAAATGCACAGCCATCTCAGTGGGAGTGTTGAACAGACACACTGGATTTCCGACAGAAAGACGTTGGTGTTTCGGGCTGCACCATTTCATGTAACTGAACCAAAATCACAATAACCATAGGAAATCTGTCTCCATAAGTATTTAATATCAGTTATAATGTAATATCAGTCTTGTGTTAGATTTGCAAAGCTAGTGCAATAATTGTCAGAAATGTGTCCATTATCCCAAATGGTGCTGCGATAGTGTTTTGATGAAATGAAGGATAAGTCAACAAACTCCATGCTCTTTGTAATGTTGTCACTAGTGTTTTGAAGGTTGAAGCAGAATGATCTCTAAAGCGTGCATCCAAGGCATTATAAATATACCAAGACAAACTGCTATAAATACTGCTTCCTATGGTGCTTTGGGATGCTCAACTATACTGAAGCTATTTATACACCGTATATTGTGTCCCTGGGATCATCTCAGAATGAAAAGTCAGATTACAATGTCAGGAAGAGATCGTTTTCCTTGCAGACTGGATCCGGGGTGTGGGATTTGCAGTGGGAGGCAATATTGTTAGTGTCCTGTCGGATAACACTGTGCGTCCCATTAACAGTGGAGATTATGGCGGCACCCCCATGGTCCAAAACAAACTACACAATAAACTGGTGAAACATAATTAACTGAAGATCACACTATACATTGATCAAGAAAAATTCAATATCTGCAATTAGTGACAAATTAGATCAGCCTCTACAGAAACCCATGGGAGAGACTGGCTAACATGTATTTGGATCATTCATGCTGAGAAGGTGCAAGAAGCAAGTTTTGTAGAATGCAAAAATCATGAATCCACGGAAAAATACCCATTAATTCAGATCACAATTCTAAATAATTTATTAGATTTTTGCACACTACAGTCAAGGATTCATCAAACACTCAGGAGCATCATATACCCTGTACATCTTCATTCCATCACACATTTCGACAAAAACATTTACATGGCTTACAGATGTAGGCAGTGCTCACCTCAAATAAAGTGTTCTACACACCATATTCCATCTCAAAACCGGTGAATTAAAGTTTTCTCTGATATTGCATAATGATGCCTTAAAATGGTGAAATGACATGCAGTGCTGTTTTCAAAGCATACAACACGTAATATGTGGGGTCAGTGGAATATAGTGATAATCCATTGCTAAGTCACTGTACCATCTGCATAAACTCCTTTGAACGTATAGCTTGTGTGGACTTGTGCTGTTTGTAGAATACTTAGGAAGGAATGCATGACAGGCTATTACAGGCATTGAGTTGCCTTGTGTACGAAATGCGCAGTATAAATAAAGTTGCCTTGCCTTACTTTAGATCGCTCTTAGCCTTATGGAAATACAGCCTGGAAGTCTTGCCTACCGCTACACCAGTTGATGCAGTTCAGAGCCCTCCTGCGCCCCAGCTCCATCCCTTCTTCTCATCAATGGTTCCCTTCACTTTAACCACCACTAGTGACTAGGCTCCAGGGGAAGGCTATTTCCTGTTCCCTGCAGGGGCCTAAACACCAAAACTGTGTTATATCTCATCTTCGCTTGCTTGTGTTCCAATCCAAGTCTGTTCTGGTTGAATATTGTATTTTATGTGGCTTAAGCAGCTGTGATCTTAATATCTGTACAGGAGATCTTGACCTCCCTTGCTCTACAAACCGGGATAGCATTATGAAAGATTTAGACTATATCAAAATCGGATCTACCACTGTGGGTGTTTTTCTGAGTAGTAATTCTGGAGATGCTCTGGCTTAGCCACAGTTTGCCCCCCCAAACATTTCCTGTTTCTTCCCATGCACTTTGGGGTCTGTTTGTCTGTATAAACAACAATCAAAAGCCACCATGTTGCTATTACCTCTAGGTTTTGACTGACTCTTCAGGTGGGGAAATTGAATAGTGTCTCGCCACGTCTCTTAACATCTCGAGAATACGAAATAATTAGCATTTGTGACGTGTTTGTTCAAAAATCAGCTTTCTCATCCATTCATGTTACTCTTCCACTAAACGTGAGGACTTGAAGCAGTCTGGCCCTGAGGTTACTTAGTTGCTCGATGGTGCAGTCATGTTTTAGTGATAACACTCAGAACAAGTATAATGTAGAAGAAACCTGATTTAAACTGGTGCCTATCACACAACACTGTGCTTGTTCGGCAAACCAAAGACTCGGGCGGCCTTGTGCTCCATATATTGTAGTGCTGGCAGCAAAGTGTCTTAATTTCTAATGCAGTAGTGTCTTGGAGGGTGCTGCTTGTATAGCCTGTCTTTTCTGATACCTTTCACCGATGGTAACCTGATATCACCTCCTCTCGTATTCAGAGCCGGTACTTTCTTAGCAGCTCTGATTGCCACATATTCTTCCTCTCCGGAAAGCGATCTGGAATCTTAATGCGTCGGAAGTCTTGGATGCACTTCTCCAGCTCCTGCTCCGGAGTCATCTTCTCCTTGTTGATTTTCCTCCCCTTCGCGGCGCCGAAGGTCCTCACCCGCAGCATGTCCGTCTTGCGGCGCATCTCGGCCTGGTGCAGCATGTGCGCGGGCCCCTTTGCCATGGTGCGGTCCAGTGTTTGGGCGTTGGTCGGTCGGGACACAGGGCCACGGATCACCGTGCCCTGGGGAGAGCTGGCCTCAGACTGGGACTCCGAGCAGGACGTGGACACCTCATTGAAGGAGGTGCCGCTCTCGCCCTCGTGTTCGCTCTTGTGGCTCTTGCAGCAGCAGTCACAGTGAGAGGATGACCATTTGGACGGTCCACCTAAAACACACACACAGAATACAGTTAGTTTCAACCAGGTGCTGTAAACTGCGTCAGAACAAAATAGTATTACTCTAATTGGAAAGATATAACTCCAAAACGCACGGTACACATTATTTCTTACAACTTTTTAGCTTTGCTGCCAGTTAACCTCTTAACCCCACCTGAACCGAGCACATTTTCTCCAGTTTGGCTCTACCCAAATCTAAAAGCTTCTTGAAAAAAATCTAGCGGCATAATACTGACAAAAATGAGACGAAAATCAGGATAAAAACACAAAGAATAATAGTAAAGTGACAAAAAAGCGATGAAAATGTGAGAAAATGTGACGCAAAGTGAGAAAAATGCCACAAAAGAACAATAGAAAAGAGAGCAAAAAGTGACGAAAATGTGACAAGAAAGCAAAAAAAAAGCCACTAAAGAGTAACAGAAAAGTGGCAAAGAAATTGGCAAAAAAACAATGAAAAGAAAAGTCATAAAAGTGACTACAATGCGACAAAAAAAAAGATCAGTTTATATGAGTTTTGTAGGTCTTAGCTTTCAAATGAGGCGTTACATAGGCTGTAAGCTCCAGTCGAGCTTTTAGATTTGGGTAAAGCTGAACTGGAGAAAATGCACTTGGTTAAGGCTAAGAGGTTAAGAGGTTAACAGTTCTGTGGGGAGTTTTCATGTTCTCCCCGGGTTTGAGTTTTTCTGGGTGGGGTCACAGTTTGTGCTTGTATGCTCCTAAAAAATTGCCTGTATTTGGACAAACTCTGAACATTTATTATATTACATTAATTTTATTCCTGTAATATCTTTATTGCTTTGCTATCGGTAAGTGGCAGATTTCAGCCAGGATTAAAATGAACAGCACAACTGATCGAGCAAAAGCGCACACAGCTATTTCAGCGTCACAAAAATCTGTGTACAAGTGTAAGATGTCCAGTTACCTCCAGTGCAAGTACGTAGGTGTGCTGAAGAAAACATGTGGGGGTCTTTGACATTTAATGGCTGAATTTCAGGAGCTGTTGGGCTGTGCATATTGCTTTTCTCCCTGATCAGCTGCGCCAGAGTGCATTCTCAGGGCAAGGCTTGTCTCTGAGCCAAACCAATCTGCTTCAAGTTCATGCTCTCTTATTATAGCCGTATCCTGTCTACCGTTAAGAGGCACATCTACCTTACAGAAAGCAGATGACTGAAGTACCTCGCCTACAGATATGGAAACAAACAAGGCTACGATAGTTACTAGCTATTATTAAATTAGGAATCTGTTCCAGCCCATTGTCTGCTTTACAAGGTTCACTGAACTCGCCCTGTAGGGATTTTATCTTTTGCATTTGGCCGATCCATCAGGAGCAGCCGGTGACAGGTGTAGTGCCCTGGGACCCTCCTCCAGAGAAATTTGAGTTAAGGGGACCTTGTACCCAGAGGCGTAGTTTGCCATAAGGCAAGGCAGGCAGCTGCCTGGGGCCCCCAAGCCAGCAGGGGCCCCAGAGGGCCAACAGATTTGACAGAAACGACCAAGAGAATAAAGTCACTGCAGTAGCAGTGACAAGATGCAATAACAATTGGCCATGGCATACTCCCTGAAGGGCCCCATGAGCGCCCCTCCCCCACTTGCTTCTCAGAGGCAAGTGAGAGAGAGAGCGAGAGAAAGAGAGAGAGATATTTTTCGGTAGCCTACACATTTGCATAAACATTTGCATAATTAAATAAATAAGAAAAAAGCAAAGATTAATTTTCCACCCCTTACTGTACATGCTCCAGCAATGTTCTAATGTATAGAATGAGCCCTAACCTATCCACCACAACTGTCGCTAAAAGCCTGCACTGTCACTCAAAAACTATCTCCATCGTCATGCACGAGCATGACGGTTTTTTAAGCCATACCGCGGGTGAAAAAACTGTCCGCGGTTTTTTGCCTTGCTGTTTTGAATGTAAAATTGGCTATTTCTATCTTATGTTTTTTAATCAAAATCACTATTTCGAATGACAAAATCTAAAATCCAAGGCTCTTAGAGCTGCTTTATCAATAAGAGAGGGAGGTTTCTCATCATCGCGGGAGCACATGGGCTCTGTTTACAGGTAAACAATATTGAAAATTCCAGCCGCGCCGTATGTCCGTGGATTTTCTGCGGTTTTTCAGATATTTTTGGGCGGGTTTGGCTGCCCAGACCTGGAAACCCTGCTGTCGCACAACACAAAACGGCCGCCAGAAGGCCCCCTACTGACATTCCTGCTTGGGGCCCCCTGGTACCCTTGCTACGCCACTGCTTGTACCCAGGTGCAAAGTTAGCGTACAGTACATGCTTCAGATTGATGACATGTGCGAAGAAAGAGTACAAATCAGGGTTTTCTTATTTTCTGGATACAGAAAAAACTATTCAGGAATATTTTATGTCTTTTTTTTAAAGATTTTGGGGGCACGTACAGGCTTATTTTTCTTTTTATTAGACAGGGCAGTGTATGGGGTGTAAAGAGCAGGAGACATATTCACGAACTGGCGGATGCGTACAATAACCCTCAGCCTCGCCCAGGCCATTGTAACGTATTGTTGTGCTCAAGCGAGCAATAGTTTTATTCGGAAATCGGAGATGGCTCTTTCCGGTCAAAATGTGTAAACTTCATCATTAAGCACCATTATGTTGTGCTCTCTTTTCTCCTCTGCTTCTGTTTGCTGCATGTCCTTCACTTTCAATCTTGAACAATGCACTTCAAGTGGAGGATTGGGTTGACTTTCTTTGTCTTGTACTCTTTGTCTCCTCTTGCTGCCTCCTACATGGATAATTATGAAGTACTGCGTGTTTGTACTGCCCGCTGGCTTGTGAAGTGCTCAAGTAAAGACTGTAAACAGGAGAGCTGCCTTTTGTTTCCAAAAATATCTACAGCCTGAGATCTTGTTCAGGCGTCCGAACAGGTAGAAATGAGCAATGCTGGAAACCACACTATCATTTCTATTCCAATACTTTGAAATACAGATGTGGTAGTAACTAATATGGGACTGCATCAGGCTGCACAATAGCCCGATGCAGTGATTCTCAAAGCGCTATGTAAGTTTAAACCATTTACCATTCTTTGTTTAGACATGATTTAGTCAAATTTTAGACAAGAATTGGTCCTGATTTGATTTGGATCCAGAGCAATAGAGTAGAACTGCACAATGAAAATGTCTGAAAGCGTGGCTGAACCAAAAAGGCTGAGATGAGGCAAAAACAAAAGGTCCGCACAGCTCCTTCACAACAACAGCACTTCCTGGCAAGGGCCTAAACTAATTTCTTGACATCATAAAACAGGACTGTATGAAGGCCTACACTACAAGCAGAGGTGACAAAATACTGAACGCACTTGAGGAAAATATGCAAGATGGATACAAACATGGAACGAGTCAGTTCCATTTTCAAAAGCTCTTTTTTGTATCGGCCACAACCTAAAACACTGTCCTCTTCAAACCCTGGTTTCAAATGGCGAAGATGATTTCTTTGAGACTTTTCATCTCTACGTATGGGTAATAGATATTTCTGTGTATAACTATCAAATCAAATGTTTATGCTTCAATTGTATATCTGTCTGTAAAGAAGCATCCTTCAGCTGTGTTTATTCCCATTCATTGCCATTAACACCATTGTAAAATTTCCAACGTTGAAAATTACCGAAACTTTTCAACCCTAGTCATCCAACATTGCAATAACAATAATGTGGCAATATATTGTGCTGCTCTATTCCCTTTCAACCTGAAAACTCCACTGTTGAATAAACAGTGAATCTAAAACCTCCTAATGGCCTGCAGGGAGATGATAGGACTCAATATCTCAGAGGGTGCAGTATCTCATCCATTACCTCCTTCCAATGCCTACACCAATTTGTGTTTAGTGAATCAAGTTCAAGGGATTTTAACCTCTGCAATACCGACCGTATCTCTGCTGCTGTGATTGCACTGAGCTGATAGCGAGAGTCACTAACAGCTTTTTAATGGCTAATCCATGAGTTAAGAGGCCAATCAGTGCACCCGTTTCTCTCCACAGCGAGAGCCGAAAGCAGCGGACGAGACGCACCTGGCAAATGCATGTGTGGAAGAAGGTTACTGTGGAGGCTGGTCTGTTTGTATAACCAAAGGCCAAACATAAAAATCACAGTCAATGCTGTGTGAAACTGCGGAAAAGTATATCTAATTTACAGTCTTTTATGAATACGCTTTAGCTTAAATTTGGCTGAAAATGAAACATCTTTTACTTCCCTATGTCCTGATTTTGTTTTTTTGATCAGCCCTTTGAGAACATTGCAGAAACCTCCCTCTCTCTTGGTACAACAGCTGCATTTGTAGTTTGTGTGTTCCACATTGTTTTACTGAATACTTTTGTACATCTTGTGTTTTTGTGGAGGTTCAGTGGATTCTTTACTGCAGAGAGTCCTTACTAGCCATGAAGGACCCACCTTTCTTAAAAAGTAAACAAACAGGTATCTTATGAGCTAAAGACATTTGAGACCTACAAATGTATTCTTCTGAGACACTGAAGAGGCACAAAGAACTCCCCACACCTGCAGCACAGGAGAGGCGTCACAAGAGGCGCTACAGGAAACAAAAAAAGGGGCAAACGTGGAGTTATCCGGGCAAGACACAGCTAAGCCACACAAGTATTCCAGCCCTACTACGACTAATGTTCGTTCTCTGGAGAATAACACGGGTTGTATTCGTCTGCTATGCTCTTTGTAGAAGATGGCGAGATGGATGGATGCTCTGAAACAGGGACAAACCCCGGAGGCACTGCACAATTCCAGTGGCGCACTGAAGGCAGTACAAACATGTTGATCAGGTTGGCCCACAATGGCTGCACGCTCAGTCGCAGCGGCCTAACACCAGAACGCAATTTGTACAATGACAAATAAAGCACTTACTTCCGTGTATGTGCTCTATATTATGGTTACTCTAAAGTCAAGCCTTCTAAAATAAAGATATTTATCAAGTCATATGGACTGGGGACCCGCCTCTTTCATACAGTGAGTCAAATGTGTTTCTACTTCTACAGGATATTGCATTTAACATTTTTTGTTAATAATCAATTAGATCCTAATGATCATAACATGCATAATTAATAATAGATTGATTTTTTGGGTCAAATTAGACAAAGTAATTAAAAACAAACTATCTTGCGATCCCACCTGCTGTACCTCTGCTGCCTCCCTGGGTGTCATGACCCTCATATTGTAGCCCCCTTAACCTACATGACAGTCTTCAATGTATTTTAGTATAAGAAAGAAGATTCCTTTCTCGCTACATTGTTAGCCTCCACGCATTAAAACAAGTGAATGTGTGTACACTTTGCTCTCTTTTCACGGAAGCCATTGATCGCTGTGTGTTTCTTCTGATCCATACGGCCTGTATGAAAGATCATATTCCAACCACAGCGAAAGGCCCATGGCTGCGTCTGCACTTCTCATAAATAACAGAGAGGGAGTCGAGTTTAGCTCTGTCAAAGCAGGCAACTGAAGCACAAGCATCAGTGTCTGTCCTCACTCCGGGGGCAACGAGACTTCGGTTGAAATTCAGCAACATTTGGGGCTTGCTTATAATGACATGACACAATTGTAGCCATTTGGAGTCTTTAGCAAATGGCAGAAAAGTAGGACATGATGTAGGCAGCGGCGTCTGACAAATGAAAATGTCACTGGGTTATAGATGTGTTATGTACTTGGTCTAAAGTGACTCATCAAGTGTGTCGCTGCTGACTGGTCATCATACAAAGGTTTGGCTGCTACTGACATGTCCAATTAAAGACAGGGCCAGGTAGGGCCGCATTATTTTGGGAAAATATCTGTGACTTCACTGAGTAGTTCTATGATTGTGATTATTTGTGTACACTTGTCCGGATGAATTAACATTAGAAAAGACTGAAATTTGAACTGCTAAACCGCTAAACTTAAAAGCATCCCATGCATTTCGGAACATGTTTCTAGAAGTCTAAAATACCTGGTTGCAGCTTTCAAATAACTGTGCTTCCTATGCTAAGCTTAGCAAACCATCTTTATCTTGCCCTTGACTGTCATCCCCCAGTTACAACAGTAAAATGTGTCCTTTGGATTTCTGCAGCTGTCTTTTCCCCTTTGACACTTCTGCTCAAATGAAGCAAGGGATTGTCATATGTGGACGTTGTTGGGGCAAATGCAGAGTGCATTGCGTGTAAACTTGTTTGTCAGGCTAAATATGCAGATTAATGCAGCCATTCAGGCAGCTCACATGAGCAGAGAGCTGGAGTCACCCTGGTCACAGACTCACAAGATCACAGATCCAGTGGCACAAATAATTTTAGTTGCCTGTGGTACAGTGTGGTTTACACTTTGTTAGCTCAAAAATTAGGCCAGTGTGTCCTTGCAGCAAGAGAAAGGTTTGTCTTGCAGAGACAGCGACAGGCATTGTAGAGCGAGGGAAATCCATTTCACAGGATCGAGGCATTCGGAGCAAAAGTATTACTTCAGCAGTTTCTGACCAGGCTGCAGTCGCCTCATGTCATAGATAATAAAGTCTGTCATATCTGTGTGAATTACAATTAGTCTATACCAATTATGTCAAGCCCTTGTGGCTGAAGCTTCTCATCAGCACCACTCATCACAAACTGCTGCTGAAAGAAGAGTCACAACGAATTTAAATCAATTATGCCAAAAACAAGGACAGAGCCATTTTGTAGCACCCTGTAACTACATTGTCTCCACATGATTATTTTAGCCAATTATTAGCACGAGAGCAGGATGCCCTTCTGGGGTTAAACAATACTGCAGTCTCTTACTGGAATCGGCTTTGACTTTGACCATTATTGTTTGTCTATTAAAAGCCCAACACTATAATGATCTCTGGTCTGACCTCACTTAAAACCTAAGCATATCATTGATGATCAATCTGCCTGATATTTAACACAAAGTTACATTTCGCGGGTCATAGCTGGACCAAATTAAACCCCATGCTGCTTCGGGGAATCCTGACCACAGAATTTAAATTGTATCTGAAAGGGGTTGTCAGGGGAGAATAGATGCTGTTCAGACAAGCAGACACTTCACATAATTTACACAGTGCAATGACATTCCCTTACTGATGTTGCTCTAGGCTTGGGGCTGCACCCATGAGCAGCTGGAGACCCATGTATTGAAAATAATAAGCTTCACTTCGAACAGTGTCTTTTGTTCAAAAAATATTAGATCGTCTTCATGGGAAAATGAAATCTGCTTCTACTTGTGATTTATTTTGAGGAGTCTTTTTCAAGGTGAGCCGGTTTGTCTTCTTGAACTGAGCTGCTTTAGACCGTGCTTTGTGAGAAAAATGGTTGCTGCAGTAGACCTCATCCGTGGAGTACCTCTGACCATTTTTCTGCTCTGGTACTTTTAAAGACCATTATGAGTTATTCATGGTAGCCCCATCTATCTCTTGTAAGGCCTTACCGATCTATCGTACTCTGGCTCTCTCTAGTCACTCCAGGAACACCCAATCTCTGAGTCTATTACACACAAGCTAATGATTACTCTCTTCTCCCCATCTCAGCTGCATCATCGTGTTGAAGCCCTATGGTTACACAACTTCTCATTTAGAGACAAAATGAGCACTGTCAGAGCCTATTTGACACGCTCTTTATTCTTTTACTCTTATCATGGTAACATTGAGAGCACACTACCATTCATTGTCATCTATTAGAATCATGTTTCTGTATTAATGTCATTACTGATCAGTCATGCTGGTGACTCTTTAATGTATTTAAACTAAATGATTATCTTATGTTGCTACTCAGAGAGCCATAGGGCCTAAACGGATTGACTTAGAATTACTATTAAGCATAATAATTTGTGAATTTACTAATATCTATCTAAATGGTTCAGTGGAGAAGTGTATACTGTATCAACACATGACTGCTTTTAATAATTATTAAACGTTCACCCGTGAGACAATTGATTGCATTACTTAAAAATAGTCTACATCAGTGGTTCTCTAACTTTTCACACCAGGTACCACATTATACCACATTGACTTCTCAAGTTAATGTGGTACAGTTACAGTAAATCAGGGCTGCAAATAGATCTGAATTGACTAAATTATAACTAAATTATGCCTAAACCTCATCTAAACCAATGACTAAACCATAATAAAAAATAAATCTAATAAGTGCATTACTGTAACACAAATAAAGTTATCCCCAATTTAAATGAATGTAAGTAAGTAAGTAAGTAAATAAGGAAGTAAATAAGGAAGTAAGTAAGTAATAAGTAAGTAAGTAAGTGCAAAAGTCTAAAATTGCAGATGAGCCACCACCTGAAGAAGCCCAAGTACCGCCAGTGGTACACAAACCCCTGCCCTACATCTTTCTCCGAAGTAGCAGCAATATATATAGTACTGCAGGTACAGCTGGATGTATCAAGTAAGCATAAAACACAGACATTAAGTGTAGAATACAAAACAATGGATGGCTTACACTTGAACTTTACAAGCTTGTGTTAGCAAGTTTCTCAAAGCACTACTGTACAGTCCTGATCGAAGGTTTAAGCCAGTTCAGAAATGGAAAACATTCACATTTTGCATGGTTGAATCTTAACAAGGTTCCAAGTACTTCAATATGCAACAAGAAGAAATGGGAGTGAGACAAGAACAATTTTGAGTGAACCGTTTATTGAAAACAACAATTAAACTGAAATAAGCTGTTTTTGCAGGTGATCAAAGGTTTAGGACCACATTTCTTTAAAAGGCCAAATCTGAGCATAAATGCGCTTTCAATGTCATTTTCTGTCAGGTATTCACACTGTCATGACGCCACGATGGCAAAGGCAAAAAAAATATTGTTCTTCTTTTGCGTCGAGGGTTGTTTAGTGTCTTGACGGACAGCCAATCGGATGCTCCGGCTCAGTGCTAGTGACATTTCTTTGGGTCTTCCACTTGACTTTTTTGTTCCATAACCTTCAGGATCATTAAAGAAATTCAAAATGACTGTCTCACTCCATCCCACTTCAGCAGTGATGGCGCTCTGCGAGAGGCTCTGCTTATGCAGCTCAACAACCCGACCACAGCATATTTTTTATGCCTTTGCCATCAGGACGCCAGTGTGAAACCTGATGGAAAATGACTCTGAACCCAAATTTTGACACATATTTGGCTTTGTAAAGGCATGTGGGCCTGAACTTTTGATCAGCTGCAAAACAGCCTTTTTCAGATCATTTGTTATTTTCAATAGAAGCTTCACTCAAAAATGTTTTTTGTCTCACTCCCTTTTCTTTTTGTTGTCTATTGAAGTTCTACTTGGAACCTTGTTAACGTCCAAACATGCAAAATGTGAATTTTATCATTTTTCAGCTAGTCTTAAACTTTTGATCGGGACTGTATTCATTATTCATTCACACTATACTTACTACTATTGTAGCACAGCCGCCCCTGGGTAGACTGATGGAAGCAAGGCTGCCAATCTGCGCCCTCGGCCGCTCCGACCACCACCAATAACTCACTCACACAGGCACACACAACTAATTCATTCTGGCCTTAGTGGTAGGGGAAACCAGAATACCCGGAAGAAACCTGTGCAGGTACGGGGAGAACATGCAAACTCCACACAGAAAGGTCCCGACCGGCACGAGCACTAACCACTGCATGGAGCTATATTGGTAAATAAAATAATGAGCAACATAACATGTCAAGCCTCTTTTCAAAACTCTGCCCCTTTTTCTTCTGCACCATTTGTTGAAGCCTAAAAAAATGGTGAAACACTGGTTACATTTATTCCTGCAGGCTGTGGCTGTAATTGAGCGTGGAAGTGGCTTCTTGGTATTTTTGACTGATCAGACCGATGAGACACCACAGTGAGTGTAAGCAGAGAAATTGACATGGGTGAGGACTGCAGAGAATCCAACTTAATAGAAGGTCAAAACAGATGACCTATACAATGACAACCAATCTGTTCACTCTGTAGAATGCTTGCTTCTAAGGAGGGTGACTTTTTGTTCTATCTCTAGCACTTTGTATTGCTTTTGCCCAAAAGGTGTCTTATATGTAAATAAACTTGCTTGCTTGACTTTTGCCTGTAATTTAGGTCTAAACTTGAGGGATTTTGCATGAAAGGGAGACAGAGGCTGGTTTTCTATTATCTGTCATACATGAAATTAAAGCTTAAAGCCTTGACTTTAAGTTTCCCGTCTTCCTATTTTCCTATTTGGCGACACGGTGGTGGTCGTGCCTCACAGCAAGAAGGTCCCGGGTTTGATTCCCACCTGGACGAGGCCTTTATATATATATATATATTATTGTAATATAAAGTTGTCATATGACACTGACAACCAACCCGCAAGTCCTTGAGAGAACCATCCCTATTTGACAACATGACAAACACTTTAAGCTGCTCTTACACAGCTTTAGTTAGACGGCTCAATTCAAATCTATGACTTTTTGTCTGATATTCGATTTTCAGAAACCTATCACCAGCTAGCTTTAAGAAAAACATCATACACTTGAAAAATTGGTCAGATCCCTAACAAAAAAAAGACAAATTATCTCCTCAGTTCAAGTTGAGTGAATGAAATCATATTATAGCAACAAAAATGGCACTATGTTAAACTAACGATGTTAGTACCAATATCAACTCCCCCGGTTGTAAACGCAATGAGAGAGAGAGAGAGCCAGCCCCAGTCTCCCCTATTATGTATTACTAATACTATTCAGTATTATGTAGTATGTGTATTATGTTTATTGAAAATGTTAAATAATTGGCCTCCTCTGCTGCTGCTATACTGCTCTATTGTGTAAACTATTGTCTTATGCACCAAGGGTTTAAGAGGAACATGATTTTGATTATTTGTGTTCTGGGTTTTATTTGAATTGACAACAATGTTAACTAAACTAACAGCACCACAGTACAAGTAGTGATATAACTTGAGTTTTTGTGCTCTCTCACGTTCACTGTTGTTCAAAAGGTGCACTTATTGTCTACAGTATATTGGGACGTCAAGCCGTGGGCCAGCCACTGCCCTATATTCAGAAAAGGTGGGTATTTTTAAACTGCTTCAAAATAAAGTGCACCTTTTATGTTTCCATTTCATTTGTCACCCGGTCTTTGTATTTTTTTTTTTTTTTGTCATGTCTCCTCAAAGTAAAATGTTTTGCTTTCTTTCCAAATATAAAGTGTTGCTCTTTCCAGAGCTCCCTCTGACTGAACTTCTACTTTAATCTATTTTTATTCTCTTGCTTCTGCCTCAGTTGCTTCTCCCCATGGCCAGGTCTCATGCAACTTTTACTTCCTCGTTCCTCCAGCTCCTCGCTCTTCCCATCTGTGCTGCTCACTGATTTCTTCAGGCTCATATTTCCCTCTAACACTCGGCCTATACTGTGCACTTTCCAATTCAAATAGAAACTTCGTCAGCATCAGCATTGAAAGATACCAATTTCTTGTTTTGCCTGATATTTAAGTCATTGCAGACATAATGCATCTTCTTTGCTGTGACAGTTTATGGTGGGCTACTTAGAGTAAGATTATTATCTGTCTTTCAGCAATACATGTCTTCTCTTACTTTGTTATTTTAGTTAGCTGCCGGCTAATGTTATAATTAGACCATAATAACAATTATATTGCTAAATCGTTAACACGCCATATGTCATGTCTTTTGTCTTTTCCCGCTCTGACCCTCCAACTGAGCTCACTTCAGAGCTTTCAAAGGGATCACTGAGAATAATGAGCGCTGTTTTATTTTTTTTTATTGACCATATGCTCATGTACTTAAAAGTAGGCACAGACGGGGAGATGGAGAAGGCAAGGAGTGGCCTCCTGTCCACTGGTGCTCGATTATTCATAACCCATGGGCTGCTGGCAGAATCTGAGCAATAATAACACATGTTTACGTATGACGCATGAGTAGTCTACTTCAGCCTTGTGACTCAGTTGTCCTGTAGGCAAGTCTGACTCTTATCTAGGACCCCGAACAGAAGCTAAAAGTCACCCGCTGCACGAGAACCGCGGATTTAAAGAGGGATACGCAAGCATGCCTCTTGGTGCAGATTTCTTTTTTTTACTGAGCCATGCCCTGTTTGTGTGGGTGCCTCATCTGAATCTTTTCAGCTTTACATGACAATATTTTTATTCATTAACGTTACAAAATTATAATTTTACAGATAGGTGTACTCACGGTAGAAGATGTACTGTGCATAATTGGACCAGACCCTGTCATCCGCGTAATGACCGACTGGGGACGCTGTCAGTGATGTATTGCAGGCTACAATGTGAAAGCCACTCTCGGACAGCATGTCGAAAGCTCTTTCAAGGTGCCTGAAATTGAGGTAAAACCGGCACGTGTAGCGGTCAGGTGCTCTGTCTAAATCCCTATTCTCGCTAAGGGCGTCTCCAAATACTTCCTTTGCTAGACCGATCCTGCTGCTTATGAAAATACGTGGTAACTTTCTAACTTTGGCATCAGTCTGACTCTCTTTGAATCCAGCTGCACACACGCCTTTGAGCATCACTGTTATGTAGCCATATCTCTTGTCCAAAGAGTAAGAAGAGTAAAATCTTTCACTGCCCTGCGATGTGTCATCAAAATCACTCAAATATAAATCGTCTTGAATTAGTTTGGAGTCATCTGAAGATAAAAGTTTCACTAAATCAGGCAACTGAAAGTACTCCGCTTCTCTTTTTAAGCGCCCACGCTCTGGAAAGTGGTCGGGCAGGACAACTTGCTTGTCTCTAAGATAATCCAAGACATATCGAAAAAGAAAGCCATCTCTGTCAATAAAATATCGCCCTCTGAAGTCTCTAGACAAATCATTAGAGGATCCTTTCTTGTTGGAGAACAGCTTCCCTAAAAGTGAATTAGAAAAGCTTGCCAGAGTGGCTTGGCGCGTGTAGTAGACCTGTCCTCCCACGTTTAGTTCAATAACATCTGTTGGAGGATCTTTTGCCGTTTGTGTTTTAGAGTTGTCGCTTAAAGCCATTTTAGTCCGCTCTGAGAGAAATCGTAGTCCTGCTAAGAGGAGAAGGGGCGTCCCAGAAGTTCAGGGTGTGGGGTATCGCGCATGGCGCTCAGATCACGCGCTGCAGTTCTTGCGCGCCGACGAGTCCCTAGGTGTACGAACTGTATATCCACACTTTAACTCCGTGCCTTGTGCATCTTTTGGAAAAATGATCGACAATTTTCATAACTAAAGAACTGAAAGCGCATCGCGTTACTGTCATCCACTGCAAAGGCTCGTACCGGGGACTCCGCAGAAATACAATAGGCAATTTCTTCCGTTTAAAAATGCCAGTGGGCCAAAAAGTATCATCAGCTGTGCCGAAAGAGCTGCTCCTTGCGACTCAGTAATATCCAAACATGGTGTGCGCGTCCAGTCACTGCACAGTAGTGAGACTGAGAGGTACTCCACTTACGAGGCTGAAGCTGGAACTCCTGCGCGCACCTATCTCTCCAAACTGAGTGTGGACAGTAGAAGATTTGTTAATATTTTAGCATCAAGTTGTAGAAGAAAAACTGTCACGTAAAATAGTGTCTTACATCATAGACAAAACAGGCTTCCCTAGATCTCGTACATTTGAGTGTGGATTTCTGTTTCTATTAACATGCAGCTGTTGGCCCAGAGGATCTGGTGCAGTTTTCACTGAGCCTAGAGCATTGTGGACTTTAATCCCTTTTCCGAGTCTTCACAGAGGCATTTGCGTCCACATTAAACGCTTTTAGCTGACGCGCTTATCCCACGGGCTGACGGGGGCAGGCTTTGGTGCCCGTGTCTTGCAAATACAATCTGCAGAATGGGGCGTCTGTGACACGCATATGTTCACGAAAAACTCAAACTATATGTCTAAAACCGGTTCAACATAAATATATATATATATATATATATATATATATATATATATATATATATATATATACATAAATAACTCTAAATAGATAGTCCTAAATGTACATGTAATTTAGAAAAAAACTTTTTCTTAAACATATATATATATATATTTTCATTTTGTTTCACCATGATATCCACCAGCATCTGCAAAAGAATTAGGGATACTTAGAATAACGCTGTCAATTAATTAGAAAATTGATCTCGTCAATCAGCGACTCCTCGGTTTCAGCACCATGGACAGCACCGCCCCCCTTCCACCACCACCACTCCGCTCTCGTCCTTTTGTGTACTAATTTATTTATTTATTTTTTCGCAATGGAATCACAGTTACAGAGCTGATCAGCCATTTGGCACACTGTCCGACAGTATTGGGAGGTAGAATAGAATACATGTACCCCGACAATAGAAGTATGAGCATTCTGTTGCATAGGCTTAGTTTACCTCTTTCGCTCAGGAGTATTTACAACAGATAAAGGAATGAATTGTGGCCCTCAAGAAATTCAAGTGTTCACCAAAAAATGTTTTGTATGGTGTGCTCACAAGTTACGAAGCTCAATTTCACTGCCAGTTGTCACTATAGTGTCTATAGAGTTTTACAAAGCCACCAGAGGACCAAGTGGGGCACAGAAGGCTGGATTTAAGACATGTAAAAGTACTTTACCATCTGCCCATGCAAATCCAAATATAACAAGATGGGTTTGTTAAAAAGAGCTTCAACAAAATAAAGACAATATTTTTATCTGTATTTGGTGTTTTCTTTTTTTTATTCCTGTATGTCAAATGTTCATAATGCTCTTGCTTGTTTTGTGTTTTTTAAGTCACACAATCATGTCGCATATACTATTTTTGCTTTTGCTGGTAGGAGGCATTGGTGATGGAAGAGCACCCTTGACTGGTACTTTGGGGGAGGCAGCGGTCATGGTTTGCCCTGTTAATTCAGAGTTATATTGTGCTGGAGAGGGGTTGCTAAGCAGCCACATGGGTCTGAGTGGGATTCAAACAGTGGGGATTTAGAGCAACAGCGTGCCTAAATATGAGCAAATTTGTATGTTTGAGTATTTACCACTGTATCATCCAAATCATGTAATAACCCCAAACATCACAAGAGCATTGGGAAGTGCAACAACATTGATATTTAAAAAATAATTGCTCCATTCAGTATAATATTATAATTTCCATCTTACAGTGTGAGAGAGGTGGAGCCAGGTACAAATTCTATGAATGAGTTTTGTTCACGCATCATTAAGATGAGATTACTGTGTAGGCTATTACGACGAAAAGGAGAGAAAAAAACAACACAGCGACTGGAAGGAATACCATAAGTCTACAATGGTATAGCAAGCTCATTGTCACACCCACTAAATATATATTACAATGACATTATGTCATTTGAGATAGTGACAGAAAAGACTGGGATGTTTGGAAGAAAACATGCATTGCCCCAATGACATAATCAGTTTCCATAACATGACCACAATACATGTGCAGAAACTTTATTGATAAATTACATTAATGTGGATAATTCTTGCATTGGATGGCTGCCCTTATGGCCTGATGTGCAAAGACAGCTCTTCTATTTATGCTGTAGAGAATGCTTCCAATTAATCTCACTCATCATCCCATTAGAGCCCATTTCGCTGCCTCTAGTCTTCATTTGATTTCCTGTTCATGCTCCACTCCCCGGACAGATTCTATCTTTTTCAAGCAACTTCAGCATGAATAATGTAACACAATATGGGTCCTAGCTGAAAGTAAAAGAAAATGATATGTTTATTTGTGTAAAGTTCAATGTAACCTGTAATATCGACACATGTACGTATCTGGAGATCAAATCGAATTTGGTTATGAATTTAATTATTATAAATAAATCTGATTAGAAATTAGGCCCAGATTTATTTGTCCTTTCATGACAACACTAGTATATAGATATTTGCTATCAAATAGTCCCAGTAAATTAAAACAATGAGTTGCTGTAATCATGTAAAAACATGTACAATAGGCCAGGATGAATGAGAGTGTGTTTGAGAGTGCGCATGGGGGACGACGGATGGAAATTAGCCCAAGGCTACAATCCGGTGTGGCTTGTTCATTAACTTGCACTGTCCCAACCAAATAAACCAATAAACAATAAACAATGTACATTGGGCTAATTATAATGTGCTGTTTGTAATAATAATAATAATGCAGTCTTATATAGCACTTTTCCAGATGCTCAAAGTCGGCTTTACAATTTAGTGCATTATTTATTCACACCATACTGGGTGATGGAGAGCTACGCATGTAGCCACAGCTGCCCTGGGTCAGACTGACGGAAGCGAGGCTACCATTCTGCACCATCGGCCCCTCCGGCCACCACCAACCACTCACTCACTCACAACATTCACCCCAGGCTTCCTGGTGTTCCCAAAGGGTCTCCCATCCAAGAACCAACCAAGCCCTTCCCGGCTTAGCTTCCAAATCTGACGGGATCAGGCAAAGGCGGTATAATGATACTGTATGATGTCTGTATGATGTATATAATGTAATGTCATATTTTATTTGTGCTATGATGTTATCACACAACTATGTCTATGTTGTGTGCACATCAAACAGCAACATTTTAAACATATTATTTCCCCTTTGTGTAGAACAGAACAACGACCATATTCAAAGGTTCAAAGATTACATGAATAACAATAGACCTAAACATGTATTTTAATCTCGTTTATTTTGCTACAGTTCTTATAATCTAAAAATAAAAACATAACAGTTTATGGTTTAACCATGGACAGGGATAGTCATAACATGTATTAACACAGGTTGTCCAGCAGGTGGCAGTGCTCCATGTAAACAAGGGAGTTCCGCACTGCTCGCCTGGTTCTCCATTTTGTATGTTTTCCTGGAGGTTAGCGCCTACTTTCCTAATGGCAAGCTGCGCCTCTCCGTAGCTTAGCTTAGCTTATTGTCTCATGTAAATCGCTTTGTGACCATGTATGTGAAAGGCGCTATATAAATAAAGATCTTCTTCTTAGCCTGTGTAACACACTTTGTCACTCTTAAAAGGTAGGTCAAACTGGAAGACTGGACAAATCATGCGTAGCTTAGCACGCTATTATAGTTCTATTTACCCGAGTAGCTGTGTCCCCACGCTTGAGGACTGTTTTAACAAATATTGAGTGTATGTTTTGGAGTACACTTTCAACCAAAACAATGTTGACAGATGACCTGTGCAGACATATCAACCACCAGTCATTTGAAGGGTAAGTGTAATATTTATGTTTACAATATATGCATGGAGTAAACGTGACTACAAGTGTTAAATGCCACGATTATCAAAGATACTTGATAGTTTCGATCCGAATACCCACAAACAAACCGTCCTGTCACGGCCAATGGAGCGAAATAGGCACGTATGCACTATGCTAACTTTTAGCAGCAATGCTACATGCCATGCCAGCACTTAGCAACATGCTACTATTAGCTTTCACCACCTCGCACAATTTTCACTGTAATATTGACAACAACTATTGATTTTCTATTTTGGGCATGTCACTATGCCCAAAAATATATACACATTCGTTCATACTATGGTGTCATTGGATGACTTGTCATAAACAAAACTAGCGTTTTCCATCTTAGAAACATTAGCTCAAGGGCGCGCAGGAAGTATCGTAGAAACTTTGTATAAACATTATGTACAATTATTTGTTACTAGCTGTGACCCGGCCATAGCTAGTGTCCACATTTGATGTTCTGAGATTATGAGTTATTACAAAAGAATGTCCACCCATGTCCCTATAACCTGTCACCCGCACTAAAGCCGTCGTTACACATAGCGCGACCCGGCCGCGCACGCCACCATCTGCGTGTACGTATCGACACTACCCTGCAGACCTTTCTGTTTCCACCACACACACACACACACACACACACGCATTTGTTATGGGCGGCGCCGCACAGGCGAGCACGCTGTACAGATCGTCATTAAAAGTTTTTAGAGCCGCGATGAGAACAAATGTGGACAAATGCCTTCTGGTGACAGTTATGGAGTCATTCAGAGGTGCCAAGCTGTATTAAAACAGAAAAGAAACCGCTAAATAAAACTATGAAGGTAAACTACATGCACATATTATGCTAACACCAGCTAAAGCTGTGCTAACAGCGGCTAAATGCTAATATCAGCAAAATCCCCTTTTAGCACAGCAGTATGGTGTTGTGAAATATTAAATCGCCCTAAGTAGACCAGTGGTTCCCAACCTTTTTACTTGAAGCCCCCTGCACGTGCTGTAGTCGGGCTGCGCCCCCCATTCTAAAAACTATGGGCACTACAAATGTATAAAACAATGACTGCTAAAAAATAATGTCAAACAAACTGCAATTGGAGTGTTTTATGCACCCGTACTCCATTCTCAGTCATATCTGATGATTTTTACTCATGGCCTGACCCTTTGACCAGACAAAGCTGTGAGCCTCTGCAATCCCAGGGGCCCCGCCCCGCAGGTGTGGAACCACTGTAATGACTATAAAGTCAAGTGCAAAGTTGCCTACTCGCTGCAGTGTGCAGAAAAGAGTAAGCCCGTTGTCCAGAGCACCAGCAGGATGAGCGACTACATCTACAATAGGTTAAACTCAGGGAATAAAATTGAAGAGACAGTGGAATATTTATGGATAAATATTAGGGGTTCAGCTCTCACGGTTCGGTTCACGGTGCAGGACCCGCGTAAATGTTCATCATTCGACAGTATTTATAATCTTAGAATAAAATGGGCAATGCTTTTAAAGCAGCTTTATAATAAAATGTACCTCTGGGCTCACAGTACAAAGCAAAATGTAAAACAAATTGTAGTGCAAAAAAAAAAAGCAGCAGTGCAGGCCATGCGCTCGTTAAGTGGTAGTTTCATTTTTGCTTTTCTTACACGGAGGTTAAAGTACTTGGAGCAGCGTGTTTGATTTGAGGCTCATGTTTGGGCTGTTCTTGGACAACTTTCTGCTTGTAATTTGTCTGCACCTCTGACATTGCGTAGTGCACTGGATCTAATTAACCACAGCCATGGTCATCTGCAGGAGAAGCCTAAACAAAGACACATAGATTTAATGTGTTAAATGTGCTTTTATTCCAGACTAAACGTGTGGAAACGTAATGTTTATTATATAGCTGTTCAACTAACCATTTATTGTTTATATCAGTAGTTCATATTCGTTTCTGTTTCACTGTCTACAGATGGACAAAGGAGGAGTAAAGAAGCTCATTTACAGAGGAGATGACCATTTAAGTAAACTGGTCTACACTGAGAGCTCTGAGGAGAGGGGTCTGTTGAGAGTGGCTCCTTCCAGTGCCATGTCCATCACTTCTGCCACCTCTATAGTAATTCCTCCAAGTCCCTTGATGCAGCCAGGACAGGTCCCAAACGGCTTTAGCAACAGCCCCCTTTCTGAAGATCTTGCATCTCCTTCTGGCACTGCTACAGTAGGTTCTCGAGGTCTAACCAAAGATCAGAAATCCCATTTGAGTGCCATTGTCCAGGACATGGATTCCCTTATTGGAGGGTCAGATCCCAACTTTTTCCCCTTGAAAACAGACTTTTCTATGGATAAAGGAGAACCAGATCCCATAGACCTCGATCATGATTTTGACCATATTGGCAAAGATGTTGATGTGAACCAGAAATTGTTCAGTGACAACACGCTAGACTTGCTTCAAGACTTTGAGCTCACTGGGTCCCCGTCTGATTTTTATGTGGGAGACGATGCTTTCCTCTCCACTTTGGGGGATGACTCTTTACTTGGAGAGGTCAGCTCAGACAGAGACATTAAGCCAACCCTTGTTGAGAGCAATAACAGTGGCACAGTTGCTCTCAATGGCAGTAAAATATCTAGCTCTGGCCAGACGGGTGCTAGTGTTTCCTCAATTTCCCCTCTAACAACTTCATCCAATTTGTCTATTTCAGTTAAGAAAGAGAACGATGTTGGGCTCATTCAGTTGTGCACCCCTGGAGTGATAAAGCAGGAGAAAACATCTTTAGGCCAGAATTATTGCCAAATTAGTGGCACATCCTCCTCTGAGCTCCCCAGGTCTAACCCAATTTCTATTTGTGGGGTGAGCACGTCAGGAGGACAGAGCTTTCATTTTGGAATGAGCAATGAAACACCGCAGCAAAAAGATCAAAAGCCAGTGACTACGCTGTACCGCCCAGTAACAACTGTCAGTGGTACTTGGAACAGAGTCCAGGGAAATGGTGACGCATCAGGAATGCACAGAGGAAATGAGAGTTTCTCCAGCTCCTCCCCTACTTTTACCAGGTATGATACAGTCTGCATACATTACACTACTACATACTGCAACAAGGTGCAATCCAGTCAACATCACTCTATTTAATCCTGTACTTAATGGGAGTAAATGCACAGCACGTGTTTCGGTTTTTGCATCAGCTCACTCCAAGTGTAGCTGATACAATATGAACTATCATGAAAGGTCAGTACTATGCTATGTCTTGTCTGTACTAAAACATGTAGCACTCTTTAGCTGACAGCCTTTTTTGTCATCAGTGCAATAGTTTTTAAACTAAACGTTGACACAGTAGACTAAAGTCCGTGGGGAAGACATTTAGGGCCTTAACAGAAAATATGATACAGAATATTAAGCTATGAGTTGCATAAAGGTGTATTTTCCTGTGGCTTCAAGAGAAAGGCTCTGTGAACAAAAAGGAAATGGTCCACATAAGTGGAAAATCTAGTATTGGCCTTTTGCCCTAGTGTCTCTTAACCATGTGATTCTGTGGAGTTTTATTTTTGTACATTTTTCCCTCTGTAAGCTGCCATTCAGTAAAACATGACTTGTCAACAAGCAGTATTTACTATGCAGACTTGCAGAGCCTTACAAAGTGTCTTTTGTTAGCTTATTACATGTCAGCTTGTAAACTTGTGAGTGTTGAGCTGCAATGTTGGTCATGAGGCCCAGTTGTGAGTAGTGCTGTAAGTAGAAAGTCACATGGCCTGAGAGATTTTGTGTACAAGTCGTGCATGCGTTTTGTCTTTTGCCTTCATGCATTCATCTGAAAATCACATCAGACAGATGGTGATCAAGCTTCAGTTGTTGTTTACCTGTTAACACACAAGCATCTTAACTACTGTTCAACTATGGTTGCAATTGGGTGACCTTGATATTCAATAGCCCATCTAAATAAGGGTTTATTTTGGTGTTTACGGATTCGCCTGCTGGGTCTTTGTGCCAGGTTGTTGTTTGCTCCTGTTATATTCAACATGTGTGACATTTAGCAGATTGTTTCTAGGCGCAGTGACTGTCAAGAGGTTAGTTACCATCATCACCAGCTTGTCACGCCACAGCAAGTCTTTTAAAGCATTGCTCTGACCAGGTTTGGCCCATAGGTTTACTGCTCAGCTTTTGTCTTCAAGCATTAGAAGAACTGAGACTTACAACACATGCTGATCTCTCCAGGGCCTCTTACTTTACAGCATGAAAAGAAAAATGCAGGGTTTCCCGTCATTAAATGAAATGTGCCCAAATTATTACCTCAATTCAAAAAGCATTAAATTGGATTTAAATGACATTAAATCAAAATGTATTGGAAAATCATTTCTTAAACATAAAAACTGTAAACGTTGACACAGTAGACTAAAGTCTGCGGGGAAGACATAGTCCAGACATTTGCAGATGAGTTTTAGGGCCTTAACAGAAAATATGATACAGAATACTAAGCTATGAGTTGCATAAAGGTGTATTGAACAATTTTCCTGTGGCTTCAAGAGAAAGGCTCTGTGAACAAAAAGGAAATGGTCCACATAAGTGGAAAATCTAGTATTGGCCTTTTGCCCCAGTGTCTCTTAACCATGTGATTCTGTGGAGTTTTATTTTTGTATGTTTTTCCCTCTGTAAGATGCCATTCCGTAAAACATGACGTGCTAACAAGCAGTATTTACTATGCAGACTTGCAGAGCCTTACAAAGTGTCTTTTGTGAGCTTATTACATGGCTATTTATCTGCACAAGTTTGTCAGAAAATGCTAAATGTATTCATCTGCAGTTTTGGCTGAAATTGTCCCCAGTTTTTGGCTCAAATGTTGCTGTGTCATTTGCTTGATGGAATGTTTGCACATTTTAAGAAATTAAAAAGTGCACGGATTAAAAATATAATGTTTAGGTGTTAAAGCATAAATTCGACTTGCTGCTATCCGTAGAAATCCTGTGACATATGATGGATGACTGATTTTGGTGTGGCATAAACTGATCAACTTTATGAGAAACTCATGCAGAAGAGATTGGCAAATAAAGACAAATATTTCCTCTGCTGAATATTGCGGAGCCGCCTAGAACTGTTATGTAACATTTGTTTTTAGCTCGGCATTTCCTTCGTCTGCTACTGGCATGAACACAAGCACGGAATCCTGTTTATAGGTCACATGTAATGACATAAACATAGACTGGATCCTGCTCTGGCTGAGATTCATTGCTATTTATTCATTGTAATGGGTCATACTTCATAGTGCTACGCATTATTTATAATGGGATTAGTGCTTTTTAACTGTAACTTGAAGTGAGAAATATGTTTTCTGTTTTTCTCACTTCTTTAGTTTTACAAAGGTTTACAAGTTGTTGTGAAACTTCTCTAATCCACAATGAGAGCAAATAATTATTTTTGATCAAGTGTGGGACCAATCTCTACAGAGATATCTATTTGACGAGTGTGGAAAATATGGTATTTACTGCTCTTTTGTAAAAAGATGTTTATGTTTAGCCAAATTCTTTCTATTGATATGTCATTTAGCATTTTGAGACTCGTCTTTGGACATTTTACCTCTACTTGCGCTGTCCTCTATTTTTGCCTCGTCCGGCCGGGGCCTGGGGCCTGGGGCCTGGACTGTCAGCAATAGCTTTCATCGGCTGTAAATCACTTGTGACTGTGTGTGTGCGTGCGTGTGTAAATGAGACGTGCATGTTGGTTAGTGTCTGTATTATTCATGGATGTGTGCAGTGCATGTGTTGGCACGTGGGTTTGACATAGTGCTGTAGCATGTAGGCAGGCAGACCTCAGCACTGAGCCGCTCTGACTCTCCTGACCTACTTTCTCTCTCATGCCTCTCTCTGCAGCTGGCACCGAGCAAACGCACCAAATCAAATGCCTGCAATTCCAGGCACTTCCACAATATTACAGCATTCCAGTGGAACTGCGCTTAGCAAACCTTTTCATTATATTTCTGCTGTACCTTATATAAATTCCCATTCTGAAGTTAAGAGGATATTGCTCAGGCTGCATTTTGTTTGCAGTTCCTTGTCTAACTTTAGTTCACGCTGCCAAGTCAGCACAGTGTGACTTTAGGAGCTGCCTCCGCCCACATTCCAGAGGTGTCCAGCTGCACACAGTAGCACCCCACTGTAGAGCATTTACAGGCCTGAAGCCTAACCCACCTCCACAGCTAATATTAGGGCAATATTGAAGATTACAAACAGGGCTCAGCTCTGTGACAAATAGTGTCCCGTGTTGATTCAAAGGCCCTTTTTGGAAAATCTCCCATCTCTCCCAATTACTTCTGATGCCTTAATTTAGTCTTTAGAGTGGAAGCATCACATGCCATGGTATAGGACTGGTGCTCAGCAACTGTTTTGATATCGGATAGGGAAAATGTGTTATTGGAACAATAGTTTTATAACAAGAAGGCGAAGTGAAACCATAACTGCCTCAGCTCAATCCTTATATTTAATGTAGTGAAAATATTTCCAATATTTGTAATTCACTTAAACACTGCTGTATTTCTATAGTATAGACTTGGTCTGCGTTGTGTTTTTGCATTAATTTGTTATACTATGTAATTGGTAGTAGGGCTGAACGATTTTGGAGAATAATCTAATTGCGATTATTTTCTTCAATATTGTGATTGCGATTAAATATACGATTATTGTTGCAAGGTCCTCTTCGCGTGTATTTTTCACCTAAAACAAGCAATAAATCAGTCTGTTTCATAATAAACAATATTAGATTAATTTGAAGTGAAAATTGCAACAATAAAGCAAACAAAATTGTTGCCTGACCTATTCAAAATGTGTGAACATGTGGACTGCACTTCTTAACTGTTTGAACTTAACAGTACAGTCTATAAATAAATGAAAAGATGAATATTATATATATATATATATATATATGATATATGATAAAACTCACTGATCCAGTCAGCAACATCACCCATACTGAAGTGCAGGAAAAGTAAGAACAAACGCCTGCTTTATCTAGTTGGAAAAGTTTTAGGAAATCAAACTCACAATTAATACAAAATAAACTATTGATTATTTCGGCCAATCAAATACTGGTCTGAGCTGCAACTCGTAGTAGCGACTCGTAGTAGCGACTCGTAGTAGCGCTTCAGATGCGCGTTATTGATGGACACGGAGAGGCCAGATGGAGCACACGCCAAAACACAGTGGAATTAGGAGCAGCATTTTGGTTTTGGGGATGTAACTTTGGACAATATGAAGAAAGAGATAACAGTGACGCAAGGAGACATGAGGTGCCAAACACAGACACGTTTTACTTTCTCTTTGACTCGAAGCATTTAGTGACATTTCAGTTTAGTGTTTATATCTTGTGTCTGTACTACCTACTGAGCGCATATGCGTTAGATGCAAAGGTAAATAAAGGCACATGGCATATCACCTCCGCGGATACTTTATGGTCATGAACCGTCATTTTGAGATAAGTTCTTTATCCACAACATTCCCAAACACAAGCCTTCTAGACTGAGGCACAAACGACTCTTTACTCTTTACAAGCAGCACAGGCTCACCTATATCTCTGTGGAGGCAAAGACGTGTGAATCCGGAGGTGAGGGAGTTTCTGTGACCATCAGAGCGTGTAGCAGCATCGAGAGAATGCCGTGATAGGCGATGCAGCTAACGCAATGCTAACGGAGAAGAAAGCAATAGTCCTTCGCGGTGGCTGCATGATAAACGCTGATATTTTCACTGTACATCCTCAATCTACAGCGCACTTTTACTAGACTGAGAGGTAAACAAAATCACGCGGTGGAGCGGACTTTGCTGCCATATCTTGCTGCTCCATTCACTTCCAAAATCGCGTGCCCTGCGATTACGAAATTGCGTTGTGTAATATTGCGATAAAATTGCAAATGCAATTAATCGTTCAGCCCTAATTGGTAGACTCATTTTGCACATTGTTTTCCCATTAGTGAATGGGCAGAGCCAGACTGAGATTTCAGTCTGATTTTTGTTTATCTGAGGTGACCTTACACAGAGCTTTGCAGTGCAGCACTGCCGACCCACTGCTGACACGGGCGACTAAGAGCAGATTATTGTTAAGCAGGGCACTGGGCCACTGGCATTATGTTAAGTGCATTAGGTGGCTTGCCTCTTAAAAACTAGGTGGATTGATCACTCCCCTTCAAATGTTAAGGGTAAACTTTTGTTGCTGCTCGTTCTATGCTGAATTTGAGGCCTACCCAACAGAAGCCTTATTTGAGCTGTGGTTTTCTTATGACCAACAATAGACTCCGAGAGTACAAGCCCTTCCTGATTTTGCAAATGTTTTCGAAAAGAGGAAATAGGGCCTGGTTGGCCTCCCTATAGTGATGTACAACTATAAATGGGGTGAAACAAATTGTCAAAAGTTATTATAAACATTTGGTCTGACACACCAGGCTTAATTGTTGTTGCACACATTGTAATTGGATTTGAACCAATAGCTGTAAAGCTGCCTTGCTGACCCGCTCCCAGCAGGCCATTGGAGGATACGCGGGTTAGCTCCCAGTCACTCCCTGCCACTTCAGACGTGAGACTTATTAGCATTGTGTCAAGGGAAATCTCCCATAAGTCCTAACGATACACGTGGCATGACTGTTACATCATTAACGGCAGCACAGCTCTTTAATTTGAAATGTGTATGTGGTGAATGACTCTACACTGAGCCACACTGTATGTTTACAGCAGCGAAGAATCTAGATAATCTCAAATGCTTAGTACACCGTCAAGAGAATTGAGCTGAGAACTTTTAAAACAGCTGATGTTACACAAAATGTAATTTTACATTGCCTCAACACCTGAAAAATACTAAATGCCGTGTAATAAAGTTAAAGGTGTAAATCTTGCTGAATATTTTAGTAATGGAAAAAATTGTTTATTATTAGGTTTTGGTGATGTGAAGTGGCTGAACCTCTATAATTTGAGCGACACGGTGGCGCAGTGGTTAGCACTCGTGCTTCACAGCTAGAAGATCCCAGGTTCAATTCCCATTTGAACAGAGCCTTTCTGTGTGGAGTTTGCATGTTCTCCCCCTGTCTGCGTAGGTTTCCTCTGGGCATCCCGGTTTCCTCTACCACTAAAAACATGTACAATAGGCCAGGAGGAATGAGAGTGTGTTTGAGAGTGCGCCAGTGGGACAACAGATGCAAATTAGCCCATGGCTACAGTCCAGTGTGGCGTGTTTCATGCATGAGACCCATGTGCGTTCATTAGCATGCACAGCCCTGACCAAATAAACCATTAAATAAATACATTGGACTGCACAGTCCGGTTTGTTTGAGGTCCTTTACAAATTACAAAACAAAAGAACTGCTCTACTAATAGAAGCATGTTTGTAGAAGTATCTAAACTACAGGATAATTAAATATAACAACCGTCTCTGTGATTTAGTATCGGCTACCATTCGAATTGCATTTCCGGTTTGATTGGAGGTTACAAAGTGCATCATAAATGGCATTCTTTTTATTCAATGTCTTTCCCCTTCTCGTGTCACTGCTCTTGTTCTCTCGAAGCGATGATTGATGTGTGTGGCATAATGAAGAGAGAAGTTGTGAACTGAAGATATGACTCCGGTAATCTGTCAGCACAAAGTGAAAATGGAGCCTCATTGACCACAGTGTGTGCTCTAAAAGCTCTTTGCTGGAGCTGCGGCGAGACGGCCTCCTAAGAGCCTCTGCTCTGTGTTTTAGATAAAAGCTGCTCAACCTCCGGCTTTAATGTTATGCTTAGGTTTGCCCATTCTGCTACTGTTTGTTGCGCTGAAATAAATAAAACCCTTTGTTGACCAAAGGTTTGGCTTCTGTGATAAGATCTGTGTGATTGTAACATGCAATCATGTAACTTTTTCTTTTATTTAATTAAATTAACCAAAGAACAGTTGTATTTGTTCCAGTGGTTCAAGATCTGAATACTTTGCCCCAGTGTTGCACGCTGCATCCTCTCTGTATCCTCTGTGACCACAGCTTTATGAAAAGGGGGTTTGTATCTGTCGCATGGATGCAGCAAAGCCAGTGACACCTTGTGGCGGTTTTTAGAAAGTGCATCACATGTCAAGCCAGCGAAGTTCAGTATTCATTTATGGTTGAAGTGTGGTTTTCGGACACCTCTTGGTCTAGGATGTAACCCTGACTCTGAAAGTATTTAAAGGATGATTTCCAACAACGGAGCACACGTTTTGTCTTTTCCTGATGAACCAAAGGTTGAGGAGTTGTCCTACAGGAAACTTCTATTTGTTCCATAAAGTTCACTTTGTTGGAATAATGCAGAAAGATCTATTGAATAAATATGTATAATTGTTTTTTCTAGTAGTCAACATATTTTAGGTCATGTGACAATATGTATTCCATGAGTAATCATACAACTTAATCTATACCTCACTAAGTACAGTAAATGCATGCAATTGTTCATGCCTAAACATCTTCCTTTTGTCTTCTGTTGTTTCTGTAGTTCTTCCACTCATAAGGAGAATAGCAGTGCTCCGGCTCCTGCACAAGGGAAAAGCGCGGTTCACAAAGTCTGCTTGGTTTGTTCAGATGAAGCATCCGGCTGCCACTATGGCGTCCTCACCTGCGGCAGCTGCAAGGTGTTTTTTAAGAGAGCAGTGGAAGGTACATGACTCTTCTCTGTAGAGCTCCCTTGTTTGCCACACACATCATGGCTAACATTTTTTCTCTGTGCTTTAGGGCAGCATAATTACCTGTGTGCTGGCAGAAATGACTGCATCATTGACAAAATCCGGAGGAAGAACTGTCCCGCCTGCCGTTTTCGCAAGTGTCTGATGGCTGGCATGAACCTGGAAGGTCTGTCCCAATGAGGCTCTATTTATCCCTATTTACCATGTGTGAATGTAACTAAATCTGTATATGTGTCTGCAGCTCGTAAAATTAAGAAGAACCGTCTAAAAGGCACCCAGCAGAGCAACGTGCCTGAAGTGGTACAGACTTCTCCACCGGTCGAGGCCCGCTCCCTTGTGCCCAAATGTATGCCCCAGCTCGTGCCCACCATGCTGTCCCTTTTGAAAGCTATAGAGCCAGAGACCATATATGCGGGCTATGACAGCACTCTGCCCGACACGTCCACACGCCTAATGACCACCCTGAACCGACTGGGGGGCAGGCAGGTCATCTCTGCAGTCAAGTGGGCCAAGTCTCTGCCAGGTCAGTGCTGTACTCTGTCTGAGAAGAGAACACTGTTGTGCTTCCATTTTCATCAATGTGATTTAGGATGCCGTTTCATCAATACGGGCATTTTCAGTCTGTCTCCAACTCCACTGTTTGAACCCCACGTGTCCGCTACATGTTTAAACATTCTTAAATCTAACGATGTGTCGCATTTTCAGGATTTAGAAACTTGCACCTTGATGATCAGATGACCCTGCTGCAGTGCTCCTGGCTCTTCCTCATGACATTCGGTTTGGGATGGAGGTCCTATCAGCAATGCAACGGCAACATGCTGTGCTTTGCTCCAGACCTTGTCATCAATGAGTAAGCACTTTCTATTTACTCTTCTTTACTTACTTCACTTTCATGTGTTGTGAAAGTAGTATAACTTTCACCATCTGTCAACCCATCAGTATTTGTTATATGCACAAATATTTCTTGCTTCCCTAGAGCTATGTGGAGCATGTCTGTCAAATGTTGCACCTGTCTGTCAGTTGTCACCACAAATCTGCGTTTTAGCCTCCTTCCACGCATTATTATTCAGCAGCAAGTGCGCTCGGCTTATTATGAATAGCGGTATGACGATATTTTACATTACTAAGTCTGAATCGACGTGACTCATTTAGTAAAAGCGAGTGATGTAATTGCAATCATTTCCAAATGCTTTTCAAATGATTTCTTAGTACCATTGAACCTCCAAAACAAATCCAAGCCAGTCATCAAATAGGACTAAACCTTCACTTGAGTGTTTGTCAGTGAGAAATTGTCTCTTAAAGGAATATTTCAGGATTTTTGACATTGGGCCTCGTTTCCTAGTTATCCAGAGTGTTGTTGATTTCTGGAGATATTTTTTCTTACATTCTTGCAGTTCTTATATTTGAAGAGCTTAGTGGCGCTAAGCTAGTGCTAGGCTAACGCATTTCTATGGTATCAGCTACCCTGCATTAAAAACAGTCCGATGCACTCCACAGTGCACCTGAGGTAAATCACTTATAACGCCAGACTAACCATATAAATGTCTGTGTTAATAGAATACATTTTTAAATATAACTGACCTTGTATCACATGAATTACCGCATTTTGAGGGACTATTTTCTCGCAGATCACTCCGCCGCTGCTTAGCTTACAGCCACGAAGCTGATGCTGCTCAAATATAAGTTATTTTAAATGCAAAATGGTTAAAATTATTCTATCGACACATTTATATCGTTATAAGTGATTTACCTCAGGTTACCTCAGCGTTAGCATTAGCCTAGCGCCACTAAGCTCTTAAATATCCACCTTATTCCTACGCCCCATGAGCCTTTGCGTGAAAGATGGAGGGAATTTCCGGTATGACCGGGGCCGCTGTTTGTTTGCATGGAGACCGTTCGCTCGAATCCACTTTTTATGAGCTTTAGAGGTGTAGACTATGTGGAAACACGAGCTGTCACAGCAGAGACGAAACTACGAGCCGTGATTAGCTGCTCACAATAACACAATAAACGTATGACTGAAAATCACTCTGTAGAAGAGTTTTCTGACCCGTGGACGTGTTGGCCAAGTCGTCTCCACTTATCCTCTGTGGATATCTTCTAATTCTGCAATCTTTCACAAAGACTTTGCTCAGATGTGGTACTTTAGGCTTAGCGAATGGATTGTCAGCATAAAAACAGTCATTTTGTTTCGTGTTGATTGGTCAAATATCTGTGGAGATTTTCAGATTAAACAGAGCTAAAGTGTTTACGAAGCCTCATTACCTACGCCCCATTTACACGGAAAACACGACATGTCTGTAGTTTAATTAGGTCAAAGGTTTTACACAAAAAACGACCAGAAAAAAGTTGAAATGCTCTTTGCATAACTAAGTATTTAAAATGCAATGTATTCAGACCAGTTCAGCTTGTGTTTCCTCACGGGGCTCGGTTCATATCACTCGTGCAGTGTGAGCAGGTCAGTCAGTCGTGTGTTTACAGTGTTTGTTTACCTCTGTGGGCTAAGGCTTTCTTTGTAAATGTATGTGAGTGTCAGGAAATTATTCTGTTATTGCTCTGACACCAGCAATCTGGAAACGCTCTGTTAATTCTGCCACAGAATATAAAAACTGTTCGAATTCTTTAACAGTGAGTCAGTAGAATTTAGCATGTTCAAAATCGCCCCTAACATGTCACATCTTTTCAAATGTTACGGAGGCTGATCGTTTTAATCAGTTTGCTCTGAAACAGCCTCCTCCGTCTAAACTTTGCACCAAAGGCATCCAAACCTTTCCAGTGAGTCTCCATGTTAGTTTGTCTTGGACTTGTACTTCCACGTTACATCTGTGTAACGCTGCAGTTTTTCTCTTTTATACACTTTATACTTCTATACTACTACTTTAAATGGATTAAAAAAACTGAATATTGGTCAAAGTATTGCTATGATTGCTTGATATTATTACTATAGCTTAAATGCGGACATAAAAATATTGGTAAAAAAACGTTTCAAATCGATGTTGCCCTTATTTATAATTTTTTACGCTGGTTAAACACTTTCCAAACTCGCAGGGGAACAGAAACTCCGAGGGCGTCAGTAATATTTACTTTTGACCAGAGGTCCCTAGATTATTCTAATCCCATACGAATGGGGCTTTAATCAAACTAAAGCTAGACCTGGGTATCACCAGACACAGTTTGTGCACCACTGTTTGAGAAACATGGATGTATTGCTGTGATTCATTTCAATTTTCATTTTTGTTTTAGGGACAGGATGAAGATGCCCTTCATGACTGACCAGTTTGAGCAAATGCTGAAGATTTCCAGCGAGTTTGTTCGTCTGCAGGTTTCTCACGATGAGTTCTTGTGCATGAAGGTCCTGCTGCTGCTGAGCACAGGTAACACTAAAGACACCAGACACAATGGATTACAGTATTCTATGGGAACGTTATCACTGTAGTAGTGTAATGTGCAATACTTTTAGTCATTTCTATATAATTTTATCAGAGCTTTAGAGTACGACTGTATACGAAACATATTTGGTACTTGTCTTGATTTTGCATTACAATAGTTTTACTTATATTCTTTTCAACACAGTAAATCACAACTAGAATTCATGTTTTGCATATTCTTAAAATGTTCGTTTTATGCTTTAGTCTCAGTCAAATGGGTGATTTTTGATTTTGCGTTATACTGCGATAATGATAATCTGTTTATATATTGTGCAGCCCTAGCTAAGAGTAAAGCAACAGGTTTACTGAAGTATTATAATATCCATGAAGTTCTTGTGTAGCTTTTATCAGCATTAAAGTGCAGTTACTTTGTCCGTGTTGATTGACATTAATCTGAGCATGTCACTCTATTTCAACTGCTCAGGTATTAATTATCTCTGAAACTTTTGTCCCGCAGTGCCAAAGGACGGCCTAAAGAGCCAGGCTGTGTTTGATGAGCTTCGGATGTCGTACATTAAAGAGTTGGGCAAAGCAATAGTAAAACGAGAGGAAAACTCAAGTCAGAACTGGCAGCGTTTCTATCAGCTCACCAAGCTCCTAGACGCCATGCACGAGGTATCTAAAATAAACAAACTGGTTGAATTTGAATGGTGTGATACATTCTTTGGGCATAAGGATATTCCTCTAATTAATAATCATAAAAGTCTAAAGGCCAGTGCACACCAGAACGCATCCTGACACGCATCCATGTGGGAGTTCAACACACACTGGGGCGCGTCACGGTGCTTCAAAGGCTTTCTTGGACCAGCGCTTAAAACACGTGATTATTGCTTTATCAAAAATAAAATGAGACACCTATATTCATATTGCAAGAGAGGGAGAGAAAACGTAGCTCTTTTTTGCTGGTTAATAGTGAGTTGGTGACGGATACGAATTTAACTGCTCCAACTGAAGCCCGAGCCCTTCTCCGCTGCTCCTCTCGCCCTGACGAACAAGGTTTACTGCGCTTTCTCTCTGTCACAGGCCGGAGACCCGTTAGTGCCTCTGCAGAAGGGTTAAAAGCATGTGTTGTCCCCCGCGGCGCCGCGTCTGGATTGAGCAGATCTGCCGCGCGTCACTGCAGCCTGTGCATAGAAAATAATGCCGCGCGTCAAAGCGTCTCTGTGTGCGTTGGCCTTAACGTGACTCCTTTTGCTTAAGTTAGGCCTGTTTCTTTCCTGTCCTATTCCTGTGAAACAAACGTGGCAGCTTGCATGCTTTTGACTTTTTGAGGACCAGAATATGTCAAATTAGCAACGTAGAGGTTTAAAAACTGCACCACAACTAAACTTATGTTGTCTTAAACTGCGCATGAAGATCTATGTGGACAATTCTGGATTTGAAAGATTAAAGCCTCCAGAAATCTGTCACTGAGCGTTAACCATTGGAGGACTGCTCGAGCACTTATCAGGAAATATAGTCTCTTGAGAACCTAAACAAAAATCTAAAACTGTTTTTACATCATGTGAAGTAGAACCCATCCAGCCCCAGATCATGAATCAACAACAGTTTTGTATATATAAGAACAGGTCTTAATAAAAACTCTGGCTGTTCCTCTATTCCTTCCTCATCTCCATGTAACACTTTTGGGGGGTTAACTGACCTGATAGGATAACTGAACTTGAACACTGATGAATATATTTATGCCTTCAGATGGTGGGCGGTCTTCTCAACTTCTGTTTCTACACATTTGTGAACAAGTCCCTGGCCGTGGAGTTCCCCGAGATGTTGGCAGAGATCATCAGCAACCAGTTACCAAAATTCAAGGCCGGGAGCGTGAAAGCTCTGCTGTTCCACCAGAGATGACACTCTCCAGCCCCAGACACAATGCCTTAAAATCCTTCACCACCCGCCCCACTCCAGGAGCTACAGCGAGCACCAAGGATCCCACGAGTCAGTTTTGTTACTGGGAGACGGCCCCCTGGCATTGGGGCAAAGGTCTGAGGGCAAACTGAGGAGGTACCACCAAGAGAGAACACAGCTTTTGTTGATTTTGGTCTAACATGTATGGTGTGTATCACATAGGAAGTGTTTTGTATAATCAGAGATAATTGGCCTACATCCATGTCATCTCAGGTTCCTTACCTTAAATAGATAACTACTATCTATGTAGGTTCTGATAGTCTTTTTTTTTTTTTTTAACTTTTTCAAATAATACCAATGTGTTTTGTTCTGTTTTTACCCCAGATATTGTTACCACAAAGGGTAGCAGAACTTAATTGATAACTTGCTCTAAACCTTTGGACTGTGTTCCTCTTTCGTTAGAGGCTTGAAATGCTAGCAAAAATTAAACCTTTTTTTTGTATAATGAACATACATTCATGTGCTCGTTTTAAGGATGATTTCTCTCACACCTCTTCCAAGTTTACACGTTACAAAAAAGGGATAAATAATGTGCCTTTTTGCTTGAAATATCCTATCCATTTCTTCCTGACTGGCATGCTTCACCAAACCTGTCATGGTCTCCCCTCAGCATACATTGATTGTACTTTCATATAAACATGCAGTTGCAATCTTTTTTTCAGTTGCTTTGTTTATCTTTAGAAGTGGCAGCTCAGTCCTTTGTGAAGAAACAGTCTGTTATATTGAGAATGACTATGGAAAGCCCGTTTTCCTCTAATGCAATCTCCCGCACATTTTATTCCCGGGTGCGATGTGAGCACTTTGTATCCACCTAAAGGCTTTAAAAGACTGTTTTTTGATGACATATTTTCTTTATTTTAATAGGAGATAGCTGACTATATTTTAGCCCCTCCACCGCTCTAATAGTTTAGTGGAATGTGACAAATACCTGCGTCAACCAATCAGAAAACCATACACGGCGCTAGGGGCGGGCCTAGGCACTTTTGTCTGTGGCCCAGTGTTCTGAGTCCGTCCTTTGCCTCTACAGCAGGGACAGTGACCTGAGCCGCGCCTGTGTCTGCAGGACTTACACATCTGCCACACACATCTGGCTGTGTTCCGAGAGAGAACACATTTTGCCAGGCCTACCACATTTTCTCCCTGTCCAGCTAAATATTTAGTCATGGCGCAGAAAGCAGAGCATTTTGTGTTGTTTGCATAATTAATTTTAAATGTCATTGTTGAGGTTTTAACATCCTGTTGTTTTGTAAGAGAAAGGTTTATTTTAGCGCCTATGCATTTTGTTTTCATACATTTGATATTGAACAGTTGTGCATAAGACACTCATCACCACAGCTGGCCATAGCTCGACTCTTTCTAACAGCACTCTGTAGCCACCTTGACCTGTTAATCACATGTCCTCCGCGTCTAGTATATTTGCACATATGTCCCCATGTTAGCACTTCCCATTCATCCCCTTCGCCAGTGAAAGCCACTGTCTGGAAAGTCGTTCAGTGCCAAAATCCTTGTTTTATCTACTTTGTGATGCTGGAGCTTTGTCAGTATTTGTGCGTAAAAACCTGAGAACTTGTCTGAATCGTGAAGTGGTAACGATGGTCCAGTTTAACCCAATTTTTAATCCCTGAATTCAACCGTGGAATCACTCTGAAGTGTTGCGTAATCACAAAGTCGGTCACGCTATCGTTTTGTGTTGTCAGTGATGATTAGAAATGTGTTGCAATATTTTCACCTGTTCACACCAGCACTTAAGTTATTGGCCTAAGCACAACAAAAATGTGGCACTTGGATCCATATATTAAAATCTGTCTAGTTGAGTGGCTTCAAAGTCCAAACTGGTGCTTGTTAACTAAATAAACTTGGAGCTGAAAATGTAGCTTTGGATGAAAAACACAAAATAATTACTAACCACTCATTTATCATGCAATTTATATTTCGCTCATGCGTAGTTTTAAATAGTTTTAAAATCTGCTTCCTGTTCAAAGACTTGTCTGTTGAAGTCTCTTCCGTCTGTCTTCAGTTGTCATTAATGGATTGTTAATAAATCTCTCGTAACACGTTTCTCACACTCAGCCCAATGACATCTGAAAAGGCGACTTGTCATTGTTTCTTTTTGGTACAAATCCATGATATTTGTAGACTACCTACGCGTCACTCGTGGGTTACTTTCAC
This sequence comes from Neogobius melanostomus, assembly GCA_007210695.1. Classification (NCBI taxonomy): domain Eukaryota; kingdom Metazoa; phylum Chordata; class Actinopteri; order Gobiiformes; family Gobiidae; genus Neogobius; species Neogobius melanostomus. The sequence goes on along the minus strand of VHKM01000071.1, from coordinate 2,039,404 downwards.
ATTCAGTGTTTCCAAATAATCTTTGCTGCTGCTTTTTTTCCAGGTATTTCTGAGACACACACTTGCCTCTTCATAGAAACATCACCCCCATTGTTTACTATTGGGGACTACTATATATGCAATAGAAAAACAATGTATCACCTTTTACTGAACAAACTATGGCTGCTCCCGTTTTCAGTTCCACAATATATAAGCTATTTAAGATTCACCATAAACCCTTATCTCTGCAGGTCAGATTTTCAGGAAAAAAACACTCAGAATGCACAAAAAACATATTTTATGTTCAACAACTGGTGACCAAAGCCAAGACAACCAACCCACTATGTGTCAAGCTATTGAAACTAGTAACAATTGTACAGATCATTGTATGTTATTACGTTTTTTATTCTAAAGTGACAGCTTTGGTCAATTTATGTAATACTGTGAATAGGATAGAAGTCGGTCTTTTTCACTCTAAAAACTGTTTGTGAAAGTAATCAACCAGCTTGAATCTTAAAAAAAAGTTGCACTACCCAAATATTGTTTTGAAAATCTATTTTGTATAAAACATATGCAGACATTACCTTTTGGAAATTTATCAAGGGCCGATCATGTTTCACTGGTATATGGTTTCTCTAAAGCTTTGTTTAGCTTGAAGATTTGAATATGTACATATAATCCATTGTAAAGAATATGTGGTGTACTTGTCCCATGATAAGTTTTTCTATACCCTCTGTATTATTTCGCCTCTGTAGTGTGAGCCCTGATCCTCTTTCTCTCCATTGATTAAAGGTCGAACGGTTGCTTTTGGTCTGACTTGGTTCTTTGCTTCCATTTTACCGTAACCTTGTGTTTTTGCATAGGCTTTTTTTTTTTTTTATTATAATAGGCTTTACTCTTTGAGATGCCTTGAATGAAGCAGTTTGTAAATTGATATATTTATCTAGTAGTCTATTAAAGAGTAACTAAACACCAAATCAAGTTTTTTTTACTGATAAACTGTCTCAATGGGTGTCTCATAGTGTTGTCTAGTGGTCCCTGACATTATTCTGACATTATAGCGCAAACATGTGTAAAATCCTAACTTTGGCCTGAAAACGAATGGGTTGCGCCCCCTTCAGGGTTAACTCTGCTACTAAATTAGATTTTCCTGATTGGCTGGAGAGTGTCCACGGCCTCCACAAAACGTCATACGCCGCACCAGCTCCACACATCGTCATCAGGTGCTGCCAATTGTTCTGCCCCAAGTCCCTCCCACGAAATCAGTCTGCTGTGATTGTGCCAATGCAAAGGCCCACACATTCACCGCCCGCATGTCACCCCCAAACTTCAGAGACCGCCTCTTTCACAGCACTTTTTGACTTTTGTTTGTGGGTGGGGAAAAGCTTTGGCACGCCCGTTTAGTTACTCTTTAAGTTTCATTAATGGGATTTTAAGATTTAAAAGCTAAATGTGCCACAATTTGCAATGGGCAATATATTTGTTGGACGGAATAAAATCGGGGGCGCGCGCTCATGCACGAGCCAGTAACACCTGACCTCCTCAGGGGACTGAGCCGCAGATTCAATACTTTTTTCCTCGAAAAGCGGACCACCCTCTAGGTCGAAACCCCACCGCAGTCTCCTCCGCAGTGGATGATGGAGGGAGAAGTGGTAGAGCAGCGAGCTGAGCAGAGGGCGGCTCTGCCGGATTACAAGAAGCTCACTCGGTTGTACTGCATGAATGGCGGTTATCACCTCCAGCTCCTCCCCGATGGGACAGTGCGGGGCCAGAGGGACGATGGGGACGTACACAGTATGCGCAACTCTTTGGATCCTTGGAGATGGGCACTGCAGAGCGTCAAAACTCATTAAATCTAATGTAAAATATTGTTTTCCCAGCCTTTCTGAAACTCAAAGCTGTGGACAGAGGTGTTGTGGTCATCCTTGGGGAGGAAGCTGGAAGGTACCTGGCTATGAATAGCGAGGGTCGTTTGTACAGCTCTGTAAGTTGCCTTTAAATGTGCCAAATCATTTCAAACAACCTTGCCATCTACATGGTATAACTAACATGTATTTTATGTTTCTCAGCCAACTGTAAATGAGGAGTGCTATTTCCTGGAGAAACTAGAGGAAAACCACTACAACACGTATCAGTCCAAACACTACAAAGAAATGAACTGGTATGTAGGTCTAAAAAAGAACGGAAGACCCAAAACTGGCCCAAGAACTCACATCGGACAGAAAGCCATCTTCTTCCTCCCCAGACAAGTGCATGATTCAGGCGAATAAACTCTAGTTACATTTGATTCAATTAATGTAATAATTCAATAATGAATGTAGTTAATTCAATAGTTAACACTGTAAAGAGTAGCCCTAAAAAGATGTGAACTAACCTACTAACAATAAGTGTCCTTTTAAAATAACTATGTAAAACCAGTAGGACTAACTTAACTAGATTATCAGACCCTAATGCTGCACTACAGGAAAGTGACTATGGGCAATACTGGATTACTCTATCCCCAACATAAGCTGCCTCCCTGGCCGGAACAGAAGCAGTTCTTTGGGTCCTTTTGGAATAGAATTCATCACTGGACCAGCAACTGGCCTTGATGGTTGGTTCAAATAAGATTATGGTATCGGTCAACAGTACTATCACCTATTTTTATTCCCAAGAAAATGCATTGTCAAGCTCATTTCATTACAATATGTAACCCTTAAGAAAAAAGAACAAAGCGTATATACATTAAATGTTTTATTTAACACTAAAAGCTTTCTGTACAGTTTCATAACAAAACCTTTGATGCAGTTCATAGATACAAGTTTTAGTCAAAGCAATTATGTAAAAGCCGTTATGAACTAATGGTTTCTTCATTATAAAGCATACAATGTCATAAGTCCTGTTTGGCATGCGTTTACTGGATTGAAATGATTAAGTTTGCTTTACATGTATTTTTTTAAAAGTGCATTTGCGTTTAACATTCATATTTACACCGTTTTAAAAACTGAATCAATGAGTGAAAATAAAAACGTCAACACAGCATGGCATTTGTGCTCAATTTACTTTCCACTACAACAATTGAACCAGTTTCTAAAAGGGTCAGTGTGATAGAGATATAGATCTATATATATAGAGAGAGATCTATCTAAATTTAAAAAAAAGGGGAATCTGCCTCAACCATGAAAAATTAGTCCAGCTAACATGCTCGGGGGCTTCCTTTAAAGTCAATCATGATCTTATTGGGTTGTTCTTGTGATTGAATGTAAAATTTCTAACACCATAATATAATATATCCAATAAAACAGTTGAACCACTGTTACATGTCCTTGTGAAGGCTCTGAACGTCCATTTAATGGCTAAAGACAGCGGACAACGCTGCCTCCTACTGGCTACAAACGCTGACAGGTGAGTTTTTAATGCAAGATTACTGCTTGGTCATTTATCAATACAGTGGATGTGGTGTGTGGTCATTTCATAACACCCCGCGGTGATGACGAAACACATGGACATTATAAAGTATCCTGCATGCATATAGTTTGTCTAAAAAGTGATTTAATACCTGTTGGCAAAGGTTTTCAAAATTGTCAGGTTGCATGCTTGTATCTCACCGTCAAATGATAAGGCATCATAGACTGAGATGTAGTTAGTGAGCACTTAACATTCACCACTAATGATTACACAGAGGAACTATTACATATTACATTAAAGTTTAAACAAAAGAAAATCAATATAATTCCTGAATAATGTGTCTTCACCTACAATTTTCCTGTCTTCATTTTACTTAGTTGCTTGTCTTGGTCCTGTCCAGTTCCTCTACCAAACCTGAAATGGTAAAGAACAGAGAGCATTACAGCATGAAAATTAGAAAAACTTAATTCATCCCACCTTGGGGCCTTGTCCACAACACCGATGTATAAGAACAGCTGTAAAAATGAAATTAAAAACTAGAAGGAAAAAAAAAATCAAAAATGTTTGATCTGGAAAATATCAGTCACATTGTAACAGTGCTGAACGCTGTCACAGCAAGGGATGATGGACCGAATACAAGGCAAACAAATACTGAACTAATAAGATGTTATTAAATGATATTGTATCTACGCAGGTGTCCGTTTGTATTTGGCAGTTGTGATTGGTTTTGGTTTCTGTGCTGGTTTCTTCAAGGCACCTTAAAATGGCAACTTACGAAACCAAATTACTGTGAATATGTCTTCAAAGAAGGTACTTGAGTCATCTTCTGTACTTGGTAGTTGAGGTCTCCAAACGTTTCGCCTCTCATCCAAAAGGCTTCGTCAGTGAACAAGATTACACTTAGCACACAGCGTAGATAAACACCAGTTGGGAGGAGTTGGGGTTGGTCCGGCTCCTCCCCTCTAATCACAGCTACTCTCACCTGTGGGTAAACACCTTTGAAGTAGAGCGTCTGTAACGACCTGCTCCCCCCAGTATCGGTCAGTCCTGTCCTATTCATAGATGATCACTGCTAATTACCTGCCTATTGTTCTTTTGTTAGCTGAGGTATTGTCTTCTTGGACTGGCAGTGTCCTGTCTGTTTTCCCCGAAGCAGATTGGAGTAAAAAGCAGAAAGATTAAATCTGAGTCCACCATTTCGGTTCATGGAGGGATGGTGGACTCAGATTTAATCTTTCTGCTTTTTACTCCAATCTGCTTCGGGGAAAACAGACAGGACACTGCCAGTCCAAGAAGACGATACCTCAGCTAACAAAAGAACAATAGGCAGGTAATTAGCAGTGATCATCTATGAATAGGACAGGACTGACCGATACTGGGGGGAGCAGGTCGTTACAGACGCTCTACTTCAAAGGTGTTTACCCACAGGTGAGAGTAGCTGTGGTTAGAGGGGAGGAGCCGGGCCAACCCCAACTCCTCCCAACTGGTGTTTATCTACGCTGTGTGCTGAGTGTAATCTTGTTCACTGACGAAGCCTTTTGGATGAGAGGCGAAACGTTTGGAGACCTCAACTACCAAGTACAGAAGATGACTCAAGTACCTTCTTTGAAGATGGACAACTCCTGTACGACTGAGAACTTACACAGACATACTGTGAATATGGTAAACTAGAAATGTTTTCAAAGCACACCGATTGAAAATCAAGGATCTCTTCACTATGTGCAAAGTAGCTTACCTCTAATAAATGAAGAGCACTCTTGTTCGAGGGAGTGAGGCGAATGTGGGATCTGCCAGTTTACGCACTCTTGAATAGTTAACGAAACCTCGGATAAACAGCATAAAACCTAGAGATGCAAGATATGGTTTAATACAGAACGAAACTGACAAAATACATAAAAACATGCCCATTTCCTTCCTTACCCAGAGCCAGAAAGACCCACCACAACCAGTACTGTCCATCAAAGTAACCAGGGAAGTAGGTAGAAAACTAAAAATATAAAAAGTGACATTTATTTCTAAACTATATTAAACAAGCAGTTCAATAAAAAAGAAAACAGTTCTTACCCTAACAATAAGAACCCATTTGATGAGAGATAGGCCAAAGCCAGAGATGGCCCCGTATCGACCAGCAGCCGATGTGGTCAAACAGAAAGACAAGAAGAAGCCAATCCAATTGAAGAGGAATGCCACTGATAAAATAAAGAGGATAATTTCAAAATGTGCAGTAAATGGGTTTTTATTCACAGAAACAAACTGATATCTTACTGAAGAACGTGAGCATAAATATGCCGTCATTTCCTATCCGAAGTTGATCAGCATCTTCAAAGTCATCTCGAGCAACAAAGTCTTCCTCCTGAATGAATGGGGGGGGGGGCTGATATCACGTCTTTTTTGTAAAAGGGCCTTAGTAAGTAAAGATGTACATACTGTGATTCTTCCAGTGACCAGTGGAACAGTAGCCTCTGCTTTGCTCCTCTCTGCCTCATCGTAGGAGGGTAAAGTAGTGGCCACATTGTATGAGGGAGGGTTTGGGAAGTTTCCCGCTTCTTCTTTGTACTCAAAAAAAGCTAAAACATTGACACCACCAATTGATTTGGATTTTGGTAAAGTACATTTGAAAACAAGGATCTTTAGGCATATAAATATATAAATGGGCGGCACAGTGGCGCATCGGTTGGAGCTCGTGCTTCACAGCAAGAAGGTCCCAGGTTCGATTCGCGAGTGGGGCCCTTCTGTGTAGAGTTTGCATTGGTTTCCTCCGGTTTCCCCTACCACTAAAAACATGTACAATAGGCCAGGATGATTTACGGTGAGAAAACTAGGGGGATGGAAATTAGCCCATGGCTACAATCCGGCGTATGTTTTCAATAACATGCACGTCTTGACCAAATAAAATAATTACAGACGTCCCAGGGGAGACACAGTTGACAGTCCAACTGTATAGTACACACACAGTGTCACTGCTGCCCTAGTTAAGTGATAAAATCTGGGTAATTTGACTGACACTGTCCATTGTGCTTGATCACTGCTCAGGGCCATTACTATTCATAAGCACGGCGATGGCCTATGCTCTATTAAGACGAAAAGGTTTACAGCAATACGTATGACTGACCTGCATTAGCTGCTGCAACACTACTGTAGGGTGGGGGTGCGTCCTGGGTCGCGGCCTCCTGGGAAGGCTGGGAGGGCTCCTCTTCATTCACCAACTTCAAAAACATTGCACAGCTATTTAGTTCAAAAGTTAATCTATCAGTCATTGTTTTTGGTAAGTTTAGTTCAACGCTAATACAAGCGTGATGTACTATGTACTGTGCATACAAAGTGTTTGCACTATTTGACAGAAAGTAAAACCAGAAGATCACATTACATACATAGAATACATACCCGATGCCGCACATTTGCAAATGATTATTATACAAAACGTGAATATAGTTCAATATAGTTTTTAAGTCGCAGTCGGTGCCCTTATCACTAATATAACATGAACTTTATTTCAAGACACTAATATAAGAGTTTGTCTTTCTTCTTTCACCTATATTGATGGCACTCAAAACACTCGTAAAGGCCATCACGTAAAACACAACATCACAATTTAACAAACTCCAATAACTATGACGCCAAAAAAACACACTTTAATCCGTGAATTTAATGCAGACTTTTTTAAGTTCAACATTACATTACAGGCGTTAGTCGACTTAGTGTTGACTTAGCACAGCCGCTAGCGTTAGCTAGCAACAAACACGCTAGCTATGTCTGTATAGCGATGAAATTATACAAACCTCTTGATATCGCACGTTACTATTTTGCTCCGTCATTGTGGAAGAGGAGTATGAAATGGTCCTCTTTCCACTTTGCGTATTAAACTGCAAGAGATGAACCGCAAACCGAAACAAGGAACGAACTACGCGAATCAGAGAGCGAAGCTACTGCTAGTCGGCCATCTCTCAGACAGACAGCGATGCCTTCACGTCTATCGGAAACTTTAGTGATTAGTGAACGTCTTGATTTTGCTCTGTAATGTAAATCTGTTGGGTTAAATTATAGAGTTTATAATTGAACAGCAAATATCGTAGACAATAAAATATTTCAACTATACTGAGAAATGCCACCGTTTTAATTACAAGAATGAAAATATCACGATTACAAAAATATGTAAACAAGTTAGTTGTCAGAGTGTGAGAACCATAGACTGTTAAAAAGAAGAACAAAGCCCTCCTCTTCTGGTGCATAGAAGGCTACATTTGTTATAGTGAAGTTTTCTCGTGGACTTTGATCTCATGGAGCTTGAAGTGTCTCTACCAGTTTGTTGTGGACATGCATCATTCCTAGCACAAACATTATAAAATGCAAATTATGTTAATTTATGTGGAGATTAGGGAATTATGTGATCATTTTATTACCTTTGAAGTATTTCACAGTCTTGACCCGCAATTCTAAAGTGGCATCTTCATCACATACAAAAAGTGTCTGTGGATGTTGCTGGAAAGCAGACACCGTCCACATATGGTTCACGCCGTCTTCTATGGCTTTGTACAAAGCAAATGCCTTGTGTGCTCCAGTGATAATAATCATTACCTGTAAAAAGAAGGAATACATGTCTATATTTTATTGAGTACAGTCTGTGTGTGAGTGTGTGTGTGTAAAGTAAAGTAAACTCTAAAACCTCAACAAAAGGTCATATGTCTCAAAGATGGTCATGTGAGTGAATGAGTTCAAAACATAAAAGTATGAGTAGGCTACCTAATAATGATAAATACACTTGTGTTACTAAATTTCTCAAAGCGCTACACTGTAGCCATTATTGAGTCATGCCATAATCGATGGTGGTGATCTACTATTGTAACCACAGCTACCCTTGGGGTAGGAGGTGGGCAAACTGGGGCCCGAGGGCCGGATTCCACCCCCAAGCAATTTTGTCTGGCCCTCGACTCTTTACATAATTAATATAATTTATTTCTGTTTTTTCCACAACAAATTGCATATATCAGAGGCACCTTTACTACCCCAGAGTGGTCTGAAATGGCTCTACATATTTTCTATTTATGTATTTCATTCAAAACTGCTAATTCAATGCCGTCTGAATGAAAAGGAGGATCTTATGATATCTGCCTCTTTGTTAACGTTTTGTTGTTTTGTCTTTTTAATTTTCTTTTGTATACATTATTTACAATTACCATCAAGCAAGTTCCTGATATAATTTAGTGCATTTTGCAATGGGAGCAACTTAAGCATAATGAAGTTCAAGTTATTGTTGGTGCAACTCTCTAACTCAATTTAACTGCCCACCCCTGGGGTAGACTGACGGAAGCAAGGCTGCCAATCTGCACCGTCCTTGGACCACCACCAACTTGAGTGCCCAAGGAAACCTATGCAGACACGGGGAGAACATGCAAACTCCACAAAGAAAGGCTTAGCTAAGGACAAAATGCTTCACGTTCAGTGTGGATTTAGAAAGTGTCCTGAGCATTCTGAAACATTTGTGGACCTGGACCATTTTTGAGATATTGGTTAAAATGACCAGAACAATGGTCAGCAGATGCCAATATTTAATCTTTAATCTTGCTCATCTTAAATAGGGTAAGACTTTGTATTTTCTGTAGCCTATTATGTAAATTGATCTGCATAATGCTCCTCACCTCTTTTGCATCCATGACTGTGCCCACTCCCACAGTCAGAGCCATAGTGGGCACCTTTGACAGATCACCATCAAAGAACCGTGCATTTGCTATTATTGTGTCTTGTGCCAGAGTTTTCACCCTTGTGCGTGAAACCAGGCTTGAACCAGGCTCATTAAAAGCAATGTGGCCATCAGGTCCAATTCCTAAAAGATTACAGTTTGAATTAAATGTTGCATCATTTTTGTCAATCATACTTGTTAAATTACTGGCAATGTGAACTTCTGACCTCCAACAAATAGCTCAATCCCTCCAGCCGCTTTTATCTTATCTTCAAACGCATCACACTCTGCTTGTAGGTCAGCAGCATTACCATCAAGAATATGGGTATTTTCAGCTCTTATGTCTATGTGCTTGAAGAAGTTATTCCACATAAATGAGTGATAGCTCTCAGGATGCTCTCTGGGAAGCCCTGAACACAGGTTTGACGAATTATATAATAAAGTACATTTACATTTATTGCACTAACGATGACCTACCAACATATTCGTCCATGTTAAAAGTCTTGACATATTGGAATGAGATCTCTCCATTCTTGTAGTACTCAATCAGCTTTTTATAGCAACCCAAGGGAGTACTTCCTAGTAGACACACATAGAATTAAGCATAGGAAAATATTCAAACTTATATCCATTACATGCAAGAGTGCAGTCAGTAGTGGGCTATTTGGCCAACATTGTGTACATTTTCATTTGTTCAGTCCTGTTATATTGCACTCAAAGCGATGATGGTCCAGATGTAGCCTACCTATGTCCAGGCTTACAGCAAGATAAATTATCATGTGCATTATGCGGGCATGTCACTTACCAGTTGGAAGCCCAAGTGTAAAATATCTGTCCGGTCCCGGTTTGAACAGTAGAAGTTTGTTTCTGATGTATTTCGCTGCCCACTCGCTTGCCTGGTCATAGTCATTGAGGATAATCAGCTTCATGTTGTTTTGTGCAGGTAAAATTTGTTAAGCGTTTGGGCAGCGTCAGACTTCTCTGCAAATAAAAAATTACTCAACATGATCCTTTACAGACACACCTTAACTGGACTTTAAACTCATTAACCCAAGCTATTGACCTTAAAAGCATTAGTCTTACCAATATATAAAAAAAAATCTCCCGATTGAAACAAAGCTCGATGCAGTTTGGAACAAAGTTTAAGTAGTTGCACCTTCAGCTTTATTCCGAAGAAAGTGGAAGGGAAAAAATCACGTGATTACTGTCGCAATTGGGATGACCTAAACGGGCGTGCCAAAGCCTTTCCCTACCCACAAACAAAAGTCAAAAATTGCCGCGAAAGAGGCGGTCTCTGAAGTTTGGGGGTGACATGCGGAGTGTGAGTGTGTGGGCGGTGTGTGGACCTCGACATTTGCATTGGCACAATCACAGCACAGATTACGGTGGGAGGGACTTGGTTATATACCACAGGTACAAGGGCAGGACCTGATGACGATGTGTGGAGCTGATGTGGCTTATGACGTTCTGTGGAGGCCGTGGGCACTCTCCAGCATGGATCTAATAATAAATAAATAAATAATAAAAAAATAGCATGGATCTAATATCTCCAATCAGGAAATTTTAATTTAGTAGCAGAGTTCACCCTGAGGCCGGACTCACACCTAGAGCGGCAGAAGAGAAGAGAGCGGCGAGCTTCCATTCATTCCCTATGCTGCTTGGCGACCTCCTGTGTATTTCCGGAGGCTTCTTTCCGGTCGCCAGGCAGCATCATGGATGTATTAGCAGCATAGGGAATGAATGGAAGCTCGCCGCTCTCTTCTCTTCCGCCGCTGTTGGTGTGAGGGCGCCGTGAAGGGGGCGAAACCCATTCGTTTTCAAGCCAAAGTTAGGATTTGACACGTTTGCGCTATAATGTCAGAATAATGTCAGGGACCAGTAGACAACACTATGACACCCATTGAGACACTTTATCAGTAAAAAAAAAAAAAAAACACCTTGATTTGGTGTTTAGTTGCTCTTTAAAGCTGTGGGTAAGAAAAGCAGCGGGTAAGAAAAGCAGCATTGAATATTCATCACCTGAGAGACCAGGTTGAACGGATTTGAACCTGTTGTATTCATACATTGCTTTAGGTGAAGACGCCTTTGATCAAGGCAAAATGAATTTATTTGTAATGGGACCATTTTTAAGTCAATGAGAACAAAGTCGACAGTGAACTTGTGTGAAGCACTCAAGAGTGGACTTTCTTTGCGATCTTGTCTATAATACTATAAAATATACAGACACCATACAAATAGCCTATAGTGTTGCTGATTAAAACAATGATTTAATTACTCTTGAAGTAGCGACAGTTCAATAATGACATTTTCCCCAATTACTTTCTTCCACAAATGAGTTGTCCAAAAACATACCATTGTTTAATATTTTTTAAGTTTTAAGTAATTAGTGTCTGGTTTTATTTGATTTTTTTTATTTAATAAAACCATATTCTGACACAGACCAGAACTCACAAACTACAGGAAAAGTAATAAATACTGTTGTGTACAGCGCTCATGGTCAAACAGGCTTATTGCAACTGTTTTTATTTATGGTTATCCAGAGAGAGGGACATGCTATGTCATCAGAGAGACATCACTGGGAACTGCTCAGTATACTAATTATCCTGCCAGCCTTTTGACCGTGGAGTGAACCTTCAAAAATCCTATAATGCTCTCCAATACATTGTGGCCACACAACCAGCACCTACTTAACATTGTGCATTTGGTTGAATTAGTCGAGGTCCATTTCAGGTTTGTTTTCTGATGTTTCTGACGTGTTGCTGCCATCGGCAGCAGTCGCTCCCTTGCTAGCACCGTCTTCTTGTGATTTCTCTTGCCCATTGACCGGCCCGTTCTGCTCTGCAGGCGGCTCCTCTTTCGGCAACTCTACCTTGGGTTTGGGTTTGGTTACAATAGGATTGCAAGCAGAGAAAAGCTCCTGAAACACAAACAATATGATTGGGTCATGGTTTGAAATACTCAATTGTGAGATCAAAGGTCTCCAACCAAAGCACTGTCACTGAACTGATTCCATACCCGTGTTTTTGCTTGAATATCTTTCACTTTGACTGAAGGATCAACTGTCAGACTTTGTTTGCTTTGTTGGTTCATGGCACTGTTCATCCAGATCATTGAGTCATTGGTCAATTTATCTACTTTTGTGACATCGGCCTCTTCCAAATGGTCATATTGCTCGTCCTAAAAAACAAAAACTATTTAATTTTCCCAGTATATGGGGGCCATAAATAGTTTTTGGTTTGTCTGTACCTTCATCTTGTATGCTTCAACAAATTTCATGTACTGCTGGATTTGTTTTCCCAACTCATCGAATGCTTTAGGTCTCTCTTCAGATTCTGCATACCGCTCTTGAATGGGCATGCCAAGTTTCTGTAGAATAAAAATAAAATAAGTAATTTTCAAACAAAAGATCATTGTTCTTTCTCAATGCAGTTACCTTCAACTCTGCCAGTTTATCAATGTACACTTGTTTGGATTGGTCCTCGCCTTCCTCGTACAACCAGTTCTCAGTATTTTCCAGTTTTAGAGTCAAGGCATCACGGTCCTACATGCAACGAGTGAAATGTACGAGTGTATGAAACTTAAATGAATAGCTTTTGTAAATAGGTTGCATGCTTGGGTTAGTCAACTATTTGACTCACAGACTCGCTGACAAACTTCTCATACATCCCATGCAGTTTGTCCCTCATGTCATACACATACTCTTCCACATTATTCTTAGCGTCGTTTCGCTCTTTCTCCAGCTTGTCCTGCATGATCATCTTGCCCTGTGGAGGAGCCAAAACAGCAACTGTAACCACTATATACACACACAAGTCATTACATCATGGCAGTCAAACACCGTGAACTATGTGCATAGAGAGCGAATGTGTAGTTACCTCATTTTCTACAAAAAGATTGAGCATGTCAACAGCTAGTTGCCACTGTGGGCTGTTTTCAATTGGAAGCTCCAAAACTTTTGTTTTGACTTTGGGCTTTTTGGCTTGTGGAGGTTGGTCAGACTTCTTTTCCCCTTTGTTCTCCTGTGTAGTAGTCTAGATAAAATAAATGCAACATTTATTATTATAATTGGTATTATCATTTAAGACTAGTACACAGATACTTGCCTCCATTTCTTCAGTTTCCTGAGATGACTTGTCTTCTACCTCCTTTGAATTTTCTCCTTGACCTTGTTGCTCTTCTTGGTCCGTTTGCATTTTATTTTGCTAAATGATTACAAATGTTTTGTTTAGATTTTAACATTTATGAGTGTTACATTATTAGATGCAACACCTCTGAATCCTTGTCTTGGGCCTGGTCCGTTTCCATGGGCTCCTCTGACTCATCAGACTTCTGTACCTCAACAAGGGAGGCACTGGAGACGCTGAAAATGCCATGAATATTCACTCGCACCTTCACTTTAATCTTGGAGCTCTCCCCAGATGCCTGTGGGATAACTTTCTGGATCAAAAACTGACCTAAACAAGTACATGTGAAGAGTTAAATACAATTAGTTACAAGAAAATAAATGTTCTACAAATATTTGAGTAATACTTCTTACCAATTGTGGGATCAGGGTAGGGCAGCTCATTATGGGTATTATAGTAGGCCTCCAAAGAGAATGGCTCTCTCCGGTAGAAGGTCAAAACTTTAGAAAAAGGTGCAGCATGGTTTTTGGTAAAAACCTCACAGTCACTAAAACGTAAAGAATATCATTTAAAAAAACGTATTAGAACATAAGTAAATAAGGTCAAGTTCATCAATATTTACCTCACTCCCTCCTCAGCTGCTGAATGCCACTTTAATGAAATTGGGTAGGGAACCACATCTGTGATTGAGAATTCTCGAACTTTGAAAGCTGGAGACAGTATTGCACACTACAGAAAAAGAGACAAGTATTTATTATTTATACAACTAAGCAGCTCATGTTTGGGTGTGGGTGTTTGCAATTTTGTTCTAGTTTAGGATTATTGCAAAGGCCACAGTTTAGGTTTGTATACAACATGTGATACCTGCAGGGCACATCCTCTTGCTACAGCCTCGTCAGCATTTAGCGTGGTACTCAGTTCCTTTCCGAAGAATTTGCTGATTCTTTCTTTGACAGCCGGGATCCTGGAAGCTCCGCCCACTATCTCTACTGCATAGATGTCATCTCTCTTGAGCTCTAGGTCAGGGAAGAAAAGATGTATACATACAATGAAAAATGCACAAAAAAAAGGACAATAAAAATGTCACATATCTTAAACATTAACCCACTGGTCTGTTCCAACAGACTCTGCAGCGGAGGCTCTACTCGAGCAAGAATGTCAACACACATGTCCTCAAAATGGCCCCTTTGGTGAAACAAAAAAATTGTTTAGGGAAACTATTGTGCTATTCCAATTACTAAATTGTGTAAAACGGTTACCTGTTCAATTTCCCAGTTACATCAATATCATTCATGAAGCATTCAATATTAAGTGGCAGATCAGAAGAATTTGCGCTCATCAACTTCTTGAGTTTTTCACATTCCTGGTAGAGCCGAACCAGGGCTCTGGGTTTTGACTTGACATCAAGCTTGTACTTCTTAGAAAATTCCTCACAGAAGTGTTGGACCAGAACTGCATCAAAGTCCTTACCCCAAGTTCTGGGTCACAAGCTGTGGCCAGAATCTACAAAATAGCCAGTAAATATTGAATTAAGTCTATAAGAAACATTTATGGGTACTCTTATTTTAGTACAGACCTTCAGTTTGCCCTTATTAAAAGCACATACAGATGTTTGAAATCCTGAATGACCCAAGTCTACAAACACCACATTCCTGGGTTTTTCTTCTGGAGCAGGGAGATCCTGTTTGTAGATGCCATACGCCAATGCAACTGCAAAACATTTGAGTGTTTTTTTTTAGCGTGCATGCGTGTATATACACACACATAAACCTTGTATATAATCTTGCTGCTAAAACAAGTTTATTACTGACAAAACTCAATGAGTACAGTACAGACCTGCAGTTGTCTCATTCATAAGCCGCAGGCAATTTAGTCCAGCAATTTGAGCTGCATCTACCACTGATCTCCTCTCAGCATCAGTGTAATAGCAGGGAACCTAGATTAAACATAATTACAAATATGTTCTACATTAACAAATAAAATAGAGTATAAACTACATAATGACGCTAAGATTATAACATGTTATCTAAAGTATTGTGCAGTGTAACTTACAGAGACAACACAGTCAGCCACAGGTTTTTTCAGAGCACTCTCAGCTGTCTCTTTCAGCTTGGTCAACAACATGGCTGTAACTTGTTCAATGCTGAAAATCTTCTCCTCCTCCATGTATGTCACCTTCAGACAAGAATACATTTATAACATCGGAGTTTGTACAACTTTCCCTAACAAAGTGTTTATTTTACCTTGATACCAGTTGTCCCAGTGGGCATCTGTGCAATGTCATAAACGAGGCTGGATTTGAGACGTTGCACAAAGGGATCAGAAAATGCCCTCCCATGAAACCTCTTGAATCCTTGGACCGTGTTCTTGCAGTTTGTGACAACCTATTACAAGCAGAAAGAACAGTATAATAGTGGGAGTCTGTAAAATATGAAATGTATAAGAGCATTTAGAAATACACACCTGACTTTTTGCAGCTGCACCGATTGATCGGTTCCGTGGTCCAAAAGACACACATGCTCTAGAACAACAAACAGAACAAGTTTCAGGCTGATTATGTTCTGTACTCACATAAGTAAGGCGTTTGGAGTCTAGCTTTACAAAACAATATATGTTTTAAACGCATGAGAAATGTATGTATGCAGCCAGGCATATTTGTGTTTCTACTGGTTAAAGCAAAAGTAGACTGGAGTCTGATAGATGGTCAGGATCCTGTACTGTATTGTTTGTAGGTCTGTGTTTGTCATCGGAATTATGTTAATCGTGTTTTGTGTTGATCGAGATAGATAACATAGAATTTCTGTAAGGCTGCGCCACGAGGATATATATATATTTATTATATATGGTACATTTTTTATAAATGAATGAAACCGCAGAGAGCACCTTGGCCTCCTCCTGTCAAAAGCTAATTTAAGTTGACGACAAAACATTAATCAGTCGACTGTGTATAATATGACTATTTTAACACAGTGCATGCAACACCAAGTGCTTTCAGTCGGCTAACTTCACTCGGGACATCATTTTCAAAACATAATCACCCTGCGTTAGCTTTAGCACTCGCATCACATGCCGCTTCCTGATGCAAAAGCATTAGCATGCTAAGTAGCAAGGTAGCATTTAGCTGTCAGGCACAGTAAACAAAACTTCTAACTTGTTATTTATTGGGAAAACGAACAAACCCAATATTTATTTTCTAATAAAAAACAAAATATGTGTTTTACTTACGGTGTACATCTGTCGCTGTATTCATTGGCAACCGTCTCAATTCCTCCGGCTCTGGCTACCGCTACATAGCAGTTCATAAACCCTACGTCAAAGCCTACCACTGACATCTTCACTAACTAAACAGTGCCGTCAATACAAGGAAGATCAGGACAAAATCGTAGTGCTAAATGCTGCAGCAATAGGGGTAATTACAGTGTATTTTACTCCGCGGATGATGGCCGTTGTTCCATGAAGCTGAGCCGCGGAAACATGCGGTGCTCCGTCACTCCGGGGCCGGTTCAGGAATCTTCTGCTGCGTCTCCGCCAATGCCTGTACAGCAGCGCGCGCCACCAAGAGGCCTTCGGCGTCACTAACTGGAGCCATTATACCAGGGATCACCAGTAGCTTTGCAACAGTTCCCACATTTTCCAAGTAGCTCCCTAAAGACTTGCTAAAATTTCAACTAAATGCTTGGCATCATATTTTAGATGCATTTTCTTTTTGTTCAGGAGACGTTGAACACAATCCGCAAACATTCTCGGTAAACTAAAAACTGAAGTCATTTTCTTTAATCTTTATGAAATCTGATAACCTTGAGTTTAACTACACAAATATATATTTGGGTCGAAAAAAATATTTTTTTCTTATAGGAGTCATGGTTAAAGTTGGAGACCACACGCGTAACACACAGCATTATATAATTTATCTTCTGTAATAACTTTCAAGCAGCAGCAGTCACAGTCGCATTATCCAGAAAATGCCAAGGGTATGTGTGGGAAATGCTTTGTCAAGTCTCTCCTCGTTTCTTGAAAAAAATCATATAGTTAAAATACCAATCAGCTTGCACTGACCTGACGATTTGAAAATTGTCACCATTACCCAAACTGCATATCTAACATTTAACCCACTATGAAGCACATATGAAAAAGAAAATAAAATAGTTAACTGCACACACCTTAATAAATACAAACAGATATAGTATACATATAAATAATCGTCTTTATTATTGACACATACAGAATTGGATTTAACAGTGACAGAGTGGGTTGATTTATTCGTCATTTTCAAAGTCGGCAAGATTCTTCCTCTTCCCTTGCTCATGAGCATTGTTGCCCCAGGTGTAAGTCGCATACATCACGATCATTGCTGTAAAGGAAAATACATTTTCACATTGCTTCATACAGAAACAGATCTATAATGCTCCATCTTTAAACTTACGTGGGGCAACTTTAAAAAAGGAAGTAGTAACTCGTCTCCAGACATTAGGGATTCCTTTGGAGAAGTAGTTGGGGAATGCCCTCTGTTCAAAGGGGATATGCTGTATGTGATCACATGTCTGATCTTTGCCAAATCTCCGAAGTGGCGCCCCATGTTTACCAACGAGGAAGCTGAAAAACAAACAATACAGTAAAACCTGACTATCCCAGGTCAACACATTTTGACTAAAGGAGACCAATGGTTTCCGAACTCTGCAGATTTAGGTATGTAAAATACTAGTTAACTCCAAAAGATAAACCTATTCAAGCTATTAAGGCTGGGTTACCCCATAATAGATTATGAGTTATGCTAGCAGCTGGCCGTTTATTAGCTGCTGACGAACACCCAAATACCCCCTCAAGATTGCGCTTAACTTGTAAAGTGTGACACTACAAGTCTGACAGGGCATGAAAGCAGCGTCTAAAACATTACACATGTCTTAAATGTTGTGCTGAGAACACAGCAAAAAGTGAAACGTTCTCGTAAAATCTGTGACATTGAGCCTTACCGTGGTACTTGCTGTGCGCAGTGTTTAGAAGTAGGCTTCCGGTGCCCTTGCTTATCAGATAGAGGAAAGTACCGCCCTCTCCCGGTGTGGAGGTGGCAGGCGCCACACATCACAAGCTTGCGCTATGATTACTTCACAGATGACTATTTCACTACTAGCTGTAACCCGGCCTACGGTCAGGCCTCCGCTGGTCTCCACATTTGATGTTCTGAGATTATGAGTTATTACAACAACAAAAAAGTCCACCCAAGACCCTATAACCCGTCACTCACTATCGCACTAAGTAGACCAGTGGTTCCCAACCTTTTTACTTGAAGCCCCCCCTGCACATGCTGTAGTCCCCCCCCCCCTCCCCCCTTCCAAAAAACTATGGGCACTACAAATGTATAAAACAATGAATGCTAAAAATAATTTGAAACAAACAAACTGCAATTGGAGTGTTTTATGCACCCGTACTCCTTTCTCATATTAGATTTTTACTCATTTTTACTCAGACAAATCTGAGCCTCTGCAAACCCAGGCGGGGCGTTTGGAACCATGTAATGACTACATAGTGAATGTGATATTTATGCATTCATATATTTGTATTCATAAACAATACACGGAGCTTCGCATTTGGTCGCTTTATTGCTGAATGACTGAACTTACACTTCCCGCTTACGCTATATACCAGCGTAATGACGCAAACAGCATGTGTAAACTTATGGCAAACATAAACATTGATTCAGCATACTGGCGTGATCTGGATATTACATCACTTCTTTTTTTTCTTTTTTTTTTATAACTCAACTTTCTCTGTCACTTCTGGTTATCTGAATACTCCAGTTTAAACATCCACTTGGTCTGAACAACAATAGACACTGTAATAAATCAAATAAGTGGTGGTTTCTTCAGGCTATATCAAAGTCACTGAGGTATTGTGGAGGCCTTTAGCGCTTGGCCGGGTATCTTGCCAACACCGGGGCTGTGTCAGCAGTGACTTCGTCATCCTCTTCGTCTGTCGCAGACGTGTTGCGTAGGCCAGGGTCAAGCTTCTTGAAAATGGAGGAGTTTCTCGTCACACAGTGTCCATTACGCTCAGCTGTGACCATAGAGCCCTTGACAGCGGTCACTCTGTATGGCTTGGGATTGTAGGCTGCAGTATGTTTGTTGTGCCTGGGTTGAGCGCACAACACCATGTCACCATGCCGGAGATGGCGAGGTGTAGCGCATCGGCGAGTGTCCGCGTACTTCCTCATTTTGGCTTTGGCCTTGCGGTCTCTCTTGCAAAGATCCTTGTCCGACCCAATGGGTGTGCTCACTGAAGGCATCTTTGTATGTATCCTGCGCTTGAGCAGCAACTCAGCGGGTGATGATGCTGGAATGTGTAGAGATACTGCTTCCAGGGGATGTTCTCCATGTGGGCAACATGGAGGCACTTTCCGAACGTTCTCATAAACCTCTCTGCGGTGGCGTTTGCCTGAGGCCACAGTGGTGTGATCTTCCGATGTCGGAACCCCATGTAGGCCGCAAACTTGCCAAACTGATCACCATTGAAAGGGGGCCCGTTGTCTGTCTTCACAGTTCTGGGGCCGCATCGAGAAGATCTTGTCCATAACCGGGATAACTGAGTTTGCAGAGTGGAGTGCATGATCTCTACTACAGGGTATCGGGAATATTCATCCATAATAACTAGTAAGTGTTTACCTGTCGGCAGTGGGCCGTAGAAATCTGCACTGACGTCTTGCCAGACTGTGTCGTGGAGATCTGACATCTGCAGAGGTTCATTGTGTGACTCAGGTGTAGTGGCTTGACATGCCAAACAGTTTCTCACCATCACCTCGGCTTGTCGATCAATGTGTGGAAACCACACCTTTTCTCTCAGAAGGGCCTTTATCTTTGTGATTCCCTGATGTGCCTCGTGCGCGAGCTGGAGGACCCTGTGCTCAAGTGAGGAGGGAATGACGATCCTGGAACCCTTCAATATGATGTCATTTTCGTTTGACACTGTAAACTCACTTTTTACATGTATTGTCTCAGTATAGTGTCCTTTGTGCCTGTGTGCCATGTATTGTTGCATATGAGAGCACTGACTTTTTGTAGCGTTTCGTCCTTGAGAGTTTCACACTTGATTTCATCCAGAGTGATTGCTTTTGGTGTGTTGTTCTGCATGATGAAGTTTACATACTCTTCAGCCACTTTTGTTGCACAAGTGTTTTTGGTGTGTGTCTTTGTTTGGAGTGGGTGACGGGACATGTAGTCTGCCGGGTTGTCAGACCCTTTTCTGTATTCTACCTTCAGGTTGTACGGCTGCAGTCGGAGTCCCCATCGCTCGATCCGGGCGGGCGGCTTGGACCTCGGATTGTTCCATATGAGCTCTAGTGGCTTATGATCCGTCACCATTGTGAACTCGTTCCCGTAGATGTAGAGATGGAAATGTTCGCAACTCCATACGATGGCAAGCGCTTCACGCTCAGTTTGGGAGTAGCGCCGCTCAACATTGCTGAGCGCTCAACTTGCATATGCGATGATGTGTTTCTTTGCTTTGTCCTTTTGCAGAAGTATTGCTCCTAGTCCAACCGGACTGGCGTCGACAATGAGCTCGGTTTCCATGTTCGGGTTGAAGTAGGCCATTGTAGTGTCACTGGGGAGGCTCTCTTTCAGTTTGCTCAGCGCTGCGTCCTGTTCCATACCCCAATTCCAGGGAGAGTTCTTTCTCATGAGCTTTCTTAGTGGCTCTGTGTCTGTGGTGAAGTCAGGAATAAAACGTGAGCAGTAATTTGCCATTCCAAAGAGACTTCTCACTGCTGCTGCATCCTTGGGCTTGTCGACTTGGCGTATGCTGTCGACTTTCTTTGGGTCAGCTGAAATGCCACCACCGGAGAACACGAACCCAAAGAACTCTAGTCGTGTCTTGTTGAACTAACACTTCTTCCAGTTCAGCGTCAGGCCATTCCTTTAGTCGCTGGAACACAGCAGTCAGGCTCTTATCGTGCTGCGTTTCCCCGTAGATGATAATGTCATCGCTGAGGTTTTTCACTCCAGCGATGCCCTGAAGCGTCTGACAGATGGCGTTTTGAAACACTTCCGCAACCGAGGAGATGCCAAAATTGAGGCGCTTGTACCTCCTCAGTCCTAGGTGTGTTGTGAACGTAGTAACTTATCTGCTGTCGGGGTGTAATTCAGATCCAGTTTTGAGAATACCGTGTCTCCATTCAATTCATGAATAACATCATCTATGGTAGGAGTCAGGTGACGTTCTCTTTGGATAGCCGTGTTTGCTTGTCGCATGTCAACACATATGCGCACCTTGTCGGGATCCTTGAGCTTTGGTGGTGTTACGATGGGCGATACCCAAGGTGTCGGGCCGGTCACTTTTCCGATGATGTCTTCAGCTTCGAGTTTCTGTAGCTCAGCTTCGACTTTTTCACGTACATGGAATGGGACTCTGCGGTGTGGCTGGCATGTTGGTTGTATGTTTGGGTTAATGTGTAATATGACTTGAAAGTCCTTGAGCTTAGCAATGCCACCAAACAGCTCAGGATAGCTGTTTACAAGCTTATCTTCCACAGTGAGATTCATTGGAGGAGGCCCGATAGAGTGTATGATTTTGATCAATCCCAGTTCCTTTTTGCATTCGATAATTAAATAAAACAAAGAAAACGTTTTTTCATGTGTAAATTAAAAGTTTTCAGATGATCTTTCCTCATTCATTCCAATGTACGGAGCTTCTGTTTGCCCTCGAAAAGGGGCATTAACCTTTTGGCGCCACTGATGTGACGTAGACGTTGCTCCCATCTATCCCATGGATCTATTATAATTATCCGGCCGGCGGATTCCGGCAAGATGGCGCTCTGAGCAGCACTTACTTTCCCGGGCTCCCTCAAATGTTGATTAAGACAGGATTAAAAGTCTCTTTCGGTTACTTCAGAAGACGGTAAACATTTCAAATTCACTTTGTATGTATGCTTTCGTGGGATCATGATTACAACCAAGCCATGTCGAGTGAAAAATCCTCCGGCGGGAAACGGGGCACCCCAGCTACCCCAATAAAACAACCTCAGGTTTTTCAAAAAAGAACAAATCTGAAGATGATAATTCATCTGAAGACATTGGGGCGACAACAAAGCTAATCCTTGAAGAGGTAAAGAAATTATCTGCAAGATTTGATGTACAAGAAAAGCGGATGGATGAAATGTCTGCTAAGCTTGAAGATATTGTGCTCGAGTAACAGAGCTAACTAGGCGATTGAATATAAAGCTAAAAATGCCACGCTTGAAGAACAAGTTGCTAAACTTCAGGCAGAGATGACCTCCTTAAAAGAGAAATGTAATGAACAAGAGATATACAAGCGGAGATGGAATCTGCGCATCAAAGGTCTCAAGGAAAAAGAAGATGATGATGTCAAGAGACGAGTGATCTCCATTTTCTCCAAGATTGCTTCCGGAGTCTCGTGGGACATACGGGATAACGTGGACTCTGTTCACCGCATCGGTAAGAAACAACCAAATAGCACAAGGCCAGTGATTGTTCAGTTTGTGAAACGAGAATGCAGAGATGAAATATGGTCACTTACAAAGAACTGTGAAGTGTGCAAAAAGGAGGGCATTAGTGTTGCTGAAGACATGATCGAAGAAGACGTTGAGGCGAGGATGCTTCTGTGGCCGAAGATGAAAGAGGCAAGAAGTCAGAACAAGAGAGTGTACTACCGTGGACCTTATGGTTACATCGAGGGCGTTCAAATTTTCCATAAAAATATTTAAATGGATGTAATCCAAGACTGTTCACCTTCTGAGACACAAGTTAATTTTAGAGGGATTTTTCAATGTTCTTATTTCTTCACTAAGCAAGGTAACTTAGTGCAGATTTAAATCTTCTAGTTTTTATTTTTTTATTTTTACTATTTGTTTCATTGAATGTTCAATTGTTCAAACCTTACGTTGATAACATTAAACACAAGAGGGCTTAAGGACAACATTAAAAGGAAAGCTGTTTTTTTTATTTTGCAAAGAACAAAAGGCACAGTGCATTTTTTTTTTTACAAGAGAGACTCATTCCAGCGAAGAAGACCGGACATTTTGGAAAAACCAATGGGGGGACAACATTCTCTTGAGTCATGGATCTAACAGGTCTGCAGGGGTTGCAATTTTCTTCAATAACTGTCCAGGGAAAATTATTGACTCAAACATGGACACTGATGGACATTGGATTGTGGCCATTTTGACTGAATTTTTGTTTATCCTTATAAATGTATATGGATACAACACTGAAGTTAAGAACAGGTTTTTATTAGCTGACAAGATTAGACAACTAAAAATCAAATACCCAACTGATAATATTTTAATAGGAGGCGACTTCAACATCTGTTTGTGACGAATGGCTGGATGACATATGAACCTAACCAAATATTAGCGGATTTTTGTAATAACAGCTCCCTATCTGATGTATGGAGGCACTTTAACCCTGATGCAAGACCATTTTCCTGGATAAGACCTAATGGACAGAATAAATCCAGAATAGATTTATGGTTAGTATCTCAGGAAATTTTAAATCACACTTCACACGTGGGCATTTCTGCTGCTCCTGTTATAGACCATTGCATTGTTACATTATCACTGGTCCCTAAGAAAGAAGGTGTATTTCGGCAAAAATATTGGAAATTTAATGCTAATTATTTGAAAGATGAACAGTATTGTAGAATGATACGAAAGATCTTAGATACTGTAAAAAGCAACCCTGACCTAACTTCTTATTCAAGTAAATGGGATTTTTTTTTTAAATATGAAGTAAGAAAATGTTCTATAAAATTTGGGAAAGATAAAAGTAAAGAACGAAAAGAAGCTGAAAGACAACTTATAAATGAATTAAATGAGTGGTGCAGGAAACACTTCTTCAGATGCCAATAGAGAAGAATTGATTCAATTACAGTCCAAACTAGATTAATTATATTTAAATAAAGCAAATGGTGCTTTTATCCGTTCTAAGGCCAAATGGATAGAAGAATGGCAAAAAAATAGTTCATACTTCTGTAAATTAGAAAAAATAAGAAAGAAATGCAATTACAAAGCTCAATATAAATGAAAATCTAATAACGCTAATGAAATATCCAAAGAAATTTTTAGATTTTACCAAAATTTGTACACTTCAAATTATTCTGAGCTAGAGACAGATATTTTTCAATGAAATAAAAACGTCTATCCCTAAAATTGATGAAGACTTCAAAGATGCATGTGACATGGAATTAAATATTGATGAACTGGACAGTGCTGTTAAAAAAATGACTTTAGGGAAATCACCAGGCCAAGACGGACTTACGTCTAATTGTTATCGCTTTTTTTTGGAATGACGTAAGAGAGCTGCTCTTTGAAGCACTTAAAGAATGTTTACAGAACAATACACTTCTGACCACAATGAAACAAGGCATAATATCGCTCATCCCCAAAGCCAACAAAGACAAAACTATTACAGACAATTTAAGACCAATCACATTATTAAATGTAAATTATAAATATTTACCCACACATTGGCCAATAGAATCAAAACTGGTATTGATAAAATCATAGATGAAACACAATCTGGTTTCCTCTGAAAAAGGTTAATACATAATAATATACGTCTTATTTTAGATATTTTGGACTATATGAACATCTCAGTGAAGATAATGGTATTTTGTTGTTTCTTGACTTCTTTAAAGCATTCGACAGACTGGAACATGAGTTCATTCTCCAAACTTTGAATCATTTAGGATTCGGGGAAACCTTTATTAGCACTATTGCAATGTTATATAAAGAAATAACGAGTGCTGTTTTACTTCCCTCAGGGACCACTACCAGGTTTAATATTACTCGAGGTATTCGTCAGGGAGATCCGGTGAGTTCTCTGCTTTTCATTTTAGCAGAGATGCTTGCATTATTCAAAAAAAAAAAAAAATGAAACAATTAAACCCTTAAATTTTACAGGAAAATCTTTGAAAATAACACAGTTAGCTGATGATACTGTTTTACTCTTGAAAAATTCCAATGAAATTCCTAACGCCTTGAAAGCAGTGTCTCTTTTCTCTAAAGCGTCTGGTTTATATTTAAATGTAAACAAGTGTGAGATACTAACAATTCACAATAATGAGCATACTCAAATACAAAATATCCCAGTCAAAAATAAAATTAAATATTTAGGCATAATATATTTAATATTTAGCAAATCGAGAAAACACTAATTTTCAATCTACTCTGGAGAAAAATAAAAAGATATTAAATAGTTGGCTACAAAGAAATATTTCTATTTTTGGTCGGATTTTGTTGACAAAAATGGAAGGTATTTCCAGGTTAATATATCCAGCATATTCTTTAGCTGTTCCTAACAGATTTATTCAAAAGGTTAATAAAGTTCAATATGACTTTATATGTAATAATAAGCCACATCTGATTTTTAAAAAATGACATAGTAAAACCTATTGAAGATGAGGGTATGAATGTTATTGATTTTGAAGTAATGAACGGGTAGGTGCCCTGAAGTTAAAATGGTTACAAAATTTTATAAAAATAAACAAAGCTCTATATGGTTTCATATTCCTTTTTATGTTTTTGAAAATGTTGGAGGGATAGAATTCTTATTAAAATGTGACTTTGATCCCCTCAAAATACAAATCAAATTATCAAATTTTCACAGGCAGGTTTAGTTTATTGGAAGATGATATATACACACAATTTTAGTCCACACAGTGCTACAATTTGGAATAACAAATATATATTGCATGAAAGAAAATCTCAGTTTTATAAAGACTGGTTTGAAAAAGGTATATTGGCAATAGTCCATTTGATGGATAGCGATGGTACAATATTGGAGTTTAATGATTTCAAACATAGATTCAACCTTGAATGCACTTATAAAACATACTCCAATGTTCTTAAAGCGATTCTTTTTGCTCTACTAAATATGATAAAATCACATACAATATTCAACTGTAACACCTGCCTCTCCGGCTTTATTTATTGAAGATTATAATTTCTTCGATGTAAAATGTAATAATTCCGTTTTAAGATCTTCATTAACAAATGAATATTTCCCCCTCCCCGTTAAACAAAAAGTATTATCTCCACATTGGTCAAAAAATGAAAACTCCATAATAAGATCCAGATATTTATAATTTCCGTTCCTACCTAAAATGAAAGAACTTTAAAACCCTTAATGATATATACCCTTGTAAAGAATTTTTAAGAATTAGATACCAATTTCAAGATAACGTATGTAAATTTTGTCAAATTGATATCTAATCTCAAGAACATTTATTTTATGAATGTAGCAATGTGAAGACATTTTGGGTTGATTTATATAATTGGTTGAAGGTAAAGAACAATGTACCCATACTAGATTATAATTGTGTCAAATTTGGTGTATTTATGAAAGATAAATAGAATATATGTATAATAATTTGATATTTTTGAGTAAATTTTATTTACATAAATGTAGATTCCTGAATGTAAACCCCAATTGTGTTCCTTTTAAAAATGAATTGATGTCCTTATACAAGTCTCTTTACACTCTTCTGAGTGTAAAAGTGCCTTAAAACTATGTGAAAAATTGTCTGTATATATGAGCTAATGCCCTTTGGTTATTGTAATACAAATGTTTAATTTCTTTTTTTTTTGTGCTGCTTAGATTTTCCTACACAGCAGTCATTTGTATTGCCTTTTGGATTAAGACACATTGTCAATTGACTTTGCAATAAAAAAAATAAAAATGATTATCCAGTCAGCGGGACGGTCACGTGGTGGGGGCCACCTGCAGAGTTCTGTGAAATAAAAATGGCGGCGACCTATGGAGCTTAAACCCCGCCCACCCCGCGATTGCAGTTTATAGATCATGGATCAAATATAGATTTGACTCCCTCTTTTGCTCTTGTATCTAAAATTGAAAATCCACATTCACTGATAAGTGGCAAGCCTTTTTTGTTTTGTTGAAAAACAATGTTTTTTTAGGCCAGGATTTGCATTAAAAGATACACTGCTTGCTTGCTACTTTTTTATTTTTACAACTTGTAGAAACTATGCCTACATCACTTGGTCTTCAGACTATCCCTAAGATGAGCATAGACACACAGTGAATAAACAGTCATGGCAGCATTTAGTCACATTAAACAAGGCCTACAAAATGGTTTTGAGTCAATTCATAGTGCATACATTTCAGTCACTTAGTGACCAGAATAAATACATACAAAAACCTTGACAACTTTCATTCATGACATTATGAAAACAGATAACACTCAGATATCTATATATATAACTTCCATGAACAAAACGGTATGTAAAAGGTTTAAGAAGAGATTGTGACTTTCATGTTACTAGAACAGGGCAACTTAAAATAATAATTTTGTGATAAATTAAAGGATAATGACCACCCACCCAAAATAAGCGAACAAAACAAAACTTAAAATAATCAAATGAAACTTCACATTTTCACATCTTTTTCAAGTGTGGCAGAGTCTTCTGCACATACAGATGCATTTGCAATCTGCTCTCATAATTCAAACAAAAATAAATAAGTCCCATTTCATGTTTTCTCTGATAAAATACTCTTCATATAAGTTAGAACACCTGCTCCAGATCCAACATGTTCATGCTGAATTATTTTTTCACATTCATGAAATCACTGAGCTTTGTCAGAGGGCAATAGCTATAATGTTCGCATTGTAAAAAACCAAGACAGATTATAATAGATCAGTCAGCGACATGTGCAGCGGGTTGCAACCATATCTTCAAACTCTTTGTAGACATAAGAGCCATCTTCTTCAAAGATCATCACACTTAAAGGGCTGTAGTGGGATGGCACACATGAGGGGCGGGGCACTGAAGAGTCCAGCTTCTCATAGATGATGTTTTGTACCATGGTATGGACAGGCGATCCATAGAAAAACCCAACAGTCCTGGGGCAGATGCCTCTGCAGTACCTAGGGTTATACTTGGGTGGAAAAACAATCCAGTGATCCAGTTTAAGTTGACTAAATCGCACCCTAAAATCATACAGGGCACAATCGCTGGTTGGAAATTCAGAGCTTGAAAGTAGCTCTGGTAACTGAGTTTTCAGACTCTTATCACGTTTGCTTTTTGAAGAACTTCTCTTCCATCTCCTTCTAGGGGAGATAATGTGCTTAGTTTTGAAGATTTCTTTATGGAGTTTGTTTTCAACAGCAGATGTCTTTTGCTCAGCTTTAGTTGTGGCTAACCTTTGGTGAGCTGCTTTACTGGTGTCACTCAAGTAAAGTAGTAGTGGAGGGGACCGTAGCGCTGACTCCAACATAGTGCTCTGGCTGTCACTATTGCCCCTCTCTGCACAAGTAACATTGATGAGCAGGTGTAAAATGTTCTTTTGAAGAGTCAACAAAGGCAGAAGAAATGCAGTAACATCAATCTCAACCCAGTTTATACCACTGTGTCTGGTGAAGTTCACAGACTGAAGGACGCGGAGCGTTGGACACAGTTGACAGTGGGGGATAGGCTCCAGCTCTTTGATATGAAGATGGCACCGAGAGCCAAGTGAACCTCGACCAGGGTCAAAACTGTACAACAAGGTGGATTTCAAGAGTTGTTCTTTCTTCCTTACTTGATCAAGTCGATAGGTAAGATCCTGCATAAAACCCTCTGAAAGTGAAGACATACGTGTTAAACAAATTTAAAAAATTCAAATAAATATAACTTCACTTTGAAGCACATACACTAATATATATAATATATATATATATATATATATATATAAAATGGGTTATTTAAAAGTCGTTGCCCCTCTCACCTTCATATCTATGTGCAGGGCACTCATCCTGTGGCTTGATCAGCCGCACTATGTTGTAAACACCGTCCACACTCTTCTGCCCTGGGAATGACCTCCTGTACACCTCCTTCAGATATTTGATGTATTTTTGCTCCGGCTTGGGTCTCTTTCTCAAACCAGGGCTCACGGAGCCTCCGTGCTCGGACAGCGCTTTGATCAGCGGGGACAAGATATTTCCGTACGGATGGGTCAGGTCGTTTAGGTTGTAGAGCGCATTGGAGGCAGCGGCGGCGGGGGGCCTCACTACGGAGCTAGTGATCAGCAGCAGAAAGAAAACCATGCCAAAGTAATGTAGCGCTGACATGCACAGGATTTTTTCCATACTCAACAGCCAGAACTCAGAAACACTTTTCTGGAGCTGGAGGTCAACACAACCCAGCACATGCTTCAGCTGACACAGCAGGTGTGGTCAATCACGGCGATGACACGTCATTTTCCAGGTAAGTCTCAGATAGCCCGAGAATGAACCTGTGAGCAAAAGTATCACCTTAAAGACTGTTTTATACTTCGGCGGCCGGTCCCGCCCACCGCAGCCCCGTCAGAATCGTTCGAACTTCCGCGTAGCTCCTCTGCCTTCACGTTGTGATGTATATTTTAAACATTTTTTTTAATAACATAAAAAGTGAAAACACAAAAGCACTAAATTATAGGAACAATATATTCATGAAAAATAACTTCAAAGAGGGAGACTGAAGGAGTTTGTTATGTGTTTCCTTGTTTTGCGAAAGGATCAACCAATCACCTCACTTGCGTTATGCAGCACTGGCCGCGGAGTCACCTTGCGCAGCAGGTGCACGTCAGCGGCAGGTGCAGCTGTCGCGAACTCCCTGATTGGCTCCCACGTGCGTCCAGCACGTAAACGCGGAGCTGTCGCTGAAGTATAAATCGGCCTTTAGACAAGTCTATTTACATTAATATGCAATAATCCTTTAGGCTGGACAAAGACCGTGACGTGTTTCTAGCTTCACCTTGCTGTAGCCTAAGTTTAAACCCATTTACAGTGTCTAAAGAGGCAGTAGAATTACAGGAAACAAGACTAGGCCTACATGTTCTAAATAAGAATAGTTTAAAGCATTTGATTATAAAGGCCTAGGCCTACCTGCCAGCAGCCATCCGGAGCATCCGAGGATTTGTTCTGACAGATGAACAGCTGTCAGAGTTTATAAAATGCCGGATTTAAATGTATGTAAAAGAAGAAAACTCAAAGCTCGTTCAGTTTTTCAAACACACAGAATTTATTATTTAAATTATTAATATTATTAATCAGTCATTATGCTAAATCCAAGCAAATCAAAATTCCCAAAGTTTTTTATTATTATTAGTAATAATAGTTATGCCTTTGGTAAGAATTAATCGTAGTTTTACATCTGTTAAGTTGCAGTTTCATTTTGAAAGTTGAAAACAAAAAAGTAGCCATTTATATGTTCTAAGACATTAGTGACATGTGAAGAGTGAAAGAACTGTGACTCGATTATGTCTTATTGGTACATCAACATCATGGAAATTCTACCCCTTCCTGCTGTGCCTAATGATCAATTATAAACATCAAAAATTATGTACATTCAGAGAAAACTAATAAATAAGCTTAAGGTTAAAATGGAGGCCAGATGCACTTTAAACAAGTCAGAATACAAAATAAGTAATTTACAAAATACAGCCTACAGAAGTGGTTCTCAAACATTTCACACCAATGGTACCACCACCCAAGCAAAAATTGGTTCTCTAAGTGCCACAAGAACCGGGTCTAAAGTAGGGCTAAACCTTGAATACTTTGCAGTAATGTACTATGGATACAAACTGTTACATAAGGGCTCTCCGGTCCCTGTGTCCAAAAGAACTTCAAACATGTAATAAAACACTCATCCACCCGCACATAGTACCTCACCAGTCGAGCATCGTTCTCCATTCTTATTTGCAATAAAGTTGCAAAATAAAATTCCAGAACTGCAGAACTGTCCTACTTTGGATTGTTTATAAAAAAAAGAAAAATATTATCAGAAGCAGATTTTTGATACAATGTTTTTAAAATTCAATGGCTTGCTTAAAGGCAAGCCATCAATGCCTTTAAGCACGGCATTGTACTAAAACAAAACAAATACTAAGTTACAGAGTTATTTAACAAGGACTAACCCAACAAAGGACAAAAGTCCAAATTAAATGGTCTAACAAAGACAAGAATTACAGAGAAGTCAGAATACCACTTGAAAATGGCCCAAGAACCACAGTTCAAGATCCACTGCCTTAAAGCCAATGTCTCACATTGTGCCAATGTCTCACATTGTGCCAATGTCTCACATCTCACAGTACATGTAGTACTGTTATTACACAAATTTTACACACATCTGATTATCTTTATGGCATGCTATTAAGGTGACAAAACAGTTAGTCACTTGGCATTGGAATAAAGTGTATTTGTGTGGGAAACAAAAAAAGAACGTACACCTGAATAAAATGTCATGTACATGTCATTAACATTACATAAATGGTAAATGGTCTAAACCTATATAGCGCTTTTCTACATTCATTAGGCCCAAAGCACTTTACAGCAAGGAACAGTCACCCATTGACTACATACACCAATGTACGCAGACACTGGAGGCAAGGTGGGTGAAGTGTCTTGCCCAAGGACACAACAGTGGGCAACTTCAGGAGCTGGGATTCGAACCCCCGGCCTTCCGATCATGAGACAACCCCATGGTAAATGAGTGAGATTTTCCTCCAATAAAGATATATCTATTTTATCATATGCTTCAATGTTGACGGCATTTCAGTGTTGCAACACATTATTCATGAATATTACAAAATAGTTTGTGGCAAGAATTTTGTGTTGGGGATGTCATGTTTGCCAATTGTTGTTACAGAACCAAAAAGGAAGACCCGGAAACCATCAGCATTTTCACCAGTCCTGGGCATACTTTTTTGCCATTCTGTGTTTTTTCCCTTTGTGCGAATGGAACCGCTTACTAATAGTGTTTCTACATTGTTTTTTGTATTCCTCTTCATCTTTCTTCTCTTTGTGTTTGCTGTGAGGAGGTGCCCCAGAAGGGCCCTTACCTCTGCAGACACATTTTTGCTAAGATAGTGAAACGCCTTCTTCCCATCATTATCTCGCACATTTACATTGGCACCATATCCCCGCACAAGCAGAAACATGACTTTTTTGCGTTCATGGATGGCTGCAATATGCAAAGGTGTGTAGCCTCCATGAGCTTTGCTGTTTAGATCTATAAAAGCATCTCTTTCTCTTGTAATTCCCAGTATTTTCATAATTATTTCACTGTTTCCTTCCTTAGCAGCCCAATGCAGCACTGTAAACCCAGACATAAAGTCTCTTCTCTGTATCAAGTGGACGTCCTTGAGTAATAAAGCATACACTTGCCCCCAAAGTCCAGCTGCACACTTGACCAACCACTCATGCGCTAAATGATCTAGAGGCACAGATTCTGAGTACTTCGTCCCCTCTCCTTGTTTTAAAGTCTTGCTTGGAAGGGGCCTCTCTGGGGGCACTGCTGTGGGTTGCACATCATCGACTTGTCCACGGTTCCAGCCGCTCAAAGCATCATCACTTTTACAGGCTGGAATACAAGCAGAAGTGGGCAGTTTTGTTGGAGAAACCTTGGTTACGAATGTCGACTCCTCTGTTGCTTTGTGGTGCAGCTCATCTTTAACTGCTGCTGTCCTCGGAGGGGATTTAACAGCGACAACAGCGAACACGGACACCGCTTTCCCCGCCCTTTTCGCTTGATGTCCGGGGATATTTAGGACTCGGACCATAGTTGCATCCACACTACTAGCACTTCTTGACCATTTTAATCTGTCGTCTTGCGCACAGCCCACTGGAGCTTTGTCACAAACATAATTTCCATTCAAGTTCAAGGCACAGGTATTATTATTCTCAATGTCCGAGTGCGTGGCTTTGACTGACTGGGAGCGATGCGGAGACGCGTTTGGACTCAAATAACAATCATCCATATGCGCTTTTGGTGACGCACAATGAGGTGCATCTTTGATAAAGTCCAGGTAGCGGTTCTTCACGACCACGAACTTGGTCTCGTCCATTGTTTTGACGACGGCGACGCTGTTCACCAACTTTTTGAATCGGTCCCTATTGTACTGAGTCTCCGCGGGATCATCACTGTTGATTCGGCTCCTGAAATGGTTCAAGAAGTCCGAGTTATTCACTTTTCCTCCGCGATCGAGTAAAAAAGACAAGATGGACTCTTGGGTCAGCGCCATTGTGATTTAGAGCAGAACCACAAGAACAAATGCAAAATAACCCCCCCCCCAAAAAAACAAAGATGCACACACTGGAGGATGATCGCCTCTTTCCTGTACCCCCACTCCTCTGTCCACAGCCAACCTGTCGCTTCCGGTGTTATGGCGAGTTCTGCATCCCTGTAGAGATTTGCCTTTTACATGAAAGGAAGAAAACGCCACCTATAAGTAATCTAAAAATCTAAAAAATAATAAGATACATGCATACAATTTAAATAGCCTTTTAATAGCCCACATAATATCTGCATATGGGATTATTGGATGGAACGTGGTCTGACAGGCAATCCATAAAATTATTCACAATAGCCTTGGCGACATAAATCTCTAGACCGGCCTCTAACGAAGCAGCTACAGGGTATTGTGAGATATTGTTTTCATAGGCTATTTTAACTTAGCAGCTAGTTTATCAACTGTAAGGAAATTATTTTATATTTCTATTAGGCGCATGGAGATAAAAGTGGGGTGGCTGGGTAAACCTGCTCAAATAAGTAGGTTATGCAGTGTGGTGTAGCGCCACCCTCCGGCACCAAGGCAGTGTTGCCTCCAAGTGGCCATATTGAAACAGTAGCGCTAAGTCTGCTGTTGTGTGATGTGGTGCGGGTCTGGAAGAAGACGCATTAAACGCAGCCACTTTGACGATGGCGGCCAATGAAATAGACCTATTTGCTGTAAGTCTGAATAGCTACACTCGGGGGGGGCATGTTTCTTGCATCTGGCACAAATTGTAATCGATATTTTGCGTGTAGTTCATGTATGGATGTGGGATTTATGCATTGAGAATGCTGCAACGACGCAGCTGCTTAAAGTGGACTGTTTGCCATAGTGAAGGGATTATGACGATGTAATGAACAGGTTCTGGACATAGGCTACTGGAAATGATTATTTATGTGAATGGGATTTCCAAAGCCTCTAAATTGACTGCGTCATGGTCTTTTGCTGCCTCATCAAAAGGCTACTAACAGGTAAGCAAGGTGCGTGATTTGCAGTGCCCATATGCAAAAACGGGGCAGACGGCGATAAGTGGATAAGCGTGAGTAAAAGCTCGGGTTAAACAATGCGCTACTCAGCAAAAGCTTTTTAAACAATAAAGGCATTTAGTGCTGCTATTTGGTTGTAAAAAAGAAAAGAAAAGAAAGTAGACCGCTGATGTCACAAACATTGAAAGATGATGATTAAACGTCTAAAGAAATTTCCTAACAGAGTTCTAGTCAAGTAATCTGTGAAGGGAGTTGTGGGTACCAAGGCATCGAGCTTGGACATCCTCCCACCCTGTGAATTAACATTAGATAAAGAGCTCTTTGTATGTATGTGTGAAAAGAGGCAGGCAGAAACGGATGATTGTTGTATTGAACACATCCTGCTCATGTTGAGCTTTTGCGAGATGCCAAGCGCCTACTGAGAATATCACAGTGGATAAAGGGATGAAGGAGATTTGAATATGCAGATATTTAGTATTCAGACAGTAGGAGCAGTTAAACATAACATTGCCCCCCGTGGACAAGTAATTTGGACTTATATGTAGTCTATCTATCTATCTATCTATCTATCTATCTACAGTTGTGCTCAAAAGTTTACATTATTTGTTTATTGGGTAGGGATAGTGCATGTTAATGAACAAGCCACACCGGATTGTAGCCTTGGGCTAATTTCCACCCATCGTCCCCCATGCACACTCTCAAACACACTCTCATTCATCCTGGCCTATTGTACATGTTTTTAGTGGTAGGGGCGTACCCGGAGGAAACCTACGCAGACATGGGGAGAACATGCAAACTCCACACAGAAAGGCCCCGTCCCTGGTGGGAATCGAACCCGGACCTTTTAGCTGTGAAGCACGGACGCTAACCGCTGTACTACCGTACTGCCATACCCTGGCAGAATTTTAGATTTTTTGGCAATTTTTCAGAGAATGTGAATGATAACACAAAATGTTTATTTTTTATTTTTTCCACTCATAGTTAGTGGTTGTGCAATACCATTTATGGTCAAACACCTTAGTTTACACTTTGCCCCCTTTAACATCAGTGACTTGGATTATTTTGTGGTAGTTGTGGATGGGCCTCTTTATTTCCTAGGATGGTAAAGCTGGCCATTCTTTTTGGCAAGAAGCCTCCAGTTCAAGTAAATTCCTGGGCTGTCTTACATGAACTGCACATTCGAGATCTCCCCAGAGTGGCTCAATGATATTAAGGTCAAGAGACTGAAATGGCCACTCAGAACCTTCACTTTATTCAGCTGAAGCCAATGAGAGGTCGACATGGCCTTGTTACTTTGGATCGTTGTCTTGTTAGGACGTCCAAGTGTGTCATGTGCAGCTTCCAGGCTGATGAGTGACACTTTTCCTCCAGTATTCTTTAATAACATGCTGCATTCATCCTGAAATCTATTTTGACTAAGTTCCCTGCTCAAAATCTCCATACATCAGTGATACACCTCTGTGTTTCACTGTAGGAATGGTGCACCGTTCACCACTGGCCTTGTTGACTCTCCTCCAAATGTAACGTTTATGGTTGTGGACAAAAAGTTCCATTTTGGTTTCATCATTTCTAATGACATTGTTTCAGAAATGTTTAGGCTTGTCTCTGTGCTGTTTGGCATATTGTAAGCGCATACTTTGTGGCATTTGCGAACTAATGGCTTTCTTCAGGCGACTTGGCCATGCAGTCCATTTTGCATTAATTGCCTCCTTGTTGTGCATCTTGAAAAAGCTTCACAACTTTTTTGTGAGAGAGTCCTGTATTTCAGATGAAGTTACCTCTTGGTTTTTCTTTTCATCCACAATTTTCCTGCCAGTTGTTGCTGAATTTTTTGTTCGTCGACCTGTGTGACCGTGGTTTGGTTTAACAGAATCCTGAATTTTCCACTTAAAATTTGAACACTGCTGATTGATACTCTCAGTACCTTGGATATCTCTTTTTATAACCCTTTCCCCAGTTCAACTACCTTTCTTATAGATCCTCTGACAATTATTTTGCTTTCCTCATGACTCAGAAACCAAAACGCCAGTACAGCCCTGGATGAAAGATGCAAGGGTCTGTCAGGAGCCCAAAACTCAGTGACCTTTTATACACACACGATAATTACAAGCACAGATCACAGGTGAGGATGCTTACCTTTAGTAGCCATTCAAACCCATTTGTGTCAACTTGTGTGCATATTATCAGGCCAAGATCACCAGGGTATGTAAACTTTGAGCCGCTTGACTATTGTAAGAGCAACCACGAGATGAAATACTTACCATGGAAAAGAAGGCTGGAGGCTAACATCAAGGCAGGTTGACAGAAGTTGACAAAGGCCCTCAAAGGTGCAATGAAAAAACAAGTACCCAAGAGGTACAGCCATTATGCCCATACCTGAAGACAAACAAAGGCTCCAAGCCTTGGTCAGCCGCCTAAAGAAGTACACGAGACAATGAAGCCAGACCAATAAACCGGCTGTTCTCAACTCAACCAGCGAAACTGTATGCTCTATGGCAGGGTAACAATAGCAAAGTAGTGAACAGTACTGGATAAGGCATACGGGAGAAGAAGGCAGCACACAGCAGTGATGCACAGTGGCTGGTAGCTCTGAGAGAGGACCACAGCAACCTCCCTGAACAGAATCCAGTCACAGTGGCAGACATCCAAGAAAGAGTCTCAGTTATGAAAAACTGGACAGCACCAGAATCACCCTTAATGGCCGAAGGGCGCACCACCCTGATCCTGAAGGATCCCTCAAAGGGTACAGGCCCATCCAACTATCGGCCAATAACCTGCCTCGTGGAAACTCATGTCTGCCATCATAGCGGCTAAGATAAGTAAGTATGTGCTTTATTGTCATTGTACAAGCGTACAACAAAATAGTGTTCAGGTGTTAGTCCTGAGCTGCTGCAGCTGAGCAACACTGTGTGCCAACCTGACCCGCATGACCTTGGAGGTCGGGGGAACTGCAGCACTCGGAAGAAACCTGGCTGCCTTCTGTCTCCTCTGATTCTCTGAAACGGTGCACCGCCTCCTGGGTTTGTCCCTGTTTCAGAGCGTGGTGTCCTGCACTGGTCAGCTGTTTCCTGTAGATCCTCTTATGACGCCTCCACTGTGCTGCAGCTGTGGGGGCTCTTGGTGCCTCTTCAGTGTCTCAGAAGAAGAAATTTGTAGGTCTCAAATGGGTTTAGCGGGCACATGGATCAATACATGAGCACAACTTAAAAGGGAATCGGTAAAAATGCCAAAGGTGCCAAACACCAGCTCCTGGTAGACAGAGCAGTCGCTTGAGACTGCAGAACCCGAAACACAAACCTGAGCACTGCCTGGATTAATTACAAGAAAGCCTACGACTCACATACTTGGATCATTGAATGCTTGGAGCTATGCAACATCAACAGGACTCTAAGAGCCTTCATTGCAAATTTGATGAGGTTGTGAAAAACCACCCTTGAGCCACTTGCACAAGTCTCTTCTAATGTGGCATAAACCAAGGAGACGTCCTCTCCCCACTGCTGTTCTGCATAGGTCTGAACCCCCTCAGCCAAATAATCAACAAGACTGGCTATGGATACCGACTCAGGAACGGGGCCACCATCTGTCACCTCCTCTACATGGATGACATCAAGCTGTACGCGAAGAGTTAGCGAGACATCGACTCACTGATTTATACCACCAGTATCTACAGTACAGACATTGGGATGTCATTCGGACTAGAGAAGTGTGGTCGGATGGTGACTAAGTGAGGGAAGATAGTCCGCACAGAGGGGGTCTCACTCCCAGAAGGAACAATAGCAGACATTGAGGACAGTTACAAGTACCTCGGAATCCCACAAGCAAATGGCAACCTCAAAGAGGTGACAAGGAAAGCAGCTACAGCCAAATACCTACAATGAGTAAGGCAGGTCCTAAGAAGCCAGCTCAATGGCAAGAACAAATCCCGGGCAATAAACCGCTACGCCCTGCTAGTAATTAAATACCCTACAGGAATAATAAGCTGGCCAAAGGATGAGATACAAAGGATAAAAAGGATAAGACACAAAATCAAATCCAGCACCCTGAGACTGTACACTAGCCGTAAGGAAGGAGGCCGAGGACTTGTGAGCCTGAGAGCCACTATCCAGGATGAAACATGCAAGTTCTATAAGTACATCAAGGACAAGGCTCCAGCAGATGACTGCTCATGAATGTTCAGACATGGGAACAGAAGATGAGTGCTGGAGTTCGTCATGGAGGACAAGCCCTACAGGATGACATGATAACATAGTGAAGTGGGATATCAGGAAATTGTACAAACAGAGCTGATGAAGACAGCACAGAGCACAGACAGAGCATACAGAATCTACCAAACCAGTGTAGACTGGCAAAGATGAGACAGTCCAGACATAACTGCAGGGTAAGATGCTGCAGGAAAAGCTTACATGGAGCGCCATAACCACGTGACTGGCATAGTGTACAGGAAATTGTACAGAGTATGGCTGGAACCCAAGGTCAAAGTGGAAACATCTCCAAAGGTGAGAAGACTGAGCAAGATCCTGGGACGTCCAGATATGTGACATGTGGGGTGGACAAAGAGCAGAAAGCCGTTTGACATAGCTATAAACGAAAACATGAGAAACTAGAGAAATACCAGAGGCTCAGAGAAGAGCTGGAGAAGGCCTGGAGGGTGAACGCGTCAGTGGTGCCCGTGGTCATTGGGGCACTCGGGGCAGTGACCCCCAAACTTAGTGGCTCCAGCAGATCCCAGGAAATACATCAGACATCTCAGTCCAGAAAAGTGCAGTTCTAGGAACAGCAAAGATACTGCGCAGAACCCTCAAGCTCCTAGGCCTCTGGAAGAGGACCCGAGCTTGGAGGAAAAAGAGACCGCCCGTGGTGGGTGAGGAAGAGTAAAAAAAATAATAATACACCATTTGTCATTTAATAATGTAGTGGACTTTCAAATTCAATACACTGAATCTTAAAATGTTGTTTTTGTCTTTAACAGAACATAGAAAAGCGAAGCCTGGAGCTCGGAGGCCATGTGGGGTTTGACAGTCTTCCTGATCAGCTGGTCAGCAAATCAGTCGCACAAGGCTTCTGTTTCAACATCCTCTGTGTAGGTACGTCTGAACCAAGGAGGTTTCATTATTCAGAGACGCTTCTAAAAATGGATCAGAGCATTACTTATTGAAACATGTGTCTAATCCTTGTATCTTCAGGTGAAACAGGAATTGGCAAATCAACTCTGATGAACACATTGTTCAACACAATATTTGAAAATGAAGAAGCCAGCCATTATGAGAATGAAGTGCAGCTACGGCCCCAAACATTTGAGTTGCATGAGAGCAATGTCAACCTGAAGCTGACTGTTGTGCATACTGTAGGCTTTGGCGACCAGATAAACAAAGAAGAAAGGTAAGGGTTCTCGAGTCTGAGATTATTATTTTGAGATTGTGTGAGAAAAAGAACAGGAACCAGAGATATGTATGATCAGATTCTCTTTGGGAATGATGGGGATCGGTCAGAGGGACAGGTCAGAAAGAGCTTTATATGTTATGAGTATAGACTGTGATAGGATTGAACATACACAGGAGGCAGGGTGAATAAATTGTTAAAGAATACTCAGTTCAAACTTATGGCCAGGACAAAAAAAAGACCAAAAAAGTAATGTATGGATATAGTGAAAGTGAACCTGTTAACTGATATAAAGAAGATGTAACGAAACTTACTGTGGCCTGACGATTGGCTGTGGTAAAAGAACACATCTGAAAGAAAAAGATTTTAAAAAGCATGGTATTAGTAAAATAATTTGTCATACAACTATGTACAATTATATAACCAATGAATAAATCACATTTTCTTTACAGCTACAAACCCATCATTCAATACATCGATGCTCAATTTGAAAATTATCTTGAGGAGGAGCTAAAAATCAAACGATCCTTATTCAGCTACCATGACACAAGGATCCACATCTGCCTATATTTCATCGCACCTACAGGACACTCTCTGAAATCACTGGATCTTGTGACGATGAAGAAACTCGACAGCAAGGTAACTTCTTGTACTTCACTAGGCCATTGTTGCTAAGTTGATTGCTTACTCTTTGACTTATCAGGTGAACATCATCCCAGTCATTGCAAAAGCTGACACAGTTTCAAGAAGCGAACTGGATAAATTGAAAATCAAGATTATGAGTGAGCTGGTCAGTAACGGTGTGCAGATTTATAACTTTCCCACTGAAGATGAGGCAGTTGCAGAGATTAATGCCTCAATGAATGTGAGTTTTCTTTGCGGTTGACTTTTTACTATTTTTGGCATGTGGCAAAATACATCATGTTGCCATAGCTGCTTTGTTTTATGCTTCAGACTTATCTTCCTTTTGCCGTCATTGGAAGTACAGAAGATGTTAAAGTGGGGAACAAGATGGTGAAAGCGAGACTCTATCCGTGGGGATCTGTACAAGGTTAGCCTGTTGATTTGTCTTTGTAAAACATCAGGGTGTGATTTATAAAAAAAAAAATCATGTAATTTTCAATATATTTTAGTGGAAAATGAAAATCACTGTGATTTTGTGAAGCTGAGGGAGATGTTATTGCGTGTGAATATGGAGGACCTCCGTGAGCAAACACACGCCAGACACTATGAGCTGTACCGCCGCTGTAAGCTCGAAGAGATGGGCTTCAAGGACACAGATCCAGACAGCAAGTCTTTCAGGTTACATGCAACAGATGACACTAAATGAAAACATAAAAGTCTAGATAAATATTTGTTTACACTCCTAAAATGTTAGTTTTTAGTCAAGGAGGATGTTTTTGGTGTGGAAACAAACAAGTTATAAGGCCAAGAAATACATATATTATTACCGAGCCGAGCTTTCTGAGTGCTTCTAGATTTGTTGTTAATAAGCTACACAACTCAAAAAAGCTGCATCGCACACTGCAGGTAGACAATGTCCAAAGGTATATTTATTAAATACAGTATAACGTTTCAGCAGAGCCTTCTTAGATAATTTTCTTTATCTTGAACCACAGTGCATGTGGAGGTTACCAGCCCAGATGGCTTAGATCTTCTCTTTAATAAATATACCTTTGGAGATTGGCTACCTGAGTGTGTGATGCTGCTTTTTTGGAATTTTGTAGATTTTGTTCATCTGCACCTCTGATATAACGTTTGGTGTGGTCTTTCTTACTTCATAAGCTACACAACACCACCAGTATTTTTTTTTCTTCTAGAGAACAACCTTTTGTCATACAACAGATGTAAATCATGATAGTAACTGGATTTGAAAAAGTCAAAGTGTTGAAAAAGTGTTTTTCATCTATTTTTGTATTTATTTTTAGTCTACAGGAGACCTATGAAGCCAAGAGGAAGGAGTTTCTGCTGGAGCTACAGCGTAAAGAAGAGGAGATGAGGCAGATGTTCGTAAACAAAGTCAAAGAGACCGAAGCTGAGCTGAAAGAAAAGAAAAAGAGGTATTAGTAACTTATATTATTTATTTATTTACTTATATATTTTTCAAGCCTGGTGCGTACCATTTCACCCAATATATAGAATAAAATACAGCATGTATTTAATTACAGATGCAAACATGATCCAAATAAATATGTGTTTGCTGTGAGCGGCTCACCTCTCCTCACCTGACTAATTACTTTACTGGGTGCGGGGACGTCTCCAGTTAGTCTCCATGGAGATTAGGGCCCAACCAATATGGGTTTTTGGAGTCCGATACCGACATGAAGGGGGTTGGCATGGCCGATAGGTGGATATTTGAAGTAATTTAATTTGATGTACAGTCATTTTTTTAATCCCTCAAATAGCCTACAGTTAAACATTTATTATTATAGTAAAGGTTTTTTCCCCTCCTGGAACCGCCACCTTAACGTGGTGGAGGGGTTTGAGCGCCCGAATGATCCTGGGAGCTCTGTTGTCGGGGGCTTCGTGCCTCTGGTAGGGTCTCCCATGGCAAACAGGTCCTAGTTGACGGGTCAGACAAAGAGCGGTTCAGAAGCCCCTTATGGGAGACCAACAGGCCCGGTTAGAACCATGAGGCCGTCCTTCTGTGGACCCACCACCTGCAGGAGGAGCCATAGGGGCTGGTGCAGTGTGATTTGGGCAGCTCCAACAGCTGCCCCCACGACCCGGCAACGGACAAGTGGAAGAAAATGGATGGATGGAAGGTTTTAATCATATAAATATATCTAATAGAGGTCGACCGATGTTGTTTTTCCTTGGCTGATACTGATTATTGGGGATTTTGATTGGCCGATGCCGATATGCGCCGCTGATATTTTTGGTCACATTTAAAAAAAATGTCTCATCTATAATCCTGTGTCTGATGCTTCTCAACGTGTCAGTGTTGAACTGCAGGGGGCGCTGTATGAGGGGCTGATTCAAGGATTTTATTCAAGACATTCATGTTAGGTTCTTCATGAAGGAGCTTGTTTGACAATAGTCAGTAGATTCCAAAACAAAAAAGTCAATCTATCTCTTATGGTTCCAAAATTATACCACGTCCAACATAAACTACATAAAATAGAAACAAACTTGTGAGTGATTTTCAGCACGAGGTTTCTCCGCTTCCCTGAGGCCTAGGGAGTTGTGGGAGGGCTCATTTTAAAGCTCTGACTGAGCAATCAGTTTCTGTTCCGAAGATATCGGCCGATATCCCTAAAGGTGATATTTACTAAAGGCAGCCAAAATGTGATTTTTAGGTTAGGCCCACATTCAAATCCATTCTTTGATTACTCACTGCAAAAATATGATTTTCTGTGTCTAGCTGGTCATTAGGAGCCTGCTGGCAACAATGTGTAAATGTTACGCAGTGTGGCTTTTAATATTGACATACACTCACCTAAAGGATTATAGGAACGCTGTTCAATTTCACATTATACAATTATCTAAACAACCAATCTCATGGCAGTTGCTTCAATGCATTTAGGGTGTGGTCCTGGTCTAGACAATCTCCTGAACTCCAACTGAATGTCAGAATGGAAAGAAGGTGATTAAGCAATTTAAACGTGGCATGGTTGTGGTGCAGACGGCCGTCTGAGTATTTCACAATCTGCTCAGTTACTGGGATTTTCACGCACAACCATTTCTAGGGTTTACAAAGAATGGTGTGAAAAGGGAAAAACATCCATGCGGCAGTCCTGTGGACGAAAATGCCTTGTTGATGCTAGAGGTCAGAGGAGAATGGGCCGACTGATTCAAGCTGATAGAAGAGCAACTTTGACTGAAATAACCACTCGTTACAACCGAGGTATGGAGCAAAGCATTTGTGAAGCCACAACACACACAACCTTGAGGCGGATGGGCTACAACAGCAGAAGAGCCCACCGGGTACCACTCATCTCCACTACAAATAGGAAAAAGAGGCTACACTTTGCACGAGCTCACCAAAATTGGACAGTTGAAGACTGGAAAATGTTGCCTGGTCTGATAGGTCTCAATTTCTGTTGAGACATTCAGATGGTGGAGTCAGAATTTGGCGTAAACAGAATGAGAACATGGATCCATCATGCCTTGTTACCACT
Organism: Neogobius melanostomus; assembly: GCA_007210695.1. Classification (NCBI taxonomy): domain Eukaryota; kingdom Metazoa; phylum Chordata; class Actinopteri; order Gobiiformes; family Gobiidae; genus Neogobius; species Neogobius melanostomus. The sequence continues at coordinate 1,995,715 of VHKM01000071.1, read as the reverse complement.
GTGCAGGCTGGTGGTGGTGGTGTAATGGTGTGGGGGATGTTTCTTGGCACACTTTAGGCCCCTTAGTGCCAATTGGGCATCGTTTAAATGCCACGGACTACCTGAGCATTGTTTCTGACCATGTCCATCCCTTTATGACCACCATGTACCCATCCTCTGATGGCTACTTCCAGCAGGATAATGCACTATGTCACAAAGCTCGAATCATTTCAAATTGGTTTCTTGAACATGACAATGAGTTCACTGTACTACAATGGCCCCACAGTCACCAGATCTCAACCCAATAGAGCATCTTTGGGATGTGGTGGAACGGGAGCTTCGTGCCCTGGATGTGCATCCCACAATCTCCATCAACTGCAAGATGCTATTCTATCAATATGGCCAACATTTCTAAAGAATGCTTTCAGCACCTTGTTGAATCAATGCCATGTAGAATTAAGGCAATTCTGAAGGCGAAAGGGGGTCAAACACAGTATTAGTATGGCGTTCCTAATAATCCTTTAGTGAGTGTACGTTTACTTTGTCTTACAATGAGTATCACCTTTGTGTCCAGCTTCACGACAGGTTTGAGCAGCTAAAGCGACTGCACCATGAGGAAAAGAAAAACCTGGAGGAGAAACGTCGGGAGCTGGAGGAGGAGATGAATGCCTTCAACAGGAGGAAGGTCGCAGCGGACACTCTGATGGGACAGGGGCTTCAGGGCGGCTCTCAGGCCCTTAAAAAGGACAAAGACAAGAAGAAGTAAGTCTACTGCTCACTCATTAACTAATTTAGTTACTTTTACTCGCATCATTTTTGTAAGAAAACATATAGTTTATAGTACCTATAATTACATTTTATCTTAATAGAAACGTTAAATCACATTACTATCTTGGTACTATTTTCCCCAAAGACATTTTGGCTTGTATACTATTACAAGGACAGATTCAGACTGACCATGCAAGGACTACAGCACCTTCCAACTCCAGTTCAGACTACCATGAAGAACTTTCTGTTACTGCTTTTTTTTTCTTCCAATGAACAGTTGTCTTTAGTATATACCATTCTGTGTCCGTTTCATCTCTATATTGACTTATTTTAATGTTTCAATGATATCCCAACATATGACTTCATTTACATCTTAAAAGAACTTCATTGCCCTTCACTTCGGCAACTTCATTATTTGCTTTATTTTAGCCACATTGTTTTATTCCTTTTCAGTTGATTTATGGATGAAACATTGAAGGAAACCAGGATTGTGTGTCTTCAGCTCATTGTACTAGTGCCTCAGTGACTCAGTGACTATGTACACCAGCCTGAATAATGTGATAGGCCACTGTGTATTTATGGATCAAAACTTTGTTCTGCATATTTCATTTTTGTCTTTACTGCTGACTCTGCAAGACACTACAATAACAAATCCACTGTCTGTTTTTATAACATGCTGCTCACGTTCCTTAACTAATGTTTTACAAGGAAAATGCCAGCACAGCTCAAGAGTTTTTATATCCAGTTTAACTTTCAGATTATTTTATTTAAGTAGCAATCATTTAACCCATGAGACTTAAAAGGCCTTTATACATAATTACGCGTTGTTTCTATGCTTCCGCTCTGTCTGTGTTTTCCAGCTTCATTACATGACATTCACCATGCCATTGCCACCATAAGCTCTTTTGCAACATTTTAACATTTATTAATAAACTGTGCATTTTTCTCCCCTTTCTTTAGCTTTTTAGTCTACCCTCTGCGTGTTCCTTAACCTCAGGAAGGAATTTGAATTAGAAGACTTTCTGCTTCTACACAACATCAGTTTAACAATCAAAAAATGTGTATATCTTTTATAAAATCAACTAACACTCCTACCGGTGACAATGGACATCTAACATCTTTTGAATCCAGTGCCCTGGTTTGTGCATGTTTCTTGGCCATCTGCCCTATTTGCCAAAATGTCAGACATTACGTGCTGTATGTTTTTTTTTTTTAACTAACACTGTGACAAGAAATAAATTATATTAGTTGGGAGGGATTGTAATTTTACGTAGTATGCACTTTACAAGAAATGTTCAATTACATGTTATTAACTTGCCCTTATTTAATATATTTCAGATCTATTTAAAGTAATTTAATAATATATAGACTAGTATGATATATTTGAAGTTACCTATTGTAATATGTCATCAGTAGCTCAATATGAGATCTGTGCCATTACTAGATTTGTAAAATCTGTTGGAGATTAATAAAAATGTGTCATTAGCTTGCATCCTTTGTTGAATTTATTCTTCAGACAGGTGATTCATCCAGACCTTTCTAGAAACACAAATCCACACCAATAGATGTGAATGAGAACATTAATTTGGGAACTCACCACTATTATAAATTGATCAGTTACAATACATTAGTAATTCTATCCAGTTCCATGTGATAAAGTTGGGGAATGGCCATAGAGATATAATTAATTAATTAATTAATTAATGGCATAGTTCCATCAGTCCCGCCCACTTCTGCGGGTCACGAGGCGGGGCGTATTTGACTCTAAAATGACCAATCAAAGCAGCGAATGGAAAAGTTTTAGGTCAATGACCAATGGGAGCTCTCCGTGTTTGGGCATGGGCATGGTTTTATGCCTGCATTAAAACCTCCTCGGTCCTTTTCCCCGTTGCCTAAAGCCAAGGGTAGGGGGGTGTGCATAGGCAGAAGATAACATAGCTTAAAACTTTCTTAAGTGAAAGTTCATACTTGCACTGTTTTTCATTCGCTTATTTTGAGCGTCTGAAGTTTTATTTGTTTTTAAACACAGCAGCAACACAACATAACCATCCAAGGTAAGTCCTTTCTTTCTGCGTCCTTCTATGGAAATAACTAATGTAACGTTATAAGGGCTTTATTTGAAACTGTTTGAATGTTATGGTTGAATAAATGCCAAATTATAAATGGCTAAAGCAATGCCTTTGCCTTTAAGCTACGTTTAGCTGCGGCGCTAACTATTGGTAAACACTAACGCTACGTTTTAAAGGGGAGGAAATAATCGAACACCTCGTTTTACCGCCTGTGAGTGGATTGTTTTGTAGAAAATGTGTTATGACGTTTATCTTAAGCTTTCATCACGTTAGTGTTCATTCCGTTCGCTTGTATAGACTAGAGGGACATGTCCCGACATGACGCAGGGTCTGCCTGCCTCAAGGCCTCAAAGCCCTTTTTACGTTTTAACTCTCACATTTGTCACTTAAAGACATGGTCTTCACTGAATATATCACCGTATTAAATCGAAGTGACACAGTTTGAATGTACTGCTGATATTCGCTATTGATTATTGAACCGCGTCCTATTCCAGTTCAGTCCAGTCCTGTGGCAGCTGGGTGAGGGCCTTATTTGGAAGTGTCCCTTTCCATTAGGCTGTACTTCTCAGACTCGCACAGAAGTACTTTTGTTACTTTCCGTATGTTCATTTTACTTCACGGGTTACTTAATAGAAATGCGTTTTTTTTTTTTTTATTCTAGTCTAAAATGACAGTGTTGCTCTGGTCAGCAGAGGGAGCATTCGGATAGTTACTCAATTTTGCATTCTCCTTCTGTCATGTCTGCAGATGATTGACACAGCAGCAGCACCAGGAACACTGCCTTTTGCAGTGCAGATCAAGGCTTTGACGGACCTCGAAGGCCGTTACCAGCCAAAACTGAGTGGGCTGAGACACTTGGAGAGTGCTCCAGACAATGGCCTGCGTATGACCACCAAACTGAGAGAGCTGGAGGTAAAGGACCTGCTCTCTCTGACCAGGTTCTTTGGATTCACGTCAGAGACTTTCTCTCTGGCCATCAGCCTTCTGGATCGATTTCTGTCCGTCATGAAGGTCTGTACCAAAAACAAGGGGATGTTTTGTTGTTGTTGCATATAAAGACATTTGTACTATTTATGCGTGTTTCTGTTTAGATTCAGCCCAAACACCTGTCCTGTGTGGGGTTGTGCTGTTTTTACATTGCTGTGAAGTCCACTGAAGAGGAGAAGAATGTGCCTCTTGCCAATGACCTGATCCGCATCAGTCAGAACCGCTTCACAGTGTCCGACATGATGCGGATGGAGAAGATCATTATGGAGAAGCTCCACTGGAAGGTGAAAGGCCCGACAGCGCTGCGCTTTCTCCGCCTCTTCCACAGCTGCATCCAGGAGCAGCTGGACACAGAGAGGTACGGACTGACATCCACCTGCAGGGCTGCCATGACTCGACTAGATTAGATTCACTGAACTAATATGTGTCTTCTCATATTTATCGCTGAAGAAACACTGGACAAAATGTATGTAGAGCCGCCAGGCATATGCTCATTTAAAAGCTTCAAATCTTACATGACATGTTTAAAGTAGGACTTCTTAGTAGAACATGGGCAAGTATTACTACTTTATTACAGACTCTTTCTTTCAACAGCAAGAAGATCCTGAGCATTGAGCGACTGGAGGCTCAACTGAAAGCCTGCCACTGCTCCTATACTTTCACAAAAATAAAGGTGAGCCACTCAAACACTGGCTACTTGTTCAAAATTCAATGGTAGCATGTCTGAGCCACTCTAATTGCCAATCTCCCCCACCCCCAGCCATCTCTGCTTGCTCTTGCTCTACTGAGCTATGAACTCCATGAACAACATGATCCTGAGTGCACTGACAAAATATCTGAGATCCTGTCAGGCATACAGCTGCAGCTCAATGTAAGTAATCGTTAAAGCCATAATATGAATTGAAAATAAGTGGGTTAACTTTTCTCAACTTGGAATTACAACAGTAAGTCTTTTCATCTGTTATATTTATTTGGGCTTGTAGATTAAGGCTGGTGACCTGGTTTGCGTGGTGAGCTGGTTGGGAAGTGCCTGGCTGAATATGCCACCGCTAAGTGCTCCAAGCCGAACAGCCAAAGACTACGCTGGACTATTTCAGGAAGAACTGCACGCCAGCTGAAGCACAGCTACTACAAAATTACTCATCTGCCCACCATCCCAGAGTCCGCTTATTGAGATCTCGGTCTTTGATTGGGTGGCCTTATGTAACGTTGCATTTGTATAATTTATTTCGGTCTGCAAGGTCACCCTCTAAAATCCAAATTTAATTTTCTTTACAGATGGCCATTATGGATGATGGTCGTCTTTAAAGAAAAGCTCAAACTATATTTTGTCAAACGTCACACACTGTTCCATCTGCCTCAGTGACAAGGAGTAATGCTTTGTCTACCACCTAGCTTAGTTTTACTTTCTTGGTTGAGTTGCTTGCACAAGTGTACAGTATGTTCTCGTTAAATCCGTACCATGATGTTTGGTATTTGGGTTGCTGGTTTTAAGCAAAATAAGTATAGAACCACCTAGGTCCTCAGTCCACCGTGTGGAAGAGGAGGGAGAAGGATTTTGTGAACATCAAAAATGGAACCAAGAAATCGGGCCCAAAGTCCTTAACTCTCACCCTAGGTTGTAAACTGTCGTGAATGCACACTCCTACCCAAGGTGATATTTTAGTTTTTAGTAATGGCGCGGGAGCTCTGGATTTCTCCAGTGAATAAGGCTAGTTATGATTTGTCATTTCTAGTTAATCATATTTTAAAGCTGAATGTTAGCTTTTGATGAGCAGTTACCGATGAGTCGTTTCACTGATATTTGATTTGTAGACACACACAAATAAAGCATTGTTTTGCTCAAAGATTGTCAATTAGGCAGAGAACACAAATGAATACATTAGGATTGTTTGAATATTTGACAGTTCCTTGTTTTATTTGATGTTTTAAGTAAAAAGTGTTCTCAATTAAAAATGTAAATCGGTACTTACACCATCTGGTAAACCTATGCTTGTACCTTTCAATAAAAGTTTATTGAAAAGCCATCCATATGTTCTGAATCTGTATTAGCCGTACGAAGTTCAGCTGTGATATTATAGGCCAACATGCAGAACATAATGGCCATGATCGGATCACAATGATTAAATGAAAGTATCAAATGTTCTTAGTCCATCTTTTGTCAAAAGTCCTCCAAAGAAACTGTTACTTCTGCAAACTGGAAAAGTCAGGACCGCCTCCTGCAAAATTACCAGAGATTTCTGCACCGCTGAAGTCAAAACCAGGATTCTGGGGGGAAATTAGATTGTTGCATTAGTTCAATTGTACTCAACACTGGGTAATGTCCATTGTGCAACACTTTGAAGATTGTGGACTTGGACATTATAATTCTTGGTTTAATATGAAAAGTTGAGTGCAGTGTTAAACATACAGGCATTAGATATCTGGCACTAAATGCTGTACACATGGTCTTACAGCCATTCATATAAAAAGGCCTCGTTTAAAACAGACATATCTTCCTGGCCTGCCAGACTATAGGCTTTTTCCAAGATATGTAGCCTGGGAGCGAGCACGATCTCAGCGATTTCTTGGGGGGCGTGACTGACAGACGGGATCAACCAATTAGATAAACGCCGGATGACGCAGGAAGAAGCAGCATGAAGCCTTTTCAATGCTTCCAACGCTGTTTCTTGCTCTAGTTTTTTGTGTACAGCACTTTGGGCAGCAATGTTGTTTTAAATGTGCTTTATAAATAAACTTAACCTAGTTTTAGAGGATTTTATATTTTCCAAATTTTTAAAACAGACAAAAGAACTGAAGTAAACAGTATCAGTCACTACGCCGCCATCTTTAATGTTTGAGTGTAGTAATGGCTTCAGTCTCTTGGTCCGTGAGTGGTCTGATAGTGGTAAAATTGGGAAATAATTAGCTGCCCAGACAGTTCTTTTTTGAACAGTAAGGATGAGTGTCTGGCTGGCCAGGCAAGAAATATCTAGGCTTCAACCATTAAAACAGTCTGAATGACGACATACCTCCCGCTGGAACCTCTCTAGAGTAAGTTTCCTTTGCATTTGATCCTGGACCCAAGCATTGGCACAATACTCCCCTTCCAGCAGAGAGGACCAGCAGTTCCCCGCTTCTCTGTTGGTCTTCATTAGGACAATGTGGATGAGACATTTATCCTCTGAGGAAGAAACAACACAATAAGACAGAGAACATCTTAAAATTAAAGTTTTAGAACTTGATCAATTTGATTCATAACTCACCTAGAGTCCATGTGGCCTCATCAGAAACAGTTGCACCAAACAGTCGTCCCTAATCAATGCAAATAGGACAATGTTAATCTGAAGATCATCTTAGTCACAAAGCTCATATTGACAGGTATTGAAATGTAAAGAAAGCAAACCGGGAAATACCGATTGAGACGATTTGAATACAGAATAGTATGTTTGCTCATTGCAGGAAGGGTGTTTAGTCCAGAATTGTCAGGAAAAACTGACCAAGAAGTGATATATGTATAGTAAGGACATGAAATTAGTTGAGAGAGAAGAGGAGGCGCAAGACATGGTGGAGGCAGGGAGGGGATTTGATGTACAAAACAGACAAACCCATGAATATTATTAGGAGGATCGCTGTTATTGTTTATTTCCGCGATTTTCACCGGATGTTTTGGTGACTGGTGGGCAAACAGCTGATTTTTCCGAGCTTGAAGAGCTGTTTATTTAAATCACAGATCTTTTACAGCGCCGATCTTTTCACAGAAGCAATGCTCTGTTTGTGAACAATGTTTTGACCCACCATAGAACTATTATTATCTATTTAATACATTTGCGTTGCCCACCAGTGCTCGGACGTGACGACACGGCGATCCCCCTAATATCATTTGTTGCTGGAGTACCTTGAATATTTCCTTTCCTTTGACGTGTAGCTCAATGTCCTTTGAGCCCAGACGGCATTTCACTTCTTTAGCGGACGTACCGACAGGCACATTCACCTCAATAAACACCTCCTCCATGGTCTGGTACCAGGACCCCCATGGAGTTTGACAGGGGACCACTCCGCTCCTCTCCTCAAAGTGCACAGACATCCTGAAGCCTCACACACGGCTAACAGCAGCTAACAGCTACCAAAGCCTTTCAAGTTCAACTAAGAAATGTACATCAACAGACCCCATTCACCTGGTTGAGATCAATATTCTTAATCATATTAAATCGCAAAATAACCAGAGAAATCCATGAAAAAAACCATTTCCCTAGTTTTTCTAACTCACTTCTTCTTGCTTGTGTTTTGATCTCTTTTCCGGTGGATTCAGTGTCAACATTCCCTCTAGCGCCACCATCTGTCTACATTAAAAAACTGGGATAAAAATGATAATTTGTGGAGAGACAAATTGTGACGGTTTTTCCCCCAACGTTGAGCTGTTCAATTAAAAAAAAAATGTAAAGCTAAAAAACAAAACAAAAATAACTGTAAAAGTCTAATATCAATTAAATAATCAGCATCGGTACACTACGGTGAGGAAAGAAGAAAAAAACGCCTGGCAGAGCCTGTGCAAAACTTGGACATGGGCGCCACATTTAGGTCCTATGTCTTTTCAAGGTGGTCATTAGTGGGGAGTAAATTTAGTTCAAATACATTTCCAAAACATTGAGAAAGAGAGAAGCAATTTTAATATTCAAAGTCAAATGAAGTTGATTGGACTTTAATCAGCATACATACACATACATGCATTAATAAAACTAAACTAAACTCAAAACATGGTTAAAAGCTCAAACCATCTTGCACTGTCAAAACTCAATTTACAATAGCACTCGTTAAGCCCCGGCCCCCATGATAGAGCTTATTATAATAGTCTGTCTGTGGTCCATAATGAAAATACTAAAAAAGTGCATTTTATAGAGTTTGCGTTGATATACTTTAAGAAAAACAAAATGTGTTGGTGCGGATCTAAAAAGAGAGCCATACTGTTAATCTGTTAATGAGATTACTGTTCTTGTCTTGGTGACTTCTGTTTCCTTACACACCAGACACATGACAGGCTGCAAAGACGATCGCACGTTTAATAGTTGTGTGGCTTATCATACAAGAGAATAAAGCTAACTATGTCCTAAAAAGTTTTGGGGAAAGAAATCTGCAGAATTTGCTGTAAAGAATGGCCACCTGGTCAATCACTGTGGTTACAGTAGTCTCTTTTATAAGGTAAGTCCTCTTTGCTTCAAAATCATTTCAAAAGTGAACAGTGAGTTAACATATTTTCTGTATAGTCTTGAAGTGTATGGAAATGAGAGGATTAACTCAGATGACATTACTCGCATCTTGGATCGATTATTGGACGGCTATGATAATAGACTTCGCCCTGGATCTGGAGGTGGGTAACACCCACCATCATGCATGACTTTGAGGCAGTAATTGTGCTCTACAACTCTGCCAGGACAGAAGAGGGCAGCACTATAGGCCATGTTATAGGCCAAAGCTCTTTTCAAAATATTAACCTTTGGTTTATAACTTTTAGAAACTGGACTTGTGTGTTTTCTTTTCAATTGTATTGCAAAAACTTTATAACACTGACTTGCAATACTCGTTGTATCACATTGAAATCACAATACGAAGAACCCTGTGTATCGCGATTCGCGATACATATTGTATTGAATTGTATTGTATGGTATTGTATTGTGAAAAAAAAATGTATTGCCCCAATACCCTCTGCCATTTGTTTGCTTTAGTAAAAGTATCTTTTTAGATTTAAAATATGTACAATAGGTTCCCCTCTGGGCCAGGACTCCTCTGTAAAAGAGATTCTTCATTTCAGTGAGACTTTCCTGGTTAAATAAAGGTCAAATAAATAAAATAAAAAATCAAACAAAACAGATTTAGTGTAATTTTAGTTCACACAATGTGATCCCAGTTTGGTCTAAATAACATATTTAGTCAGTCTTCTTAAAAGTAAAATAGTTTCAGTCTGCATGAATTACTTTCCCTCAATATTTATTTAGGTTTACAATGACAGTTAAATTACTGATATTCCGATATTGTGCAGTTCCATATAATGTTAAATTGGGTTATCATCTGTATTGCTGTATTTCAGGTGGTGTTACAGAGGTGAAGACTGATATATTTGTCACCAGTTTTGGGCCTGTTTCCGACATGCAGATGGTGAGATTTGGCTTGTTTCAGAAGATGTAAACACTAATGTTTTGAGATAATAGAGCCTCTGAGGCCACTAAATGTCTGCTGCCTCATGGGCAAGCTGCCACAACACCAATTAATGAGCTTTAATCTGTTTCACTAGCGCCATTACTCTATTACTGACGGCCTTTAAATCAATATGACAGCATGTCAGACACAAAAGAATGGTTGAATAGATTGATTAATGATTATCTAGGGTGAGTGGCATCCATCATTGCTGCACATTTTACTGCAGCAGACGCAGAAAGTTAAATGTACATAGCTATACAAAAGCTTGACAGTTATTAAACATTTTACTTTTGTTAATGCCACAGGAGTACACCATGGACATGTTCTTCCGTCAGATGTGGGTGGATGAACGGCTCAAATTCGAAGGTCCCACTGAAATCTTGCGACTAAATAACCTCATGGTGGACAAAATATGGACCCCCGACACTTTCTTCCGCAACTCCAAGAGGTCCATTTCCCACAATATGACCACACCCAACAAGCTTTTTCGAATCATGCAAAACGGGACAGTACTCTACACAATGAGGTGATCATGCCGATATGCCATGGGATAATAAGTTGAATAGGGAAAATATTGCCACACTTAAGTTGTCGCATTAATGGGGATGCAATATTCATATAACAAGAATCTAATACATCACAAAATGTGGTTTACACCTTGTTACAGAAGGCAAGTGCGTAGGAGCTGAGGGAAGATCCCAGCGTTCATGAATGAAAATAATAATTCCCGCACACTGCCAACATTGCAAAAAATAGTTTATTTGTATAAAACCAACGTTTCGGTCCTGCTAACACAACTTAAAACAAAACTACAAAGCAACTTATAAATGACCAAAAGTTCTGTTTTCTGTATAATTTTTAGTTACATAGTAGCCTTTTAGGTCTGCAGATTTAATATTTCCAATATCTTGATTCGCAGTTTGGTGAAACTAATTGCATTCAAATTTAATATGTATATAATACTTGGTAATCCATTGCTATAATATCATTAATCATCATTCTTTTCACAATATTTATGATAGTTTTAACTTTATTTCCTCATCCTGTGTGGCCCTTACGCTGAATAATAAAACTAAAACACCTGTTGTTTTTCAGACTTACAATCAGTGCCGAATGTCCAATGCAACTTGGAGATTTCCCAATGGATGGACACGCCTGCCCTCTGCGATTCGGAAGCTGTAAGAATAATAGTATAAACAATAATGTAGCAAACATAATGGTGTGCACAGGTGTCGAGAAGTTACAGTACACTATCGCCTATTTGAGTAACAAGTCCTGTCTTTCTAGATGCCTACACCAGCAGTGAGATTTTGTTTACCTGGAGGAAGGGGCTAAGTGCATCTGTGGACTGTCCCAAAGAGTCCATGAGTCTTCTGCAGTATGATCTGGTGGGACAGACATTATCCAGTGAGATCTTTAAATCAAACACAGGTATCTAACAACTTAAACATTAGATCCACGCCTTAAATCACATAAACTAACACATCCTCAGAATCTTCTTCTGCTGAATTCACTTGTTTGTCTCTTTGCATCACTCGGTGATGTCATGAGGTGGTGTTCCTCTATGTCCAGGTCTATTCACAAGACTGATTATTTAAGTGTTCAAATTATCTCCCCTACCTATAGCCCAACTATTGTTTTTAACCAGCTTCACTCATCTCTGTGCCAGCAGAAAACAAGTAACTTGTTTGAGGGCAGAATTACAATACACATTTTAGTTCTCTAGAAGTATTGCCAGAAGAAAAGCATAACATATGAGATCAAATTACTTTCTTTCAGTATCAATGTCCATTAGTTGGTTTAGCTCATGTCAAAGACTTCCGAGAGGAGCCATATATCACGCTTACGTGGTCAGAGCTAATGCATAAGGTGCTATAAGAGAAACTATAGAGTTTAATGCACCAAAGTGAAGCAGGATGGAGGTTAAGGGGTATTTTCTATCCTTGACTTTTATGTTCTTAGTCTCTTTTCTTCTCAGTAAGAGCCCATAATATTCACCTGAACCTTTATGTGTACTAAACCACTGTCAAAGAAGCGACACATTCATTGGGTTTTCCCAACAGCGGTTGTGTTTGAAGGGCGGGCAAGGGCAGGCGCTTGGTGCTAACCTGCTCTGTCCCCTCCGGCAAGATTTCTTCACACGTTCTGCTAATGTTACAGGTCACTACTCGGTGCAGGTGGTCCATTTTCTTCTCCAAAGGAAGCTGGGCTATTATCTCATACAAACCTATATACCCCTCATAATGGTGGTGGTACTGTCCCAGGTTTCTTTTTGGATCAACAAAGAGTCTGTTCCTGCTCGGACAGTTGCAGGTAAAACAATTTAAAGTATAAACATATTTGACACTTGTCCAGCATCATCAAATCACTGTCGCCTTTTTAGCTGAGTCTTATATTAAGTACTATTGAAAATAACAGTAAAGTCTGAAAATAAAAACTGCGACTTTTTTTTAAGCTACTATTGCTGCTAAGCTATTTTTGCTTCTATAACCAGTAGGCAACTACTTCTACTACTGACTATACCATTAACCATAACCAGACAATTATTGAAACTACTATATCCTGTGAGTAGTGTAGCCTACTTCTCTTCTACCACTTCTACTAGAACTTCAAGTAATACGAGAAGGGGTTGGCAAAATAAAGAAATTTAAACATAATAAATCGAATTGTGATCTATTAAGAAAGTTCCTTGTTGAAATATGCAGCCCTATGCTGAATCATAGTCCTGCTCTCTACCCCCCAATGGTCAGACTCAGTAATGCTCTAAGTCAGTAAACAGGCTAAACAGGCTCCTTTAGGTGGAACTGAAGCATGTGCAGTTTTAGACTTTACTGGCTTATATAAGAGATCATTTGATTTATGATTTAATAATATGCAGTTTGAGACATGGTGGCGCTGCCTCGTTCTTGTCCTGCCCGCTTAGGTTTCCTCTGAGTGCTCCTGTCTGTCTGTTCAAATTAACTTAACAATACTAAACTATAATAAATTAGCCCATGGCGACAATCCTGCGATGCGGTTTAGTAGTGAATCTAATGAATCTTGGTTTACAGTGTTTGAGACCCATTTCTCTAAATGACTGCTAGGCAGATTTGACAAATCACATTGATGTGTGAACTCCCACAAGAAGCAGATAGAGGCAGTTACTTGTTGAAGGTAATATAAAGTTTACTTCTATAGCAATAAAGCATGCAAACCTCAAAGAAAATCATGACGTTATTGATTTGGCGTGTCACAAAATTACTGTAATACTCTACTACTCTCATGCTACTACCAGAAACCAGCTACAGGCGAAATATATGTTTATTGATTTAGAACATAAAGTAAAAACAGCATCGCACACTCCAGTAGCCAATGGCCAAAAGTGTATTTATTCAAGATTATTTTTCAGCATTTGCCTTCTTCAGATCTTTTTTTTTTTTTTGTGTGAACCACAGTCCGCATGTAGAGTGGACCAGCCCAGGTGGCTTAGATCTTCTCCAAATGGTGGGTGGTGCCCATCAATCTGGAGGCCAGTGCAGAGCAGCCAATTTCTACAAAGACAAAAATGATTAAAGTACAGTATATACAAAAATAGTAAGTAAGGTCAAATCGGCAAATGCCGGAACGTAATCTTGAATAAATACACCTTTGGACATCTACTGGAGTGTGCGATGCTGTTTTTTTTTTTTTTTTTAATTTAGAAACCGCTTAAATAGAGCACTTACAGTACATTTCTAATATTTATTATATATAGTAGATTGTAAATAAATGTTTATGTCAATCTCCAAAGGCATAACTACTGTGCTGACGATGACTACCTTGAGCATCAGTGCGCGACAGTCTCTTCCCAAAGTGTCCTATGCCACCGCCATGGACTGGTTCATCGCTGTGTGCTTTGGCTTCGTGGCATTTGCTCTGGTGGAGTTTGCAGCAGTGAATTACTTTGCCACTCTTCAGGCCGATCATCTAATAGAGAAGCAGAGGAAGTCAGGACAGAACAAGCTGGAAGAGCAGCCAGATGGTGATGAAGAGGACAATGATGACAATGCTTCAGTAAGCAACAGCACAAAACACAAGAGTTAGATATGCTATAACTGTATCATGTAATATGTATCATTAATTCAATGGGTAGTATAGGGTGAATTCAGATAGTGTAGTGGGACAAAGAAGCATTTGAGTACTTTAAATATGAAAATTAAACATCCACTCATCAACAGTGTATTTATAGCTTCAGACTTTGTAACTTCAAAACTCTAAATGCACCTATTTACCATCATTTGCAAATTTTGACTTCATTCTTTTTTAATAAGAGATCATTTAATTTGTGCTTTTGGTAATGCATTCACATTTAGAGTTCTGATCTGGTTTAGACGTGGTTTACAGCCAATTTACAGATCAATTTCGTTCAGTTTAGGTCTATTTAGCCTTGTTTGTTTTTATTCAGTCCTGATTTGATCTTGGCATGGTGGTACAGTATTTGTGAAGGATGTTTGAGAGAAAGGGGTCTTGCTGTGTAACTTATTTGCTATGATCCAACACAGCTTAAATGATTACTTCCTAAATTGCTAATTTGGGTAACAGAACGTCCACAATCAAATGTGCAATGGATTTTTTAAATCCTGTGCATATAAAGAGAAGCCATCTTGCCTCTTCTTTTCTGTTCAAGCTGGCACAACACGCATGAAATAGTAATATGTACTGATGTAGCACTCTGCTCTCCTGCTATATGCTTTATGCTAATACAGCAAGCCATCCAGTGTCCTCCTGGGATCTGCCTCACGTGTTGGGCTCATGGTTAGATGCTTTAAAAATAGCCTTGGTGTGAGAACAGAGAGGAGCTCAAGCAATGCTATACTCCTGCTCCTAATCCCACCAGCCGTTGGGTATCGAGCAAACTACCTGCTGCACTCCTGTGGGACTCTGCTTTCTCATTCAAAGAAAACCTCCTGTGAATAGAAAACTAATTAGTCATCTTGTTTACATGTTCAAATCACCATACAGCAGAAAATTAACAATGTGCCTGTCTCTGCTCCTTCTATTCCCACCTACCAGACGGACAGTGGCCCCCAGAAGGCCTCAAAAAGAGAAACCACTCGATGTGTCGTAGTGAGAAGAGTGATGACGCTCTGCCACCGATGCCTATATTTATGCAACAAGGATCGGCGTTTCCCCAGATTCCACAGTTAGCAGGCACCAGCCCCATTGACAAGTACGCCCGGATACTTTTCCCCCTGGCATTTGGTCTCTTCAACCTGGTGTACTGGTACATCTATCTGGCCAAAGACACGATGGAGAAGCCAAGGTATTTCTGCTGTTTTTTAAGTACTTAGCCTTAACCGTGTACATTTTCTCCAGTTCGACTTTACCCAAATCTTAAAAGCTGCTTGAAAAAGGCATCAAAAGAGCGACAAAAACGCAGGAAAACAAGCGATAAATGATGATGAAGCAGCAAAACAATCACAAAAAGCGAAAAAGAAAAGTGACTAAAAAGCAAAAACAACGCAACAAAACAGGCAATAAAATAGTGATGAAAAAAATACAACAACAAAAAAGCGCCAAAAAATACAACGACAAAGGTGACAGCGCGGCGACAAGACGAGGGAAAAAATAGATCAGTTTTGTAGGCCTTAGCTTTCAAATGAGGCGTTACACTGGCCTGTAGGCTGTAAGAAGTTTTTAGATTTGGGTAAAGCTGGACTGGAGAAAATGCGCTCCGTTAAAGTGGGGTTTATCAAATGCAGGTTTTTTTTTAAACAACAATATAAAATACTAAACAAAACTGAAGTTGTAAACTAAATCCAATTCATATTGGACTCTGGGTTTATAGACAGCTAATGATAATGAAGAGGGGAGTGTAAGACATTTTCTGAGTTCAATGTTATTTCAGCTACATATGAAATAAATCAATCAATAGATTTTATTTCTGAGGTAGTCTTTGGTTTGAGAAACACTGACACTGAATATTGAGCTGTTATAAAGCAAAAAGTTCCATTGATACAGTACATATCGTGCAGCTTTATGTATATTAATTTCACAAACTCTTATGTATCAAACATGTCTTTACTACATTGTGGCTTCTTTGAACTACAGTACAGACTAAAATGAGGCCTTAAGAGCTCATTTTCTAAAGCAATCCCAGGAGAGCCCTTGCAAAATGAAAAACATGTCAAAGTGTGTTGTTGCTGCTTTGACACTAACACTGTGCTTTCATAATTGTCATCAAACAAAACAGCCTCGGCTAATTTCACCAGAAAGAGCAAACATCAAGCCTTTCCACACTCTCATTTGCGCTACCTGCTAGACAACAACAATTCTCCAGAGGGACTAGAACCCCACGAGAGCAGATACAACACATGTGTGCCATGAATGTGAAACTTATTCTTATTCACATTCTGATGCACTATATGCTCTACGTACAATAAGGAAGGAGAGCGATTCAGAGCAAAAAAAAAAAGCAGAGGAATGGAGTGGGACGGGGAGCGATCTGTTATATAACACTGGGGGGTGCAAATCTGCTCATCATGCTCCTCGTGTTTGTGTCTGAGAATTTTTATGGCTGGTTTTTTTTCTGTTTAGTGGGTTGTGCAGAATAATGAGAAAGACGCAGGGAACAGGTGTGCTGAGTCTCAAGATGAGTGGAGTGGTCTGAAGGCAGAGAGGACAGGGAGGATGCGTGGAAGGGCTACTGGAGATGTGCCTCTCATTTTGTTTTGCATTCTGCTTCTCTTTCAGGGAAATGGATGAACAGATCTAAACCTGTGGCACGCAGCTGGAGATAACATCCGTGTCTCTATGTGAACAAGCTCACAGCATTTGAGCCCCCTCTCATCTAACAAACGAAGAAGGATCTGAAACCCATTTATCCTCCTGCTGCACATTCAGATTCATTTCACAGGCGGCGACCACTGCTCACTTGTGTTGAGATTTGTAGACGGGACGCTTTAAACCCCACGCACACACCACTTCTGGGCCAGTCTAGATCCCCCCCCCCTCCACACACACACACACACACACACACCACACACACAGACAGACCTATGCATTCTGCTCACTCAGACACACACACACACACCAAGAAACACATCAAAAAGAGGTAGATGATATAATCTATGATGACTGTAATAGGAGGTGATGCAACTGTGAATCAATGCTCAGAAGTCTGCCCTCTACAGAAGCGCTGCTCCCACTACAACCACATCAAAGGCAGTTTAGAGCAAGCTTGTAGCTCCTAGTAGCATCAAAAAAATATTTCAAATCTGAGAAGCTACACATTTGGGTTGTGTTTTCCATCTGTCCTTTTGATTCTGTGACTGTGTGCTCTATTGCCGAGACAGTAGCTTTTGCTACTCCTGTATAAGCCTAAAGGAATAAGCGAAATGATAATTGGAAATGTCTTGACCTGTTGCCGCCTCTAAAAAAAGTTATGATATATACTACAAAGTTACCATATCTGCCCTATTGGACTAAACCTGTAACTACACTTAATTAGAGGCTGCACTGTTTGACCTTGTAAAATCCCATTCTAATCCATGTTTTGTTCTCAAACAGTAAATAAAGGAGCATAAAACCCACAGCTGTTGGTCGTGGAGCCCTTGTTACTCCGTTACACACATCCCCTTGTCCCTTTAATATTTTTCACTGCAATGGAAACTGCTCATCCACCATCATCAGTCTCTACTCTTTGATCTTGGGCGCTCGGCACGCATGCGCCCCTCATTGGCTCCTCTGCGCTGTCTGGAGTAAGTTGGATGTGCTCTCTCCTCACTCGCATCCCGAAACCATCTCAAAAACTGTTGCGATGGGGAGGATCAGGAAAAACCACTTTGGGATTTCGACTTTTTCGTTATTAGTGACATTCGTCTGGGCGCAAAGGTAAGAGGTTTTCTCGCGTCTTTTGCTGTGGATGTCATGTACAGCCTCTGTTTAAAGCGTGACTGGCATATGATATTAATAGGACATTTTGCATTACACCACCTCTTTCCTCCGCAGCGCCAAGGATCTCAAAGATCCAAGTAACATGCCTCTGGTAAAGGAAACGGTGGACAGACTGATGAAGGGATACGACATTCGGTTGAGACCAGATTTTGGAGGTAAAAATGGCAAACGACTGTTTTCACGCCGCTGTGACGTGCAATACATGTTTAATGAATCGCGAAATCGGTTTTAATTTGCATAATCATCCCTTCACAGGCAAATAGGCCTCCCCTATTAGTCCGAGAGATGAACGATGCATGCATATTTCACTTGATGGGGAGATAAGACAGGCTTTTAACTTGATCGACCCAGCTCATCACTGTTCCATAATTTTACTGAAAAGTCTACAATAGCGGCATTAAGCTCAAGTAGCCTACATGTTATCAAAACCCCAGCTTCTGCGTGATGTGAGCTACAAGTCCCCCGTGATGCTTGTAGGCGGAAGGCAGAAAAACCGTGTAAAAATATAGCCTAGACTATCTATGCGTCTTTTATTAACGCGTCCTTTCCCCCACAGGTGATCCAGTGGCAGTAGGAATGAACATAGACATCTCGAGCATAGACATGGTTTCTGAAGTAAACATGGTAAGTGCATTTTATTTTTAGGCTCTATGTATATTTCACATTTTTTGTTTCTGCTACGGACTTTCTATCCATGCCTGGTGGTATATTGGGAAGTGCGCGAGTTGCTGCATCTTGTGAATATTTTACTGGGCTAAAAATGTTGGAAGCTTGGTAATCCAGCCCCTGCCTGCTCCCTCTCGCCCCCCTTTTCTCAAAAACACATCAGAGCCATGTACGTCTCCTCTCCTCCACTCGCCATCTCCCTCTCAATCCCGCATTTGCAGGTCTGGTGTGTTGCTACTGCATTTGAATTCAAAACACACAGTCACTGGCGCACTCTCGGACGCACAACCTTGGATTCGTGCGTGCGTGCGCTCCTGGCTGTTGCACGCTGTCAAACCGCGGTCTGCGGTGTCATTTTGTTGGTTTTCACATAGGCTAGGGTCTCGTTTTTACAAGATGTCTAATGCATTCTGTAAGTTGTTAACCGGGTCTGCTAATTTGCCAATACGTGTTATGACGCAGACAGATAGGCAATAGCTGCACATAATATAAAAGAATCTTCTGAAATAAACACAAAACCGCGTTGGATAGGCTGTTGTATAGTAGGCCTTAATGGCATGGGCAGTGAACTTCACAACTTGGCGGAGAGTAGCTAGTGGGAAAAGTTCAGAAAGGCCTATGCCAAACTTGTGAAGTTAAAAACAAAACACCTGGACCTTTTTGGTAGAATGCCACCATTTCCCTCTCCATCCAGAGAGCCTTCTAATGGCAGTTTTTGGTGACTCCCACCCATTGGGCGAGGAAAACCCTTCTCTTTGGTCCTCATGGCGGGAGCTGACATTGTTGTAATACCACCCCCTGGTGGCCAGGGTCGACTCCAAAATACACTTTATAAACAGGATTCCTATGTAGCTTTGGGCCTTGTTTAAATTGCTTCAAAGACTGGCGCCAAAGAGTTTTTCTTTTTCTAAAAGTTGCTATGATCCATGTGACAACGCTGGGCTATGGATCATATTTTTGCGGGGGCGACGGTGGCGCAGATGGTAGAGTGGGTTGTCTCATGATCGGAAGGTCGGGGGTTCGAATCCCGCCTCACATTGTCGTTGTGTCCTTGGGCAAGACACTTCACCACCTTGCCTCCAGTGTCTGTGTACACTGGTGTGATGAGAGTGTGAATGGGTGAGTGGATCCTTGCTGTAAAGCGCTTTGAGTGAATAATGAAGGTGGAAAAGCGCTATATAAGTTGAGACCATTAATCACACTGGTTTTTGTATATGAGAAATAAAAAGTGGAACCCTAAATCTATGATTGACAGGCTCTGGAGCTCTGTCGAGGCTCGTAGCCAGTCCGCGGGCAGGGCTTCTCGCCTCTTTGCCCTTTTAGGCTTCGTAGGAGGACACTGAGCACTTTCACAGACCACTCCGGCTCATTACTATGAATGGGGCTGAATGGCTATCTTACATCTATGCACCCACCAGATATAGATATGGGCATGGGTGGTGAAATTCCAGTGATGTTCAATGGCATTACTAGATGGACCTGGACCTGGTCTTAAGCCAAATCATGTCCAGAGCATCGTATACGAACAGCTCTGTCACAGGTGTGCAACAGCTGAGTTGTCTGTTCAGTACATTAATCTCTCATACAGTATATGACCTTCATCATCCCTCTCTCAAACTACACGGCAGATCTCCACATTGGAAATGTTGGCATTTGCACATTGGTGGCAATGTCGCCATCTGTAAAATCCAGTTGTCTTGTTTTAACTTCACAAGATTGAACTAACCACCTGGTTGAAAGAACCCTTGCACACTTTTTTAAAGCCTTTATCAGTACAAAATAGAATAGCCTACATCCCATGTGTATAATTGTGACAGATTGTAGCCCATAGGAAAAATCACTGACAACATTGATCTGCTCTTTATTCACATGGCATGAATATACATAGGGGTTTCATTTGTTTTGCTACATGTGGCTAAATGCACGTCATTCAACAAATAATGTTTAAAAGCGAGACAAAAATACTTTTAATATAACATAGATAAAAATGTATATGTGCATCATTGTGACCAGCCCAAGGTCTAGAAGGACAGCCTTCAGTGTGAGAGAAGATCATTCTCAAAGCAGCCGCTCTTGTAGTAGCATAATAGTGGTGTTATATAACGGTGTGAAAAACAAGTTCTGATTGGACCAGTGGAGATCTTAATTGCTAGTAGAATAGCTGCTTTTATGACGATGCATCCATGAACACTACCAACTTGATTCTGGATTGGAGCCGCTTGGCTTGTTCAGTCCTCAGCTGTTCTTACTTTCCGCACTTACTTTCTGACTTTCTAGCAGCAAATGCATCTGTCTGTGTGAGGTTGCTTTGGAGACTGTGATGGCAGGAGCTTACTCTTTGATGGAAATTATTTATTTTGGTATTGAGGATGCGACCAGAATGGAAGCGCCTCGGGGATCTGCAGAGATTTGAAATAGAAACCCCTCACTCCCTTTTGCATCTCTTCCTCTCCCTTTTCTCCTCTGCTCCATCCATCCGTCCCTCCCACCACTTTGACCGATGCCTGGTTCTGGCTCTGGAGTCTACGTAATACACCTCTGCCTTGCTCCAAAGTATTATCTTTTACTTAAGAAGAACTAGGCATCTCCGCAGTCATTCATCTGGAAAAAACACTGCTTCATACATTTGTGCGTGTGTGTCACAAAACCACAAACAGTGAATGGCGTTTGACGTCACGCCGTTCCCTGTGGCTATGGGAGCCTTCTTCTCCCTCACTCCTCAGAAAATTGTCTCCTTTAAGATCTTTGTTTCTCAAACACATTTAGATCAAAGATGTAAAAATCCCTGCACCTCAGAAGGCTTGTGTTTCTTTATGACTAAAATAACAAGACGGAAACTCCTCTTTTCATTGGACACTTGGGTGTATTTTTGATACAATGAAGGATAATTGACAAAATTGATTTGTGATAAATCATGGAAATAGACAACTATCTTATTTAATTTGTGAGAAAAGAACACAGTAGCACAGGGAAACTGATGAAGGGGCAATTCGGGGGATAAAATTAAGGTCATTCTCTTCAAAGCGTGAACCTAAACTACATCCAAATCGACCCTCAACAAATCACTTTTGCCTGAGCTCCGACGTGAGTTTAAATTTGAAAATTGTAAATATATATATATATATATATATATATATATATTACTGGTGTGAAAAATAAACTTTTTGTACTTTGGGTAGTGCTCGGCCAGTTTCGAACAACACTTGAATTTTGAAATGGCTTGGTTGCTTCTGGTGTGATCCATTGTGATGGCCTGTTGAGGCACAAAGGTCAGCCATGTAGTCGGGCAATAAACAGTGCAGGTCAGTCAGCCTCACAACTGCAGCCTTGGCGGCATGACATTACAAATGTGCTATTTTCACAGGGAAGTGTCCCCCTGAGTGCAAGGTGCGACCACACTTAGCGGTGGGTGGGTTATGCTGACTCACGTAGCTCAAACTATGGCACAGATATCAAATCATGTCCCTCATCTGCTGACTCCCTTTTACTCCGTCACAAAACAGTTGAAATAGTATTATTCTAATGGTGTTTGTTTATGCCAAAATCACAGAACTGAAAACCAGCGATGGTGCATTAAAAGTGTAGACGGTGCAGCTGATGAAATACAACTTGAGCTTGTTGTCCCAGCAAAGCATCGGCGTTGTATAATATTACCTGCAGATTGCGCCTTCCATATGTGCCGTTTAGCTACAAAATGTTCTCTCAAATACAGAGGCAAGTACATGACTATTTTCCCTCCTCCTCTCTCTCTTGTGCTTCTTAATTACATGTAAAGTAGACCTACCTGAGGTTGGTGGTTGTTACGAGGCGCTGCTCAAGCTATAATACTGTTCTCTGAATGTTAATTAGCTGACTATGAATTAAAAGATTTAAACAAACCAGCTGTGGTAGCTTCTGGGACGGAGGGATTAGTGGGGCGTGAGCGTTGCCTTTATTACGATCATTATCCTGACACGGGCTGCAGTGAGTAAGGGGATCTTGCCCTTACACACCAAGGGGCATATCTGCGAGGATGCCGTGTCTTTTTCTGCTGGAAATTAGCGCACATTTTGATTTTGTGTGTCCAAACTGATGCTGTTCCACATTATTTCCCGCTTGTGGAAAATAAGCTTGTGTTATTTTTACTCAGTGTTACCATGACAACAGAGCCCTTTTCACGATCTGGAGTCAAGGAAAGCATAACACATCCTCCTTTTCCTGGGACTTAAAAAACTGTTTTCACCATTATTCGACTCAAATATTACATCAAAATTCCTTGATTTATGTGACCCCTCAGGGAGTGCAGATGGAAATTAGCTCCAAAGTCTAGTACAAAGTATCATTTCATACTTTTTGATTAATGCTGTACATAGTGCCTGTGAAATAAATAAAATGCGTGTTGCATAGTTGGCCTATAATTGTAATTGGAGATTTTTAAATATAATAGCCCACACAATCCATCCATCCATCCATTTTCTTCCACTTTATCCGGGGCGGGTCACAGGGGCAGCAGTCTCAGCAGAGATGCCCAGACTTCCCGATCCACCACACCTCCTCCAGCTGTTCTGGGGGACC
The DNA here is from genome assembly GCA_007210695.1 of Neogobius melanostomus. Taxonomy (NCBI): domain Eukaryota; kingdom Metazoa; phylum Chordata; class Actinopteri; order Gobiiformes; family Gobiidae; genus Neogobius; species Neogobius melanostomus. The sequence goes on along the minus strand of VHKM01000071.1, from coordinate 1,972,604 downwards.
CCGAGGCGACACCAGGCCAGCTCGGAGACATAGTCCCACCAGCGTGTCCTGGGCCTTCCACGAGGCCTCCTCCCAATAGGACATGCCTAGAGCCCTCCCGAGGGAGGCGGCCAGGAGGCATCCGAAACAGATGCCCTAGCCACCTCAGCTGGCTCTCCCGGGTAACTGAGCTCCTCACCCGATCTCGAAAGGTGCGCCCAGCCACCCTGCGAAGTAAACTCATTTCAGCCGCTTGTATCCGTGATCTTGTCCTTTCGGTCATTACCCAAATAAAAGAGTTGCGTCTAAGAGAGTTTAGACGTGGTGCTCATAAGCGTTTGCTTTGGCCAACTCCTTTTGAGCAGAATTTCAACTGCTCAAATAAATAAATAAAATTAAATAATAAAAAATAAGATCCCAATCTCAAGAGTTTGACAAATAATAGGCCAACACTACTTCTTTGACTGTTGAACATTCTGGCTCACTGTTTGATTAAGATGTTTTTACATCAAGTCTTGAATCTTAAAATCTAGGACATGAACATGAATCCTTTCTTAACATCATGTACATGTCTAGTGGGTTGAGCTCAGGCCTGTTGCTCTTTACATGTTGGACAATGTCTGGATTTGCTGTGGAGAATGTTGTCCTGTGTATGTCTTTATGCACTGCAAATGAATTTCCTCACGAGGACAATACATTATCTGCTACTACTTATAGGCTTAATTTTGTATGCAATTTGCATATTTGTTAGCATATATATTGCCGTAGCAATTGGCAATTTTAACCATTGCTTTCCTATTCAATAAGTGTAACTGGCAAGTCAATCTATTGAAACCCATAAATAGTAATAGTAGTATTTCCTTCAATTTTTACCAACATAATTGAGATTAATTGAGTAGAATGGGTGGCGCACCCTTTTCTGTGTGTGGAGTTTACATGTTCTCTCCAATGATTGTGTAGGTTTCCTCCGGGTACTCCGGCTACGCGTACCACTAAAACACATACAATAGGTCACATGAATGAAATGAGAGTGTGTTTGTGAATGTGAGTGCAGCACAACAGCTGCATAGTTGCCTATGGCAATAATCCAATGAGGAGTGTTTACTTTTGTCCCATATGTCTTCAATGACATGGACTGTGCCAAATAAATAAACAAATAGATACGTATTGCTTACATTTAATAGCGTATGCAGTAAGGCAAGGCAAGGCAAGTTATGTAGAGCACAATTATACACGAGCAATTCAGTGCTTCACAGTTGCAGAAAAATTACAAGACAGTTAAATCAATCATAACAACACAATAAAAACAACAGTACAAAATACAACGACAGTTATAAGTATTGTTATTTAGTAGCATCTATACACAGTAAATCATCTATGGATGAACTCCTATGAGCTGCAGCAGGTTGTAATGTCATTAGTTACACTTAATGGATACACCACAAACATTAATATGGGAAATGCATAAGTGTAATTACAGCACAAGAACACCACTTAATCCTACACGGAGTCTGATTTCTTCATTTAGTGGTTGGTCCTTGGAGACTGCACATGTAAAAAGGCATCAAGGTCAGAGGATGTGAATGACATCTTGTAGGCTTAGAAATTGTGACTTTAAAAGCTAAACCTGCTACATATATAGCCTAATGTCTTTATTCATTCACACTTAATTTGATTATCTATTTTCGCCGATTTGTCATTTGCTGTAATTATTAGCACTTACCCTCGCAGCTGTCCCTCAAGGCAGCACATTAGTGGCAGACAATGCATCACTTCTTCTTAATTGTTGTTTGTGGAAAACAAAGAAACAGGCATGTTACAGTGCAGTAAGTTATAACTACAGGCATTTTAATGTGTTAAAGACTGACCTAATCATTCTGTCTGAAACTTTCCTTATTCATGCTAAAACGCTGAAATAGCCAAATGAGCCATTAGACAACACATGTTGTCACAGTGCAGCACTTCTCTGAGATCAATAAAATTTAATGTGTCCAAATTAAACACTGTGCTATGTTACTTAGTTATGTCCATGTGAAAGAAATGAAACATCTTCTAATTCCCTAAGGTTAGCTCCTGCCAGTTCAGGGAAAAGTCTAAGCTTCTCTGCTAGCATGATTACATGGTAGGCTGCCTTCTGTGGTGTATAGCATAACTAACTTGATTAGACCTCTTAGAAGTTATCTGGCTTAGAAGGATTATACTGAGATATATTTGTATTGGTATATAAAACAAAATAGATAAATAAAATAATGTTGATAATGGTTAGGCTACCAAACAGCAATCTAACTAATGAATATAACTAATAAAATAAAGTATTACAAATGTATAAGGATTACAGTTACCTCTTAGTGTGTATCGTCACATCTGGCATTCATTCATTTGTTATATTTGCATATAAGCGCTGGTGTAATGATGCGCTTATGGAAAATGACCAAAACTGCCTTAAAATGCTGCCGTCTGTTAGTTCTCTTCCACTCTTATCCTCACCGACTGTGTATTTACTCCATGTGGAACTAGTGATTATTTTATTTTTACACAAGTAAGAGTACAAATAGCCTACTGCATTATAATATTAGAAGTAAAAAGTACCAGAAGTAAGAAGTACATTTACTCAGAGGTGTGTAGAGTAGCCAATATATTTACTCAAGTAAGAGTAACGTCACTTTGAAATAATTTTAACTCAAGTACAAGTAAAAAGTAGTGACCAAAATAATTATCAAGTAAAGTATAAGTTTATGATAGAGTATTATGAGTACTCAGTAACTGTTTAAGCTAAAACGTAGAAAAACGTAAAGAAATACCTAGAAAATAGCAGAAAATAGAGAAAAACTAAATAATTCTAAAGAATAAGGTGCACGAGACGCTCTACATCTACTTTATAGATCAAAATGAAGCATTTGCCACTTAAAGATTTACTCATAGTGGAAAAAATAACAATTAGTTTTTTACTCAAGTAAGAGTGCAGATATTATAATTTTATTGTTTTATTAATTTGATCTGCTTTCTTGTAATTTTATGCAACTGTGGAGCACTTTGAATTGCCTTGTGCTCTACAAATAAACTTGCCTTGCCTACTTCGTTACAATTTTACTTCTACAAGTAGAAGTAAAAAGTACCTTATGATAAAGCTACTCGAAGAAGTACAATTTCTTCAAAGATGTACTCAAGTACATGCACTTGAGTAGGTAAATGTAACTGAGTACTAACCCACATCTGGTACCTGGTAAAGCAGAGAGCTTTGTCAGGCTAGTTGTAATGGAGGTGTTGTCAGGTAAATAGGCTTCTGTTTGTCTGAAACTTGAATTTGTACCTCTTGTTTATGTGGTTCTGACTTATCTTTTGCATCATATCAAAATAGAACATGAGAAATATTTCATTTTGCTGTTTGATCTTTATTGTTGACAGACTCAATCAAAACCCAAATTAAACCAGTTGAAAAATGGGGGGGAAAAAATCACATTTTGCTTGGTAGGATCTTAACAAGTTGGTTCCAAGTAGAACTTCTATAGGCAAGAAGAGATGGGAGTGCGACAAAAAACTGAGTGAACCTTTTATTGAAAACAACAAATACAATAGGCTGTTTTTGCAGCTGATCAAAGTTTAGGCCTTTGAAAGGCTAAATCTGTGCAGAAATGTGGATTTAGTCCCATTTTCTGCTAGGTATCATGATGTCCTGATGGCAAAGGCAAAAATAAATTCCCCTTTGAGCGTTAAAAGATCCTGTGATATATGAAACAAAAGTCAAGTGGAAGACCCAAAGAAATGTTCCCAGCACTGAGCCGGAGGATCCGATTAGCTGTCCGCCAGACTAAATATCACAAGTGATATTTAGTCCGGGAACCACCCATTAATTTTCTCGTAGGAGAGGTGTGGTTTACGATTGTCTATTATATTCGTCTGCACGTATAGCCCATAGCCAATCGTATCAATTGTACCCGATGACGTATGTAGAGCAGTGTTTTTCTGTGCTATGGCACACTAGTGTGCCGTGAGATATTGTCTGGTGTGCCTTGGGAAATTATCCAATTTCATCTGGTTGGTCTAAAAATATTTTTTGAAAACAAATTATTATTATCCACAAATAGTGTGCTGGTTTTGAGTGTCTGTGCTGTCTAGTGATCGGAAAGAGTAATCATGTAATAGTCTTCCATATCAGTAAGTGGCCGCAGACAAGAGAATTTGTGATGCATTGATGCGGCAGGTGGCATTGTGGCTAGCAAGACTATACGGTGTTCCTATTCCACTTTGTTGAGAACGACTTTATATTGTGAATATAGGCTACAGAGTTAATGTTTTAACATTTTCTGCTGGTGGTGTGCCTCGTGATTTTTTTAATGAAAAAAAATGTGCCGTGGCTCAAAAAGGTTGAAAAACACTGATGTAGAGACTGTAAAGCCAAACGCTGTTCTTCTTTTAAAGGGGCTAGATGCAAGTTGACCATTTTATACTCAATACTGCCACCTCAGGCCATACATGTAACTGCACCTTCTATTTTAAGCTTTTTGAGTGATAGTGCAGGATTTTAGAGGCAGTTGTGGTGAATAGGTCTGGGCTCATTCTCCACCTTAGGACATTGGTGGAACATGTAGGAGGAGGAAAATGTTTACATTTTTAAACTCCATATAGTCCCTTTAAAATAAACTTTCGAGCTAATCTATGTAGAACACGGGTTAAAGCTTGATCGAAAGATGCTTGCGTCTGCTGCTGTCATGTGGATCCGTAACAAACTACAGCTTCCGTCTGTCGGCGTCATTGTCTTGCCGTCCTCCCTGTTCTGTGATGGTCCCAAATCCATGCTGAGCAGTTCGAATGATTGAGCGTGCAAGCAGATGGGTATTGGAGCTGTGGGCTAGAAACATCTCAGGTGATCTTCTTGTCATGCTAGTAGTTCATTAGACATGACTTTTTCACTTTCAAGGTCCCTTTTCGTGCTCTCTTGCAAGCCAAAATGGACGTTCTGTGGCGTTCAGGGACGAGCCTTTGAAGTTTTTTTTTTTGAGCTTCAGTCGCAGATGCCTCTGATGTTATTAGCTGCAGTCGGCTCCAGTAACAGCCTTAATTTGGGTCGAGGATTGTCCAGTGTGTTGACAGACAGCCAATCGGATTCTCTGGCTCCGTGCTGGTGACATTTTTTGTTTCATAACCCTATAGTATACAAGAGATCGATGATTATCCATTCAGCCTGATTGATATGGTCCCGAGTGGTCTGTGAAGTTAACATGGCTGCCTAATCTCCTCCTACGAAGCCTGTTCCTTAAAGGGGCAAAAAGGCGGGAAGCTCCACGAGCCTCCACAGTGCTCCAGTCAATCTGAAAAGGCTTCCAGTTTTTAGTGCTGATGTATAAAAACAGCAATACGACACCCATCCCAGCGATGCCACATGGGTCATAGCGATTTTTCGAAAAAATAAAACTCAAAGTGCTCATGAGAACGCTGTTTACCAAGTGTCTTTTGGAGCCGCCTCTGGCCACCAGGGGGTGGTACTACAGCAATGTCAGCTCCCCGCCATGAGGACCATATAGAAGAACTCAACAACTACCCGACCACATTCAAAACGAGAACGTTTTTTTTTGGCTTTGCCGTCAGGACGTCATGACAGTGTGAATACCTGACAGAAAATTACACTGAATCCACATTTTTGCACAGATTTGGCCTTTTAAAGGCATGTGGTCTTAAACTTTCAGTTTATATGTTGTTTTCAATAAAAGCTTTACTCAATTTGTTTTGTCTCACTCCCTTTTCTTGCATAATTAAGTTCTAATTGGAACCTTGTTAAGATCCAACCATGCAAAATGTGCATGGTTGACATTTTTCAACTGGTCTATTGGGACTGTATCAAAAAGTTACTCCACAAAATTGTTCATGACTATTTAAAACTCTCTGTACAAATCAGTCATAATTGGCACAGGGTCTGAGAGCCACTTTTGGGTTCTGCCCACCAGTTGAGAATTGGTCTGTAGTGATATTGCCCAAGATATTTTTTTATTTTTTACCATTTCACCAGATTAGATCATCTTGAGGAGTGATATTGATTATGATTTATTCTGCATGCCCTCCCTTTCTCTTTGCACTGGATTGATACTGACAGAAGAGGCCCTCTGAGTCTGAAATGGTGCATTGTATTTGTGATCCATTTGTGTTTTTATTATAAGAGAAATATAAAAATAACAATTATCACAGTGGGACTGGGATTTGAAAAGCCTTGTGCAACTTTCAAATGCTGCTAACTACTGTCCTACCTGTAAAATCACTAAGACTTTTCATTGAGTAAATGATTTTATGTTTTTGTCTCCAATTCATAAGAACAATATAAAAGCAGGTGTCAATGGGAGGCAGCAGTATTTAGTGTCCGTGTGCTTGTCCCAATGAAGGAAAGCAGTGCCATCTGTGAGGCCATAATTACAGTTTCACAGCGAGCCATGAGGCAATGCGCAGACCCAGGTGTTGTATGTCACGTAGGTGTGCTTTTTCTGAAAATGCATGCACATGTTTTAAATCAAAGCATGCTTGGTTAATGTGAGCTCAGTGAATTGAACACTTCAAAATGTGGAAATTATCTCGACAATTCATGTGCAGACCTAATTAGATGCTTCATATACGGCATGTTGTGAACGGTTGATGTGAAGTAAGCAATTCTAATCCAATTTACTTTTTTAATTTACTTCCTTTTGATGCCGGAGCTGTTCCCTGAGCCGTAGACAATCAGCAATAGTCCATGTATGTGAGTAAACGAGTGCTGCGCTAAATTCTATATGAACGGTTTGGCCCTTTCTGAATCGCTTAACATTTTAGAGACATGTTTACTTGTTACTTACATTGGGACCTGCAGCGTTAAACCCTTAAGAAACTACTGAATATTTGCAATGTCTTATCAAAAGTCCAATAGTCAGGCTGAAAGAAAGCTGAGCAGTGGAGAAGAAACCTCTTTTAAGAAGTGGCCGTCCTGACTTGACATTTCACCACAAAAAGAAAAAAGAAAAGAAATCAACATGGCGCGAGGCAAGCTCATATTTTTAGCTGCCCTTTTTATGCAATGTTTCTGTCGGACACACATGCAGGCAGCCACAATGTTTAACACAATGTCGAGCGACAGGGCTCAGATGGTAGAGTGGGCTGTCTTATAACTGGAAGGTTGGCGGTTCAATCCTGCCTCCTGCAGGTGTCGTTGTGTCCTTGGACAAGGCACTTTACCCACATGCTAACGTATGAATAGTGTGTGAGACTGAATGGTGGAGGTCGGAGGTGCTGATGGCGGAGATTGTCAGCCTTGTCAGTTTACTCCAGGGCAGCTGTGGCTGCATATGTAGTGTACCATCACCGAGTGTGGATTAACAGAGTGAAGTCGATATGTTTAAAAATAAGAAAAATAAAAGTCAGGTCTTTTAGTGTGTAGACGTCTCAGCATGCTCACTTGTTTTTTCTCAAAGTATCTATTACAGTTTTAATTGAATCACAATGTCACCTATGGTCAAGCTCAATTATTGGCAGAGAACATTTTAGTCTAATGTTCAGGTCTATGAGCCAATTGTGTAGCAGTAACTGGTTTGTTTGAAGGAGTCTGATTTAATGTTTTGGGGTTGTTTTGTGTGATTAATGTTACATGAAGGCAAGGCAAGTTTATTTATACCGTGCATTTCACACACAAGGCAACTCAATGCGCCTATCAAGAAGGGAAAGCATTCATTTTCTGTTTGTTTATTTAGAAATTGAAGCCTGTTTATGATCATTTACCATATTTGTAAAAGTATTTGCTTTTAAAGTGAAAGTCTGTAAGTTTGCAAAGCGAGGAGAGAGAGAGTGAAATTTGAGAGTAAACAATCAAATTCCTCCCCTCTTTAACCAGAAAGCCCTTCTTAGTGAGGAAAGCAAAAATTGCTTTCCTAATTTTTAAAAGTAAATGATCGAGCTCCACCCTCTCCTCCTGATTGGACCTGACAGGCTGGTTCACAGGAAAAGCTCATCTCATTGGTCAACGTGGAAGGATACTAGACTCTGATTAGTTGCTGAGATCTGGGAAGGTGGGACTTTACATAAAATAATATATATATATTATTACTTACTTTACATCAAAATGCAAGACCAGGTGGTCGATTTTGCATATTTTATAAAATTTGTAATACATTTAGATTTACAGACTATCACTTTAATATAACGAAATAAAATCACATAAAAAATTTAGAATACAATAAAAACATATTTTAATTAGCTATATCATCGGCCATACAACCAAATACAAAGAGATTTGTAAATAAAGATAAAATTAAATAAAAGATGTTGAATATTATGGCCCTTTGCACATTTTATTCTGCTTTCAATTACTTTACAAAATAAGATGTTAAACATTTAGGCTTGGTGTGGGCTGAATTGATTAGGCAAGGCAAGTTTATTTGTAGAGCACAATTCATACACAAGGCTATTCAAAGTGCTTCACAGTTGCATAAAATTACAAGAAAACAGATAAAATCAATCAATAAAACATCAACATAAAGTTAATCAATTACTCATTTGTTTGTTTCTTTCAGGACTACACTCTGACAATGTACTTCCAGCAAGCTTGGCGGGATAAGCGTCTGTCCTACTCTGAAATCGCCTACAACTTGACTCTGGATAACCGGGTGGCAGACCAGCTCTGGGTTCCAGACACGTATTTCCTCAATGACAAAAAGTCCTTTGTCCATGGCGTCACGGTGAAAAACAGGATGATCCGTCTTCATCCTGACGGCACTGTGCTGTACGGCCTCAGGTGAGCTCGACATCTGCTGCTCAGGCAGTGTTGAAGAGTCGTTAATATTAAATCTACAGTGACTTTTAATTTCCTGCTTCAATTAGCAATGCCAAAAAAAGCACAATAGCACCTCATAATTTGTTGGTTGAATTGCTGGCTATACCGATATGTAAAAGCTACTTAAGGTGAAACGAATCAGGAATTGACAGTACTATGGGGAAGCAAGTGTAACTCACCGCACAATGTTACTCTTTCAAATCCTGAGATTATCATCAGTTTGAATAATTGATGGTTGATCAATAATAAAGTAGGTTGTACAAAAGCAAACGGACTCATATTGTGCGGGATGGTTGGACTCGTCAAAAAGACATGCTTTGTGATGTTGCGCTGGGATGCCTCTGAGGTGGCTCTTTCATAATTGATAACTGTTAATCAATAATGTAGTGGTTCAATACAAACACTGAATCAGTGTTTTCAGTATCGTACTGATGTGGCAGATTTGACTGCACAGGTTAGCACCGCCTGTCCATCAACGCCGCTGCTGGATATGCCTCACATATGGGCTGTGTGTGCTTTTTAAAGATGTTAATCATCAATATTATTATTTTATATTAACATTGGCCTCCTTTTGTTGTTGTTGTTGTTGTTATTATATTATAATTATTGTTGTTGTTGTTGAAATTGTTATTGTGAATGAGTCGTGGGTGTTGGTTGGGGGTCCGATAGTAGCCACAGCTACTTTTGTACATAATATAATAATATAATAATATAATAACGTAATGTCAAGCATCTTTGAATGTCCATCTATATAAAACTAAAGCATGATTATTATTAGAGTTTACTGGAGAAATATTTTGAGCTCTGATTAAGCTTTGTTAGTTACAAATATTTATGCAGAGACACAGCAAATGTCTTTGCTCTCTCACCTTAAAACATTTCCTTTACAGTTGTGTACAAGAGTTAAAGTGTGTTGATGGAAGGAGGCATCCTGTGCTCTAGTATGAGTGGGCTTCATGCCTGTGTGTGGATATGTGTGAGTGGGTGGGTGTTATTTTGGGGGAACATGCAGAGGAGGGATAGCCAGGTTGTTGTTTGCTCAGTGTTCTCTGAATGCTAGTGCTTCCCAATCCGACCTAACCCCAGCCTACAATTACCGGGAGAAGTAGAAAATGACAATAGTGCTCTCGGAGTGTTGTGGGGCTGGGTTATTTATATTGGGTTATTTATTTAATTATTCCATCTCTGAAAGCACTCGGGTAATAACATGCTTAGGCTACAACTGCGTGTAAAAGACATTTCAGGGTATCACATAAAGCTTATCGGGAAAATGTGTTTTCTGTATCTGTGCATGTGGCTTTGACTTCACCCTGCGAGGCTGCAAAAGATGGAGGACGCAGAACAGAAAGAGACATCACAGTCAGACTTCATTCAAAATGGAGAAATGATTAGGATTCTCCCTCCTTCCGACTAGGTCTGAGCTCCGATACTCTTGTGCTGTGAATATTGTTGCTCATTTTGTGAAAGGACGTATCCTTGTGCAACGGAGGCTGACGTCCTCTTTTGTCAGGGAATAGAGTGTTCCTCTCTACAGCTCGATACTTGACATTGTGTGGCCTGTGGGAGCAAGCTGCTGAGTGTGAAGGAGAGATTTTTAAGTGGCCTGTCTGTCAATAATATCAATATATATGTTTAGGATTACCTGCACATATGTTGAGCTGCTATATGTGTAAGTTGCATTTCAGGTAGGTAAGATGTTCTTGGTAAATATTCCATAAATCCTGTCCCCAGATATGAGATAAAACCACTGTAATGTTGATTTATTCCCAGCCTGGGAATTAAAGCTGGAACTTGTTTGTTGTGAGGCAAGAGCATTAACCGCTGTGCCATCATTTCACCGTTTCATGTGGTAGTGAAACTTATACTAACATTACCTTCAAAGCTTTGTTATCATGCATTAATCAGGCATAAATTTAAATGTGGATGTGATGAGGTTCTCAGTCCCGGTTAATGACGTCAAGACATTATTTGGCACGTTAATCCTGAATCTGCTTTACTTATGTCCGACTGTAGTGGATGCAGCTTCTCTTTCTTCATTTAGCTGATTGCAGTGTCCATGAGGTAAAATGTTTTACGTCATGTTAATTACAGGGTAGGCTGCGTAACCTCGAGTGTCTCCCTTGGCCTCTGGTTTGAGCCGTGATGCTGCCTGGAAATGAGATTGCGTCTCTGGAGTTTGTAGTGCTTGTGTTATGTCCGTAAACAAGGTCATTTGAAATAAAAGGTGCACGGGCTGCCTGAAGGGGGTCCACAAATACACACAAACAGAGCCAGACTCTACAGTGAGGAGAGGGAAAGGAGGGGCAAGGGGGGAAAAAAAAAAAAAAAAAAAACCGGCCTGTTTTAGACCTCATGTCCTATTAGTCCAGACGCGCAGCAAATGTAGCGTGTTTGAATGTGCGTGATCTGGTGGAGCGTGGCCTCTCCTCCGGCGGGTTTGTCCGACAGTGAGGTCAGCCTGAATGAAGATGATGATGAAGAGGAGACCAGTCTGAGCTACTGCTACAGACTTTAACCAGCGGAATTGGAAATGCTCGGATTGTGTTGCATTTTGCGTTTATTAATGGCTTCCACAATCATCTTGAATTTTATGTCTTAAAGGTCACGGGTAGAGAACTGTCCCGTTCCATCATTTTTGTTATAGATTTTCTGTTGGGGCGTAAAATGCTTTGTCATCATTGCGTAGATCAGATGCACGCGCCAACCTTACCGGTATGTTTTTAGTGGTAGAAGATAGTCCTAGCTCCTCCAGTGCCTAGAGGGAACCAACGCAAACACGTCTGGACTGGGTTTGAGCCCAGGACCTTCTTGCTTTGGGCCAGGGGCACAATGAAAAGGCCAGTTGTAGATTTCTGGCATGTCACAGGAACGCAGCCTAATGTGAGGCTAGAGGTACAGGGAGTGAAACAGCGAACCCTCAGTTATACTCCTTTCCACTCCTTTTCAAGGTTATGTAACTTGGCATTGGCAATGTACATATTATCTTTGCACAATTGTCTTATCTATTCAGGGCGCACGGCATAATTTGTTATAAGATGCTGATTTAACATATTTTGATACAACTGGAAATATAATCAGTCAATCAATCAGCTCATATGGCTGATGATCGGTGATTGCAGAGTCTCTCCTCAGACGAAAAACCCCGAGACTTTTGCTGATGATGTAGGTGGGCTATAAATAGGCCGATATTTTTACTCCTGCCATTTTGGCCTCATTTCCGCTCTTCCCTTGTGTTTCCTCTGCCACCACCATGATTTAGCGTTGAGGATGGTAATGATGGTAAGTGATGAGCGCGTGCCTGGTGTGCACAACATCTCTAAGTTGTGGCCATAAAGGGACGATAAACTAGGACAGAAATGAGCATCCCGTGTTAATCCCCAGTGCACCATGGCACTGCTAACTGGCTCTTACATAAAAGCCCAGAGAAAAGGAGGCAGACAGTGGAAGAGAAAGACTGTCTCTGCATCTCAGAAAATCCCAAACTTGCCTCGGCGTTGCCCAGGAGAACAGAAAGTCCTGAGCAGAAGACAATCGTGCACCAACATCTGATAAAAGACAAAGAAGTCCTCAAAATAATCTCTCTCTTTTTTTCTTTGCTTGGAGTAGGTTCAAGAACAAATAACATTTTTGAACAAGTGTGGGTTGTTTTATAATAGCTTAAGTAAGTGTCAAATAGGGCTGTGTCGCTAAGTTATTGTCACATCAATATTAACCAGTGCAATAATACTGTATCCGTACCCCACACACACACACAGCTGTCAAGGATTTATTTATTTTGACTAATTTATCCTTGCTCTCTGCTGGCTTTGCCTTTGTTGTTTTTAGTTTTACTCGTGAAAAAAGTGTGAATTAATATACTGTGTCAAATGTTCTCAAATAATGAAATAATATTGAGTTACTATCCTATTGTTTTGAAGAAGTAGACAATACACCGGCTTCTTTCCTGTGGCATAAAAAACACCAAGAGTCAAACTCCTTACACTGCAGGCATTTTCTCCAAAGGTGATTTCAATCTTCCAAACTTCAGCCTGTATTAGTTGGCTGCCCAGTATAGTGCTCTGTAGATGTGGATTTACTCACAGTTTGATGAATTCAGAGAAGTCTCTATTTCAGAAATTGTATTAAAACTCAACACACAAATCCAATGAATCTTCACATAGACGTGATTCTTCAAATATCAATAGTGTATAAAACTGTAATAGGCAATTTACCCGCGTATAGCAAATATTCTGTCAAAACATAATGGTCTTCCGTTCTTGGCTTTACTCACACAAAAGAGAATTGGAACAGGTTACTAAACTTGACACAGACAAAAATGATTAAGAACAAATTATGTTCAGTAATTTCCATAGAACATACTTTACTCAACATATATTAAAAAAATGAGATCATTTAATTTCAGATCATAGTCAATTGCTGTAATACAGCAATTGTTTTTGCTGTTGATTGGAACATTCTGGACCCATGTCACAACAATAACTTCCTAAGAGTATAATGATTGGCCTTGGGCTTATAATTTGGCTACTTAGAGACGTTGCTCCTCTGAAACTGAAGTCTAGCAAAATATTTTGTATTGTTAACTTGGCAGCAACAGCAGCAGCCATAATGCATCCTTAAAAACTGGAGCCCTGGTGTCAGTTTTCTTTTACTGTATTACAGGTTTTAAAATGAAGTCCTATGTTTTACTGTCCACAGACAATGTGGCGCTCAATATGACAACTCTGTCACAGCTATATAAAGCCGAGACACTGTTACTTCACCATCACTCTCTTTTCATCTGCTTTAGGTTTTACAGCTAAATGGTGTCAGATATGTATGTTGCTGTAAATCGTTATTAATAGACTGTTAACAAGTTAATGACGCCAGGGTTATGTAATGTAAGGCAAGCATTTGTGTAAAGCGATATGGAGTAGACAATGATGCTTGGTGTAGCTGGAGTACCAAATTGTTTGTCCAGGATCAGTCGGCCTCTGGGGTTTGGCGCAGATTGGTGCCAGCTTTGGCCAAGTCGTGTGAAGCATAAAGCAGATCTGTCAGTGTTAGACTCGTCTACCTCTATTTTTGTCCCTCTCTATTAAAGAATTATGGGTCTGCAGCCTTAGCTCATTATGCTGCCAGCCTGCGTCTTGTTCACAAAAAGATAATGTACTGTACTGTATTGGCGATTTAACAAAGTACAAGTTGAACTGATAACTTCTGTCTTTTTTCAGGATCACAACAACTGCTGCCTGCATGATGGACCTGAGGCGCTACCCTCTGGATGAACAAAACTGCACCTTGGAGATCGAAAGCTGTAAGTATTACCCCTCACGAAAGAAGAGAACTCCCACATTGACACAGACACCACAAAAATGGGAAGAACTTGCTAGTCATGCAGCCCATGGGCCACGAGGCAGAAAACAGGTTGATAATGATAACGGCACGTAAAATGCTGAGAAAGGCAGATGAGATATGAGGAGATGCACATCAAGAGGAACATCACTAATGGCTCAGTGGCTGATAACATCCAGTTTAATTAATTCAGCTGCAGCTGCAGAAGCTTCCCCAGGCTTTAGGAGGCTGATTAGTCCAGAGTTTGAGGCTGTGCTGACTGTGGAGCTGCCATGTTTGTATGGGGCAAAAAGCTCATTTAGCACATAGATTGGAATTGTGTGGTTGCTAATATAGCAGAAAAGGAGTCAGCAAAAGAAGGGCTGGGCTGACCTTTGCTAATCTTAGTGCAGCCTCTCTGTCTGTTTCTCTGGTTCCTTCTCTCGTAACATCTCACAAATAGAGGATTTAACCTTAGTTTAGTTTAGTTTAGTTTAGTTTGTTTATTTGAGGATTTTTTTACAAACATACTTTGCATAGTTACATCTTTACAAGGTTAAAAAAAAACTCAAAAGGAGTAGGCCGAAGCAAGAAAGCTTATAAGTGCCTACCCCCATTCAAAGTAATTACTTACATGCAATTCAGGAAATACAAAACATAATTGTAAGTCTTTTCAAGAGAAAAGACCCATCATAACACTGAGAATATATATAACTGAAACGCATGTGTCCAGCTGCAGGTAAACCCCAATAGGGGTAATAATAACGGTGATACAAGCAGCATCTCGTATTTACATACAATATAACACTTTACATTACAAATTCTTGAATTACCCAGGCACATGTGCAACAGAAGCGTGCATGTACCTGTTTACAAGCAATTAGTGAATGACAAGTTTCATTTTCCATACATAGGCACATTCACAGCCCTATGGGTGAGCCCATCTATGAATCACAATTATGCCCTTTCAACAATTCCAATTGTGCGCATTAACCTTACAGCATTGATAGAGAAAAGAACATGAAAAAAGAAAAAAATCACATGAAGTTTACAAGACTTCCAAAGTAAGAAGACATAGCACGAAAATAGAAATGTATACAGTTTACCAGTATATAAACTTTTTTTTTTTTTTTCCTCTTTCCCATTCACATAATAACCATATCCAATCATTACTTATAAACACCAGTCACCATTCTAATAATTGACAATTGATTTAGTTATTATTTAAGTGTTACATTTGTCAAAGTTTTTATAATCAACACTACACATTATTATTATATGTCCCCTTGCTGTCATTCCCATTTCCACTGTAAAAATATTGGTTGTGATTGTTTTATTATTTTTGTTGTTTGCCTTGTTTAGTGAGGTGCCTTAAAAAGCCAGGGTGTAATGTGGCCAGTTGGTAGAGGGCAATAGCCCCCCATCAGTAAGCCCTCACCCTGCTGCCCTAACTAGATGTTGTTGTGAGACAGTTCTGAGACCTATGCTCGTTCTATTTTGTTTAATAGTGACCAGTGGAAACAGGCTCTTACAGCATTGTTGTTATCTTTTGCTTATTCATTTCTCTCAAGTTCCTTTAATTCAACGACTTAAACTTAGAAATTGGTGACATTGGTTCTATCAGCAATGATGTGGTTAAACAGGTTCACAGTAATACAAATTACTTGTAGATAATAAGGTCACATGTCTTTAGCATATTTCTCAAACACACTTCTCTTATAATGTTTTTTTGAATTGCTGTAGACTATCAGCACCTTCCTCTAGATTATTCCACAGATTTACACCTCTCCGGGTGATACAATGACTTTTTAGGGTAGAATGAATACATTGTACTTTCAGATTATGAGTACCCCTTAGATCGTATCTTCCCTCACTATTACCAAACATTTGTTGTATATTGCTAGGGAGCTGGTTGTTTACAGCTTTATATATCTGTAACAAACTATTATATTTTATAAGGTCATCAAGTTTCATGGCGTTAGATTTTAAGAACAGTATATTTGTATGGTCCCTATATCCGACATTGTGAACAATTCTAATAACCGTCTATATACTTGATTTTACTCTTGAGCATCCACTCACACACATTGTAATAAAAATATGACCTTTTTATATTCCTCTTCATCACTCATGCCTCTTCCTCGGCAGACCACAAAAAGACACTGTCCTATCAAATCGCTCAGTTTTGATCACCAGGCTCCATCTCAAATGGATTAACTGGCAACGGTTTTAACGCTACACTTGCTTCATGCCAGAGCATGCTATTTTATTCACACTAATGAGCCCAGAGAACTCACATTTCCCTTGATAAACTTGATGTATTTTTAAAAGACACAAGCCTTAAAACCTCAGTTCCTCATATGTCTGCAATACAGCACAGCAGATCAAACTGCTGGTCATACAAGACGCAGTGCAACAACGAGCAATAAGTATTTGTGGTCTTTGATTTACTTGACGTGTGAGTTCAGTTTATCGGCTAGAGTGGTAGCCAAAGTGATGTCAAACCTTAGTGTGGTTTACCTAGTAACGGACCACTTACACTCATATTGAAGAAAGAAAGAAAAAAAAAACTTTCTACAACTTCAATTGCTGTGAAAAATTGCACACGTGAGGACAATTTTTCTATTGCCTGTAATCAATAGTCCTCTGTCCTCAAACACAGGTCTCTAAAAGAGTCTTAATGTTATGAGCTGCAGGCCATAGTTAAAGTATTGCCTGAATGACAAATCAATCTATAATATACTGTATATACATTAATAACTTCATCATCATGACTACCCAACACTTAACAATGATAATAATCTTAATAATAAAACAATAAAAAATGTGTACCATTTATTATTCATCAGCCCATCTGAATTGGTCATTTCCTTTGAGTGGAGGAGGATCTGGTCTTGTTCAGGCGTCAGCAGCAGCGCTCTCCTCATGTGCATCAAACAGATGCAGCAGCCCAAGCTTCACTCATACGACTTTAAAATAGCACTGTCTTCAATTGAACATAGATGCGTGGCCTGGTTATCTACACTTGTACAGTATCAGCTTTTTATGTACAAAAATGATCTGTAACATAAACATCTTTAAGTTATTTCTGATTGTCCTTTGCAGATGGCTACACCACAGACGATATTGAGTTTTACTGGCGAGGGGGAGAAGGCGCAGTATCTGGAGTAGACAGAATCGAACTCCCGCAGTTTTCAATTGTTGACTACAAACTTATCTCAAAAAATGTGGTGTTCTCTACAGGTACGTCACTCATGACTGCCTAAGGCTTTGCCATGAAATTAGAGAAATAGAAATGAGAAAAAAGTGTGCCGATTTATTCATTTTGAAGTCTGCATGCATTTTCTCTATATATTTGGAAAGTAATACAATTTAATAGATTTCTACCAACAATATTATATATTGTTAAATTGTTAATTGTTAACCAATATTGTTATGTTATACACTTTCTGTGTCAGAAACAGATAAAGCAGTCTTTTTCATGTCAAGGAATATAAAGCTTTTAACGGGCGTCACTGAGAAAGATCTATTTCTACTGCACTTCCACTGTTTTAGGTTCCTACCCCCGCCTGTCCCTCAGCTTCAAACTCAAGAGGAACATTGGTTACTTCATTCTGCAGACGTACATGCCTTCTATCTTGATTACCATCCTCTCTTGGGTCTCCTTCTGGATCAACTACGATGCTTCCGCTGCCAGAGTTGCCCTGGGTAAGGGCGCCTCGCCACTTCTTAACAGCAGCATGGGGAAATAACCCGCAGCTCAATGATTACTGCCCTGTTTAACATACTTTAGTAACATTACAATGAGATCAGCTCCATACCCATGTGCTGTTGCATGTTCTGCTATTAGCACTAGGCATGTGAGTGATAGCACTGTGTGATGGCTGCCTGCTAAATGTCTCTTATTTGGAGATGACTGTGAATGCGTGACTCATGTAGAGAGAGCAGAGCGGCAGCACGACCTTGAAATGCACTGTCTGTGCTCGCCTTCTGCTTCTCTGTGGCCAAACGTAACGTCTAGAATCGTTCTGAAACACCACAATAATATCAGAATGGATGTGCTTGCAGTAGATTTAACATCTATATATGTGTTTTGTAAATACAAGGTCAGAACAGAGGAAATTACTTTCAGCCTGCTGTGTATTGCTCTTGTCACACTCCATTTGTTTTGTGAAGTGGGACACTTGTGGGTCGGCGTTTCAGACGGCGTATTCAGAGGGTAACGTGATTTAAAGATGGGCCTCCTCTCAGTGTCCTGAGCTGAGCAGAAGGCACAATGATAAATGGGGCCCGTTGGCGGCTGGGTTATTTTTAAAACGCGTGAATGTGACCAAATGCAGATTGTGCATGCAGATGACTAACGGCTATGTGACAACAAGCATTTGTCAAAAGTTACAGGTGAATTGTGCTGTGACTGAGATCAGATGTATTAGTCTAATAATATCAGTCTATTGCTTTCTATTCTACGTACCAAGAGTATCCAACCCTTTGCTTCCATGTAAGGTGCTTTTATAAAAAACAAAAACAAATATAGGGTTACTTCTGCTTTGAAGATACTTGGAATGGAGTGGATTTTTATTTTTGATAGCGCTTTGACATAAGTCACCCAAAAATACCCACGCAAGATAGGGATTTTAATAATTCGCTCCACACAAGGAGGTGGTAAGCTATGTATGTAGTCAACCACCACCTTTCATTCACAGATACAGGTGGTGGTTGACTATACACATGGTGGTAGGAGCAATTTGAGGGGAACATGCAAACTCCACTTTAAACTGGGAAACTGGGACCTTCTTGCTGTGAAGCACAAGCACTAACCGCTGCGCCACCCTGAGTACAGTATGGGTCTTCTTTGGCTGAGTAGACTCTGCAGTTTGTCCCCAAGATGATATTTCAACTCAAAGATAATTTATTTTACCTAGATGTTTGCAGATTGTGTTTAATATGTTCATAAGTCACTTGTTTGGTGCACAAAGAGAAAATGTATCTACTACTACTACTTTGAATGGGCTAGCGAGTTTCTGGTTGGAGACCTCTGTCCTCAACTCTATATCCTGGGTAGAATGTTTAATATTTTGCAATGATTTAGTCTCAGTTATTCACTGTTGTCTTGTTAAACATATCCCATCTCATGTTGTAAATGTATGATTTTCGCGGACACATGTGCAGTTGTCTTTCTGTGTACGTTGTCAGGGATCACAACGGTGCTGACCATGACCACCATCAACACTCACCTGCGGGAGACGCTGCCTAAGATCCCCTACGTCAAAGCCATCGATATGTACTTGATGGGCTGCTTTGTGTTTGTCTTCCTGGCCCTGCTGGAGTACGCCTTCGTCAACTACATCTTCTTCGGCCAAGGCCCACAGCGGCAGAAGAAGGCGGCTGAGAAAGCTGCTTTGGCTAACAATGAGAAACTGCGGCCTGACCCCAACAAGGTACTACCTGGATGTTTGCTCCAGTGGGTCTGAAAATAATAGTGCCATCATTTACTATGTGTGTTTGTTTCTGTGGAGCCAAGCCTTCTCTCAAGGTCAATGTGAGGCTGTGAATCAATGCTTTTGTCCTCTTTACTCCTCCAGCTCTCCGAGTCTCTCTGGTTAAGCTTTGTGTGTCAACAACAGCTGAATGAAACATGGTTTAAAGCCTCTACCAATCTGAATGCAGAAGCAATGTCTGGCTTGTTCTATATCCCCATATTTCTCTGTCTTTCAAAGGGCTAGTGCCTTGAAATATTCACTGGTTCTGGTGCCAATGACAAAAATTCTATTCAGCTGCTTCAAGTAGCACGAACAAGAGATACAAAAAAAAAAAACACCCTTTCCTTCTGAGTGTGGCAAGCTACGATTTCCCCTAAGTAACAGTGCTGATTTTGTATGCTTGCAGTGGCTGGTGGGAAATGTAGTTCAGAGAGATGATGCTCTGTATGCCAGAATGAAACAGAAGGAAATTGACGCATATGACTCGATGTGGGATCCCATCTTTATGGACGATGCCGCATTAGGACTAGGCGAGCAAAGAAATAAGGTACTGGAGGTTTTGAAAATCAAAACTAACAATGTCATCAATCTGAGTCAACCCAGATCAGAGGAAAATGCTGTAGTTTTTGTGCATTTCTTTGATTTCTATAGATTTTAAGGCGACCATCACTCCCACCATTGTGTTTTTTCCCTCTTCTTGGTTTGCTCTTCATGCATTTTCCTGACAAACATGGCTTAGCAGTTTGATTTATGCAGGCATTACCTGAGCAGTAAGTCAGGCTTAAGTTTCAACATATTCATTTATAGATATCATACTCAACTAGGAAGACAAAATTCTGGATTAAAGAATTAGAAAACATCTTCAGTTTGGTAATAGCTGCTTTAAGGTACATAGGCTCTATTTACCAGGGAAATTGGTCTAGCTAGGAGCCTTTTTTCAGACGTCAGGCTATGGATGAAGAAATGTTGATCTGAATTCACTTCCCACAACGTCTTTTCCCAACCTGCCCCCAAACCGTAGCCTCTCCCTCATGCTACCTAAGTGCTTACTATTCTTTCAGCCTTCTCCTGTCACATTTTCCTTTGCTTTCTCTTTATTTCTTCTGTTTGTCTTGTGAGTAGACAGAATTTTAACCACTGCTTTGGTTGAAATTCTGAGACGGCAATAAAGACTTCTCTCCATAAAGACCTAGTTTGTGGAGTACGTCGTGCTTATCCGGGAATGTTAAGTCATAGTCCTGTGGTTGTTATATCACTCAGTTATTGATTGACAAATTATTGACTGTTATGTTTAGAATTAATGTTAGACGTAGCGTTTGGCTCATTTGCATTATCCATTTTAGCTCCATATTTTTGCACAATAAGATGCTGCTCGTATAGAATAGATGATAATTAAAACCATTTATAATCTGATGACAAATCCTTGGACTGTTGCATCTCATAGCTGCCACTCTTTCTGTCCCTCCCCTGTAGATGACGCCCGATGATAACCTCCTATTTGGGACTTTGGAGATGAAGAACGAGATGGGCGGACCCGCGGACCTCTCCCGGGGGCTAGGGGCACCAGGAGACCCCCGCAACACCATGATGGCCTATGACGCGTCCTCGCTGATGTACCGCAGGGCAGCCATGGCCCGCCAGAACTATGGCCACAGCGCCCTGGAGCGGCACGCCCAAAAGAAGTCCCGCCTACGGAGACGGGCCTCTCAGCTCAAGGTCAACATCCCAGACCTCTCGGATGTGAACTCTATCGACAAGTGGTCCAGGATGATCTTCCCCACTGTCTTTTCCTTCTTTAACGTGGTGTACTGGCTCTACTACGTCCATTAAACCCCACAAGAGGCCAGCGCTCATGTTGAGGGCTCCCAAAGAAGAGGGGGAGGGGGTATGGGATGGGGCACACTTCAGGGAGGAGAGCGTGGTGTGTGAGAGAATGAGAATTAAAAAAAAACAACAACTAACAGTGCACCAACTTTTTTGCTGGTTCTTTTAAGAAAAAAGAAACAAAACAAAAAACAATGTGAGCTTTTTGGATGGACTCCAGCAGCGCTCCAACACAACGTCAGCGGTGACTCTTTCAGGATGTGGGGAAACACCTTACGTTGACTGAAATCACACAAAAAGAAGAGTTTCAAGGGGAACAGAAACTTCAGTCTATCACTAATATTTGTCATTTATAGCTTACTCTCTGTGGATCAAAAATATTTATGCTTGTGTTTGCTTATACTTTGGAGATTTGTTTGGTTTCGTATCTATTTACTTCGTAGCCGAGCTGTCTGCATCCAGGAAAGCTTTATCAATGATTTAAAAGAGCCATCCTTGATAGTCTATTTTCCTATGATTACTGTAAATCGAAAACATCCTTTAAAAAGCATGCTTATGTTTGATTTTCATTTGCATCTCAGCCATGGTAAAAGATGAGTGCCAAGCCTTTTTGTTTTGTTTATTCTAGGTAGTTTGTTCTGTCAGGCTATAATGTGCCAGTTACTTTTTTTGTAGCTATTATGGCTTTAAGCATGGACCAAATGGACCAAACAGCCGGCATGGAGACAAAGGAACAACGCTGGATAACAACAGGCGGGGGGGGGTGGTATTTTCTCACTGGACAATCCTATATGGCTTCTATGCTGCCACGGCTTTTAAAAGTTTTTAAAAGCTTCCTTGCTATTGGGAGGGACCAAGAGTTAAACTGTGGACACTGACGCTTTGGCCAACTTTGTTTTCATGCTTTTTTGCTGTGCTGACAGAAACCATTTCATCACGTGTTAGTTGTTTTGGAAAGATAAACTCTTCCATAACCTTTTGCCATTGTGTGAGAGGCAAAGGATGGCTTTAAAGTTTTTTGTTTTTTTTGTTTTAAGTCATTATTATTGCTGCATAAATATGGCAATCCACAATCATCATCAGTAGAAATGAATGATAGTATGATGCGTTTTATTGTGATTTGGTTTTTGTTTGAAAAATGTAGATAAAAAAACATGTTTAAAGAAAAAATATGATTCTTTTTTTATATACAAAAAACAATATTCACTTTATGTGTAAATATTATGAATTTATCCTATTTAAATGGGTCTGTTGTTTTTGCAGTTGAAAGTTGCTGTTCCAAAATGCTCCACACAAACAGAAAAGAAAAATTGAAAATATGATTCACAACTTTGCAGACTGTAATGTTTTTGGACTTTTGTTTGTTTTTAACAGACTCGAAAATACTTTGCTGAAGCACCTCCGGACAACAGCAACTACAAAGGATCAAAGAAACCACTTGACCTTGAGATCCAGGAATTAACGTCAGGCGTGATATTTTGTACAAAGTTTCTGTAAATTCCAATTGTAATATTTCATAATGACTGTAAATACCTTGTGTAATGATTGTCAGCAAATATGAAGATGTAATCTAAATTAAATTAAAAATGGATTCAGTCTATCACTTCAAAGACCAAGAGTGCATGAGGTTTTCTGTGTGCACATGGCTGTCTGAGTGTCTGTGTGAGTGCAGCAACAACTAAAGGCGGCGCAAGTGCGGGGGTAAACTGCACAGGATACCTCGGGTGTAAGGGCCTAGAGTCGGAGTAATGGATGGAGAGGCCTGAACTGAAAACTGGCCTGTGCCTTGGGGAACATTAACTTACAGCACAATTGATATGAAGGCACTCTGCGGCCCAGTGGCTTCAGGGCGAAGAGAAGGGAGAGGGAATAAAATAGGAAGCAAGAAAAAAGACAGAGATGCAGGGAGAGGGCATCTATCCATTTATGCACTCTGCTGCTCCCGGATCTGACCACTGTTTCAGCTCTTAAATGGATGCCAGTGAATATTTCATGTAGCAAAACACTGAATATTTAATATTTTAAAGGGGGATTCTGTTCCAGCAGTGACAAATGTGCAGCTACTGCTTGGTTTATAAAGGAAACTAAGTACAGCAGAGCAAAATTGAAAAATATGACAACATTATTTGGAAATGTCATACTAAATGAAGAATAGCTTATCCTATTATGAGGCCCAAAGTTGTTTTTTTTGCACTGAGCTCATAGCCAAACATATGGATCTCAAACTTGGGACCACTGAAGTGTCTATGATGTGGGTCAGTGTCAGTGATTAGTCTTATCTGTTTAGTCTGTTGTCTGTAAGTCCCTGTTGAAAGTAACTCGTGTTCCTCTGGTAGACAGATGGCTGCAGCAAAATTGGGCTTCCGGTGTTCAAAAAGCCATTAATGTTGACATGCAGGAAAGGGGAGAAAAGCAGATGCTTGTTACTTTGTGGTGTTTCCGTGTCACTGGACTAATTAGAGATGCACAGTGCTCCGTTCAATCGTGTGTGTTTTGTTTCCAAGAGTTCTTGTGTAAGAGTGAGTCGCAGCTGCGCCACTGCGCGCAAAGCCGAGCCAAAGCCTGATCTGACCGGGACGTGCCGGGAGAGGGGAGTCGAGAGAGGGGAGAGGGGTAAGTCTCACACCACTCACTGAGTCCCGCCATAACGAATGGAAAACTGGCTATTTGCCCGGGAGTCATCAACCTGTTACTGAAGGCAAGGACAGGGACAAAGTCATCAGTATTTTGTATTGCTTCATTAAAGAATAGGCCGTACTAGTTTAGGGGAGAGTGGGGTCAAAGGAGCCACGGGGTAAAAGGTGAATCAACCATTTGGCTAAAGTTTGGAAATGTAACGTTTTGCTTTTATGCAACACTATAAACTAAAACAAAGCATAATTTCAGCTTAAATGGCAAATTATAAATGAACCCGTGCACCTTTTATAAAAGTGTTTATCATTAACCTTTTGGCATGTTCTCTCAAACACCCTAAAATGTATGTAAATGGTAACATATTTATGTTTTAGTTCATCTCCACAGTCTGTTGTTTTGTCACTTTAAATTAGTTTAGGCCAATTCAAATAACATGCAGCTTGTATATAAAAGGCATGGTCGGCACTGACTCATGGTGACCCTAAAAAGAGCTTTGGTACAAAAAGGCTAATACACTTGATGAATTGACACTTTTTTTTTTCTAGCTCCAGTTTCTTCTTCAGCAGCAGAACCACATTTTCTTGTGGGTTTGTTTCAGTCTTTGAATAACAGAGACCATCTTTTAAAACTCTATTTCACTTTTTAATGAAAACCTATCGAATCATTTTAATTTAATTTAATGTGGACCTTTCCAATCACGGTCCTGAACAAGATTTTGCCTGGAACTGATCCTAACTATTTGGTTAAGAAAATTGGCCTACATTTGCAATCATTTGTAGTGTTATTTGTTCCATTTTCTTTTGCATATTATTAGACTTGCCTAGTAAATGTGTTTAATGTAAATGTAGTGTCTGGCTGCTTTTAATTCATTTCTTTAGCTGCACAGGCCTAAAACACGATACTCAATTTTATCAATGGCTGATCCAGATTAGGCTAAAATGGAAATCTACTACAGACATTTAAAGCATGTCTCACTGTGATGCTGGCCTTTTTGAACAGGTTTGGCTGCCTGCTCTGGAAAAGACAACAATATGTCAACATGAGGAAGTGGAAAGCATCCTACATTGAGGCCATCTGTGCAAGAGGCTGGTTTGTGCCAGTCCATCATTAATGTTAGTGTTCATATGACACACACACTTTACACATTCATTTCTTGTGCATTATTTCATTCTTCAGATCCTCTGACCTCCAACTTCACCCTTGAGCAGTGAAAAGTGAAAAGGTGCAACTAACCAACCATAGAGCAGGCAGAAAAAAGTATCCTATAGTAGTCAGTCTGTTCTCAAGTATTAGAGCTGCACAATTAACTAACATCAACATTGTAATTTCAATGGTCACAAACAGCTAAAGTTGCTTTTATTTAGATAATATAATCTAAACATGACTCTCACTTCTATAATCGCTTGAAAGGTCAAATATTTTATGCGGTGAAGTATTTTTTTGTGGCCAAAATATGATTTTTGTTTCATTCTATTCTACAGACCCCAAAATCACGCAATTATCAAAAGTTTAGATATTCTAGTTTTACTATCTTTTCAACTCTTTGTATTAAACTGGACCTTTTCTTTTCTTTCTTTTTTTCGCCCAATAACTGTAGTTTCAAAAGTTTTGAGTCCAAGGTTTTGTTCAAATTAGATTGATTTAAGTTAGATTTAGTGTTAGTGCCGCCACAGAAACAGGTCTCTTGAGGTGTGATACGACTATTTGATATTATTGAGGACACTTTCCCCAAACATATTCACTTTTAGTTTCATGAACAGTGTGTCGATTGTAGGGCTGGGCGATATGGACCAAAAGTCATATCCCGATATATTTAGGTTGAATATCGATATACGATATACAGTATATCCCGATATTTTTTCCACAAAGTGAGAGCTGTGAAATGAAATGTTAAGTCAAAGTCAAAGCCAAATACAAGTAGTTTTAATATTTAATATTGTGATTTTGATTTTATTTTGATTTTTTTTACCCCATTTACTGTCTTAATAACTTTATATTGCATATAACTAAACTATAGCAGAGACAATGAAATAAGACTTATTAAAGTATTACTTACTTTTTAATCATATGAAATATAATTCAAAATAGTCCACATGGCCATTTACATAATTTACAATACGCTTATACTGATAATTTTGTTTTATTTTCTTTTTTTGCAAATAGCCCAAATATATATATTTGCTCTTGATTTAATTGTGTTTTAATCAGTGGTTGTGAGATAAGTTCTTATCTTTATTCAAAACATTCCCAAACATAAGCCTCCTAAACTAACAAACGACTCTTTACTCTTTACAAGCTGCACGTTGAGCCTGTGCAGCTTGTAAAGAGTAAAGAGTCGTTTGTGGAGAAAGAGACGTGTGAATCCGGAGGTGAGGGAATTTATGATCAGTGCATCAGAGCGGGTAGTAGGGAGGGAATGGACGGATTAGCGCTGCCGCTAACGCAATGCTAACGGGGAAAAAGCAATAGTCCTTCGCGGTGGCAGCATTACAAACGCTGATATTTTCACAGTACATAACTAGACTGAGGAGTAAACAAAAGCACATGGTGCAGCGCACACCATATCTCGCCGCTACATTCACTATGGGCCGTGGCCATCAGCTGCATGGGCCAAAATCGCGTGCCTCCCTACATACACTCAACAAAATATAAACGCAACACCTTTGTTTCTGCTCCCATTTTTCATGAGATGGACTTAAAGATCTAAATTCATTCCAGATACACAATATTACCATTTCTCTCAAACATTGTTCACAAATCAGTCTAAATGTGTGATAGTGAGCACTTCTGCTTTGCTGAGATAATCCATCCCACCTCACAGGTGTGCCACATCAAGATGCTGATCTGACATCATGATTAGTGCACAGGTGTACCTTATACTGCCCACAATAAAGGCCACCCTGAAATGTGCAGTTTTGTCTCACAGCAAAATGCCACAGATGCCACAAGCATTGAGGGAGCGTGCACTTGGCATGCTGACAGCAGGAATGTCAACCAGATCTGTTGCTCGTGCATTGAATGTTAATTTCTCCACCATAAGCCGTCTCCAAAGGCGTTTCAGAGAATATGGCAGTACATCCAACTGGCCTCACAACCGCAGACCACGTGTAACCACACCAGCCCAGGACCTCCACATCCAGCAGGTTCACCTCCAAGATCGTCTGAGACCAGCCACTCAGACAGCTGCTGAAACAACTGGTTTGTATAACCAAACAATTTCTGCACAAACTGTCAGAAACCGTCTCAGGGAAGCTCAACTGCATGCTCGTCGTCCTCATCGGGGTCTTGACCTGACTCCAGCTCGTCGCCGTAACGGACTAGAGTGGGCAAATGCTCACATTCGATGGCGTCTGGCACGTTGGAGAGGTGTTCTCTTCACGGATGAATCTCGGTTTACATTGTTCAGGGCAGATGGCAGACAGCGTGTGTGGCGTCGTGTGGGTGAGCGCTTTGCTGATGTCAATGTTGTGGATCGAGTGGCCCATGGTGGTGGTGGGGTTATGGTATGGGCAGGCATCTGTTATGGACGAAGAACACAGGTGCATTTTATTAATGGCATTTAGAATGCACAGAGATACCGTGATGAGATCCTGAGGCCCATTGTTGTGCCATACATCCATGAACATCACCTCATGTTTCAGCAAGATAATGCACGGCCCCATGTTGCAAGGATCTGTACACAATTCTTGGCAGCTGAAAATGTCCCAGTTCTTGCATGGCCAGCATACTCACCAGACATGTCACCCATTGAGCATGTTTGGGATGTGCTTGACCGGCGAATACGACAGCGTGTACCAGTTCCCACTAATATCCAGCAACTTCGCACAGCCATTGAAGAGGAGTGGACCAACATTCCACAGGCCACAATTGACAATCTGATCAACTCTATGCGAAGAAGATGTGTTCTGGTTCTGGTCAGTATCTGGTCACACCAGATACTGACTGGTTCTGAGTCCCCAGACCCCCAATAAAGCAAAAAACTGCACATTTCAGGGTGGCCTTTTATTGTGGGCAGTATAAGGTACACCTGTGCACTAATCATGATGTCAGATCAGCATCTTGATGTGGCCCACCTGTGAGGTGGGATGGATTATCTCAGCAAAGCAGAAGTGCTCACTATCACACATTTGGACTGATTTGTGAACAATGTTTGAGAGAAATGGTAATATTGTGTATCTGGAATGAATTTTAGATCTTTAAGTCCATCTCATGAAAAATGGGAGCAGAAACAAAGGTGTTGCGTTTATATTTTTGTTGAGTGTATAAGCGTGGTTTTGTTGCTATCTGATCATTTGTATCCGAACCATCTCCAAATGATTGAGCCACTGGTTTTTCTTTTACCAACCAAGGGGCTCTCCTCCGCACGCTTCACAGACATTGTTGCTTTCTCCATGTTTGTTGAAGAGTGCCTGAGTGTCTGAGGAGGGGTGGGGCCGCGGCGCTGGGAGCAGTGCAGAGAGCTCCGATCAGCGGCTTGCCTGAAGCAAGTATTACAGACTATATCGATATATAGCGGCACGGTAGTACAGTGGTTAGCGCTCGTGCTTCACAGCTAGAAGGTCCCGGGTTCGATTCCCACCTGGACGGGGCCTTTCTGTGTGGAGTTTGCATGTTCTCCCCGTGTCTGCGTAGGTTTCCTCCGGGTACTCCGGTTTCCCCTACCACTAAAAACATGTACAATAGGCCAGGATGAATGTGAGTGTGTTTGAGAGTGCGCATGGGGGACGACGGATGCAAATTAGCCTGAGGCTACAATCCGGTGTGGCTTGTTTACATGCATGAGACCCATGTATGTTCATTAACATGCACTGTCCCGACCAAATAAACCAATAAAAAATATGCGATATGGTCTAATTCCATATCTCTTTTAAAAATATATCGATATATCTTAAATATCGATATATCGCCCAGCCCTAGTCGATTGCCTCTGATGCACTTTTTACACTCACCTCATCTGTGTCCTCCATTGTCTGCTTGAGAATAAAAGGGTATGCGGATTATGTCACAGCATGGCAACAGAATTATGCCAAATGAGTGTCAACATTGAGTCATGAAATTGTTATTAGTTTTGACAGTCCGAATCGTTGAAGGTCTGTTGTGATATTTTCAGATTGCTAATATTTTTTTTTACAGCTCTGTTCACATAAACCCAATTTTCAAGCAAAAATATCCCCTGTGATTCCTCTGTGATGGACACTTTACCAGTCTCTTGAGCACTTCATCGACAGGAATGCAAACACACCTGTCAAAGAAGTGGGCGGGTCCGTCTCTTTGACTTTAACCTGATTCTGGGGCCTGACACACTCAAGAAGACGGTGGAGTGTGGAAGTCACAAAGGCAGTGATTTATTTTTATTTTTTTTACAGTCTATGGCGGAAAAGGTTTTGTAGAAATTAATAAGGAGCCGGCAATTTTCGCAGCCATGCCCTGGATGAGCCCTCTGGCCCGAATCAGGGATGCTCTCGCAGGTCAGCGGGCGCGGGACAAGGACCTGCGCAACCTGGTGTCCAATTTACCCTATGAAGGACTGGACAAGTGGAAGCAACCGAATCGCCACTTCCGCAACAATGGCATCAAGACAACCAAATACTCTGTGCTGTTCTTCATACCCATGAATCTCTTTGAGCAGTTTCACCGTCTCGCAAACCTGTATTTCGTCGGTCTGGCAATTTTGAACTTTGTGCCCGTGGTCCAAGCTTTCGAGCCTGAAGTTGCGTTGATTCCCATTTGTGTCATCCTTGCTCTGACGGCCATAAAAGACGCCTGGGAGGATTTCAGGAGGTACAAGTCGGACAAGAAGCTCAACCGCCTGCCATGCTTCGTGTACAGCAGGTAAACCAATGCGGTGGCCTGTGATAATGTGGCCACTCACCATCAGCAGCCGTGGCACATCTGTGTTTGTAATCATCTGTGAACATGTGTAGATCTGCGAGATAGCAGGCTATGTTTAACTGCCTCTGTGACGTAACGGCACGAGGGAATATTTAGACCTAGAAATAGAAACAGCGTGTGTGGGAGATTATTTCTCAATTGAAAAACCCCTCGTCAAGTCGCTATTTAGTGGTTCTGGCAAAATGAAAGACTCCGAAAAATCTGGTATAGTGCCTTTAAATGACTAATGTTTCATATATGTTTTAAGCCCTTATATATAATGAATATAATAAATACATAATTGAAATATTTTGTTGATTACAAGGCGTTACATTCCAATAGAAATATTATAAAGGCTTTTTGGAAAAAATGTAAAAGATTATTTGCATGCATCATTATAGATATTTAATTCTTGAATTCTATCATTAAAACGTTTGTCCTTATGAACCTCTTTAACTCCCGCCCTGTGTGTCACTCTGGAGGCCTGAGGAATGCAGTCTGAGCAGACGGCTTCAGTCTAATTGATTACAGTCACGTCTATATTTCTCGTCACCTGTGCCTTCACACACCTGGGAGGAGTAATCTGTTGCTCAATCTTACACTCCTGTCAGTCCACTCTACAAACAAGTCTGTAGTCTATACTGCTGACGCAAATTAATCTA
Organism: Neogobius melanostomus; assembly: GCA_007210695.1. Lineage (NCBI taxonomy): Eukaryota > Metazoa > Chordata > Actinopteri > Gobiiformes > Gobiidae > Neogobius > Neogobius melanostomus. Next base: position 1,942,062 of record VHKM01000071.1, on the reverse strand, counting down.
CGTGCTTTGTGTGGCACGTCTATAAATTACTCTGTTCAATGGAGATAAGTCACTCCTTTGACGTGTCTTTTTGTCCATGTTCGTAGAAACAAATGTTGCAAACTGAAAACACTGTTTCTTAAAATAATAGTAGGCTTGTTATGTGAAGTTGCAGTAAGAGCCTATGGCATGGTAACAATAAAATACCTGTGCTACTGAAATAAAGTGTACCCCCATCACAACAACCAAATAAGAATAAGAACAAAACAAGTTTTTTAAGAAAAATAAATATTTAGAAAGTATTTATTTATTTATTCAATATAAAACACATATTTGTAAAGTAAACAAGCTGTTATGGCTGTTTCTTCATATCATATTATTAAATTAACAAAAGGTTTTTCTTTCTCAATGACTTTACTCAGATGTAACAAATTTTGTTTTTAGACAAAATCAAAATGATCTGAAATGATTCCGACTCCAGTCGACTTCTTTGTATTGAAGACAGTAGTTTACATAATAAAAGATAAGTTGGCACTTTAGATAACATGATAAAAATCTTGATAAGTGTGACTGCGTGACTATAGATAAACGTAATCATGCAAATGATTCAAGCGATTACAGCAATTTTCTCACGACTCTACTGTATAAATCCAAAATAATGCGACAAGCTGAAGTGTAAATGATTCCCTTTACTGGTTTTATTAGTTTAACCTGCCAGGCATAGTCTGAAAACTAAATGTAAAACGCTGTGGTATGGATTGGATGTTGAGTCTGAGTGGACCTGATCTAGTCATTCATGCAGGACGACATACCTGCAGCTCTTTGTCTGCAGCAGCACTGTCCCGCTGTCACCCGACGTGCTGGTTCACACGGCCCTGTTCAACCACACCGGCCTCCTTCCAAAACAATGACGTGGAGTTTCTTTCTAATTCATAAACAGGACTGACATAAACTCAGTCCTGGTCATTAAGGTGTAAAGTAGATCTTTTTTTCTGTTTATTACTTTTACTTGACTTTGTAAATAGGCTATTTATAAACTTTAAATTTGTTTTAAATATTCCTAGTGGCAAAATGGGTAAAAACAAAATAATAATTATAATAATAAATGCTATGACCCCCATTTAAAATCTTGTGTATAGATCATTTGACCTCAATTCAAAAACGTAACATAAATATAGATATATATATTTACAATATATAATGTATATTGTCTAATCTTTTTATTGTATATATTATATATAATTTATCTATGTAAATATGTAGATAAATTGTCAAATCTTTTTTCCTTTTTGTTAAATTATCATAGGACCTCCAACTCAGAGCCTTGCGACCCCCTGTGGGGCCTGAACAATCTCTTTGGAACCTTTGTCTCTGCACTAGTAGCAATAACAGTATTTGGGTAACTACAGTATATAACTAACTACAGTAATCACCTGAAATGCTATAGCCTACTTGTTAAGAAATAGGGCTGGGTGCGTTAAACAATACCAGTATGGTATTGAAAGGTACGGAAAAAAATGATTGATGCCTGTTGGTCCAGTGACAGTGTTAAAGGAAGTTACTTGAATGCTTCACCTCAAATAAATGATACACATTTAAAATACATTGTTTTTTTATGGAATACATGAACATTATTGTTCTATTACTTGTTCAGTATGACAATGATTTTAGTATAGGTATCAAAAAAGTATTGTTCAGGTATCGGTATCATAAATCAAGTATCTTTACAGTGCCAGTATCAAAGAAAATTAAACGGTACCCTGTCTTTTTAAGTAGCATAAGCAGTATCCAGTTTGTACATTAATTTCTTGAAATTTTGTAATTGTACTTAAGTGCAGAGTTGTAGTGACGTTGCCATCTGTCTGTATCTGACCAAAAGACCTCATTGTCTGTTTCCAGCAAAGAGAAGTGTTTTGTGGAGAAGCGTTGGAAGGATGTGAGAGTCGGGGACTTCGTGAAGGTTGAGTCCAATGACATCGTCCCCGCAGACCTCCTGCTCCTGTACACGTCCGACCCAAACGGCGTGTGCCACATCGAGACGGCCAACCTGGACGGAGAGACCAACCTGAAGCAGAGACGAGCTGTGCCTGGAGTCTGCATTACAGTCAGTAACACTGACATATTACTGATAATCCATGCTGTAATTAGGACTGGATGCTTGGGTTTTTCCCACCCGGATCTTGTACTTAAACAACACCTAGTTTACCTTAAAGGCGCCTAAACAATACTGTTTTCACCATCACTATGTTTTCATAATCCGCTGCCTTAATAATCATCGACAGCCATAAAACAGACTGATAATGTTAAAATCCATAAAAGGCTGTTCCTTTGAGCAAATCAGTATCTTTTACCATTTTATTTTCTTGGTTAAAGCTTTTCATTGTAGATAATCTAAACAATCTTTTTTTTCATTAGTAAGTTGTCACAGCCTGGTGTCAATGGTATAGTTTTCAATGGCCTTTCCTTCCATCAGCACTGTATTGAATAAACCTGTCAACACCTACATGCCCAGCCCTGCCTATATGTTCCTTGGTATTCAACAAACAACAGACCTTACATGCTTTCTGAATGATGTGGGCTATATTTAGAGGCTACTGTGGTTTAGTGCATTATTTAACCAGCTGAAGTACAGGTTTAGTTGCATTTTTTCTTAACTTCCCAATCCACCTCCCGTGACAATTTGCCTTCTTTTCTTTCTTTTTTTAGCATCCTGACGTTGAACCTGAATCTTTTACTGGCATCGTAGTATGTGAAAAACCCAACAACAACCTGAACCACTTCAAATGCTACGTGTAAGTATCTGTACAGTCAGCTTCTTCACTAGCAGTTTAATTGTATTACACTACCATTGATTTTCCAGGCTTTTAGTGTCACCTATTAGCTACAATGCCCCGCTAATGTACTAAATCTTATATGAATTGATTAACCCGGGATGCATCTTCCTGGCAGTGTAAACAAAGTGTCACATTTTTTGCTGCAGAGAAAAAGCGGATAAGGAGAAAGTTGGAGCTGGAATCACTAATCTACTGCTGAGGGCTGCACAGTGAGGAACACGGGTTATGCTGTTGGCTTTGTGGTGTACGCAGGTAGGATGATGTCCACATACATAGGCCTAAACACTGATTTGGTTTTCATTTCATGCCCAAGTAATGGAAAGGAGATTTTATCTTTTGGTATTGATGATAAGATTAATATCTCAAAATCTTGGTATAGTTAACACTGTTGCAGTTTGAAAAGTTGTAAATCACAAACAATGCATTTAGAAAAAAAAAATAATAATTGGGAGGAAGATTTAAAGGTGGGGTATTACGTTTTTTTCAGGCACATAGTTCCAATCTATACTCAAATGACTATGCTATCCAAAATTGTTTGGAAAATGCAGCAAAAATCAAAAACAACTTAAAATAATTTTCCCTCATAACAACCCTGTTCTTGACACTGCGATTTCGCCTCTGTCTCTTTAAGAAACTCCTTGCCTGTCTGGCACACCCATGAGCTCTCTACCTTTAGTACGTTGTTGTTGTTTTTTAAATTTCTCCTGTTTTGTATACATATACAGTGGGAACCATATGTTTACATACACTTCATAAATAAACACATTTGCATTTTTTTCTCACTGTCTGACATGAAACCAGAATTAACCTTTACATACATTTCATTAATATTTGGTAGAATTGTCTTTAAACTGTATATTTTGGGTCAAATGTTTTGGATTTCCTTCCACAAGCTTCTCACAATAGTTAGCAGGAATTTTGATCCATTCATCCATACAGAACTGGTGAAACTGAGCCAAATGTGTAGAACACCTGGCGTGCACATGCCTTTTCAGATCTATACATTTTCAACTGGATTTACATTTTCAACTGGATTTAGATCAGGACTTTTTCCACTTCAAAACATTGACTTTGTTATCCTTAAGCCATGTTGTAACCAGTTTGGCAGTACGCTTTGGGAATTGTCCATTTGGAAGACCCACCTGCGCACAAGCTTTAACTTCCTGGCTGATGTATTGAGATGTTGCTCCAATATTTCCACATAGTCTTCTTTCTTCATGATGTCATCTATTTTGTGAAGTGCACCAGTCCTTCCTGCAGCAAAACAACCCCACAGCATGATGCTGCCACCCCTGTATTTCACAGTTGGGATGGTGTTCTCAGGCTTGCAAGATTCCCCCTTTTTCCTCCAAACACGATGATGGTCGTTATGGCCAAAAAAATAAAATAATAATTCCTGTCAGACCACAGGATATGTCTCCAAAAATTAAAGTCTTTATCCTTTTTTTATTTGCAAGCTCCAAACTGGCTTTTTTATGTTTCTTTTGGAGATAGATTTTATTCTATCTCTCATTTTTCTACTTGACCTAAAAAAATAAAAGTTAACTCTGGTTTCATGTCATACATTGAGGAAAAATGCGTCTTTTTATAAAGTGTATGTAAACATATGGTTCCCGCTGTAAATGAGTCCAGACAACATAAGCCAGGGGTTTCTTACACAAGTATTAAAAATAGGTAAATTAAAAGCTAAGTCTGCAGGGGTGGGTGCTGTGGGCTGAACTGAGGAAGTGAACGTGGGAGGAGCCTGATCCCCACCAGCATAAAGCAGGAAAATTGCTGCTGGCAGGAGATTCAAAGATTACTTGAAAAATACATGAATCAACCTGAGCAACACTGGAAGTATGTTTTTCAGGAGGGAATGACACACTAACATGATATAAAGCTTAAAAAAGTGATTTTTACATAATTCCCCCCAACAATTACAATCCCCAACAAAACCGGGAAAATATGCAACATTAATCTATTCCTCCTCTTTTTTATGAATGAATTAAGATCTTGCTTCTATCAGCAATGACTACAAAAGACAGTCTATCTGAAAATGGAGAAAATGAACTATGACCTCAATGGGATATTTGATGAAGTTTGGCGACCCTTTATGCAGTATTTGACTGACCTTCCCAATAGCTCTCTGCAGGGATGGGTCTCATAGGGTTTAAGTAATAAATAATAAAGCATTTGCTGATGTTTTTTTGTTCTATGGATTATATTTTAAGGCCATGAAACCAAGGCAATGCTGAACAACAATGGGCCGAGATACAAGCGCAGTCGACTGGAGAGAAGACTCAACATAGATGTGATTTTCTGCATCCTCCTACTCTTCACTATGTGCATCATCGGGTCTCTAGGTCAGTCAGTATTTACTCCCCATGAAGAAAAAACACTATGTATTTTTTAATATATTATTAGGTACCATTTCTTCTTTATCCTAATCACTGTGTATCCTACCACTCAATAAGTCACAGGAGAAAATAGATAAGGGGAAGGTGCGTGACAGCCGGTGTGATTAATCCTGTCCTTACACACACAGGGCATTACTTATGGTTGGAGTCGATGCCCAGCGTTCCCCTTTACCTCGTTCCACAGACCGACGGGCACTTGGACACCCCCAGTCTGTCCAGTTTCTATAAGTTCTTCAGCATGATCATACTGTTACAGGTAAGAAAAAGATAAATGCATGTCCAGCTAGAAAAGCCTGACTCAAGATCGAGAGATGGGTCTCTAGGCACTGCGTTACAATCACAGTACACTTAGTATTTGTTTATTAATGCCTATACTTCATCTCATCTTCTTCTAGGTTTTGATTCCCATTTCCCTGTATGTGTCCATTGAGCTAGTCAAGATCGGTCAGATTTATTTCATCACGAACGACTTGGATTTGTACGATGAAGAAACAGACGCCACTATACAGTGCAAGGCCCTGAACATCACAGAGGACTTGGGACAGATCCAGTACATCTTTTCTGACAAGACGGGAACGCTCACTGAAAACAAAATGGTGTTTCGTCGATGCTCTATAATGGGAAGAGAATATCCACACAAGGAGAACGGTATGTTTCTCTGTGGACCCAAGTATATAATATTTAAATGAACAATTGTCACAAGTATTCTTATCCTGTATAAGCATTTTAAAGTCAATGAATGCCTAAATGAGTACAAATACTAAAACTATTCAAATAGAATATAGTGTTGCATATGTATTGCAAACACAAAGCAAATGTATGTTCCTCTGCTCTGTATGGAATACCTAAATATAACTATAAAGTACCTTTTAATTTAACTAGTAATTTTACCTTTGGAGCTCAACAGGTCATTATTATCCCTAGAACTGGAAGTAAAAATCCCATTCAAAATCTCCATAGCCTATTTTTTTTTTAAATACAAAATAATTATAATTATAATATTAAGAGTTTTAAAGAAAGATAGCAGCAAATTTGCTATGTTGTAACTCATGGATATAAAACATAACATTTTAAAGCCAAAAAGTTATAATGTCATTTCACTATCATTTTAAGAATTAGGTATTTTCTCTCTTGTAAAATATGTTGTTAATGAGTGTCGAAATAGAGTAATGGAGTTTGTTATTATTTGTTCTGACGCTTAGTTCAAAATGTTGAGGGTTTAGTTAGAGTCAAAAGTAGTGCATACCCTCTACCTCAGGGGTCTCCTTTCTTATGCTGTGAGCTACTATCTTTACGCAGCAAAACGTCAGAGAGCTACTTATGCTTCAATCACGCTTGGGTAACTACCTAACTCCACCTAAGTGCCTTTGGTGGAGTTCATTCTGGAGTTAGTAGCTAAGATGATATTTCAACATAATTAAGAAAATGGCCGAATTGCGCCCTAATACTTTAATTCATCTACCTCAGTGTTTGCAGATTGTGTTGAACATGTTCAGACCAAAAGGAAAAAGCATCTAAAATATGAAAGTTATTGGTGAGCTACCTTGAAAGGAGCTACTGGTTGGGGATCCCTGCTCTACAGCCTGTATGATGGCGTTCTTGTGTTTGCAGCTGCGCGTTTAGCCTTCATCAACAAGCCAGACGAAGATGAAGATGTCCTCTTCAGCCAGACTCCTCAGCCCATGAAACCACGCTGGTCTCTGGACTCTGGGGACTGTGACTCCCAAGAGAAGAAAAGTGAGAAGAGACACAGGAGCAAAGGCAATGACCATAGTGATGTCGCCTTCAGCAGTCCACTGGTAGGTCACTGCTCACCGGGAGTTTTAACATGTACTCGCTGTTACACTGGTCAGATCATTAGGTAAAAGTCAAACATGGAGCATAGTTTTCGTTTTTTTCCCGCCTTTTTATTTGTGCAAGCTCTCATTCGACCAGGTGTTTTCCATCATAGCAAGATTTTCAAGAGTCATCCTCTGGAATGGGTTAAGGGTTAAGAATGTTTCTTCTCCAAGAGATTGCATCAACTCACATAGTTCCCCTGGTTTGCAAACTACTTTTTATGTTTTTTTCCTGAGGTAAGGAGTTAGATCTGCCGACCCCCCATAGACTCTACTTTTGCCTCACTAACCTTATTATTGTCCTGACTTTGGGTGAAATTGGTTGTGATCTGGGTCTGAGGAGGCTATAGTAAAAATGTTGTAGATTAATTAATAGCGTATCTACTTGTGCTAAAAGATATATTTGGTCAAAATGTGTCTGTATCATAGCTGTATGCATTGGACTGTTGTTCGTTGCCAGTGCAATAATCTCTGCTGGAAGTTTACTGTGCGTGTTTTAACGTGTTTCAGTGCATTTAAAAATCGTTGTTCTCACACTGAACTAAAACACAATCCTTCAGTCAGTTTTGAATATTTGTGAGGCCTTTTCCACTGCACCATAATATGTCATTAGTGCACATGAGCTTGTCCCCATGCAGTGCAGACGGTCAAGGTGCCGGGTGCTCGTCCATTTTGGCTCTCCGTCTCCTCGGTGACGGGGACATATGGTCACGCTGGGCATCGCTTGGCACTGACCGCTCGCACTGTAAACGCACACCACTGTCTTCACATGCAGTTGACTTGCTCCGGGTCTATTTTGGTCTTCGGGGCAAAGACTGGCAGCCTGTAGAAAAACAGGATGGAAAAGGAAAGAGGCTTTTTCCAACACGATATTCAGCAGGCGCTCAGGCCGAATTTAGGTCTAAACGGAAAGAGCCAGCTAGTCAGGAAATCAATCAGTTACATGAATTAACTAACATGTCATTTTTTTACCCCACAGTACGTTATTTCATTTTAAGTATCAATACTCTTACGTGAGAATGATATTGGGTTACTCTCCCCACAGCAAGTATTTGTGCAAAAAGACTTTGTGCGCTGTATATTTCTATCTAATAATCTATTTATAAAGCATTTTTATTAATCCTGAACTAGCTGCTATTTGTTGTTTACAATACTGTGACTTGTGCCCATAAACTCGTCCCTGTGAATTTAAAATGTATTCGCTCTCTTTTTCATCGTTTGTAAGGAGAGAAAAAATGGGTACAGGGCAATATTTAATTTTAATGATATCTTATATCCTTTTATGTTTCTATGTTTTTTATTGTATGTTTTTTTGTTTGTTCAGATTATGCTAAAATATGAATCAGACTTAATTATTTGAGTCTAGTTTATCAAAGCCACACAGCGCAACATTTCACCCAATAAGTAATAAAATAAAAAACATATACAAGCATTTATTTAATCATATTTGGTTTTATTGGTTGTTTTCGGGTTCTAGAATGTAATGATGTCACAGTACCCAGTGGGGGTACTGTGACTAATCTAAAAAGAAAATTTATGAATTACAAAAATGATCATTAATATCAGTCACTGGGTCCATGATCTCTCTGTACAAAACCAAAAATGTCCTCAAAAACCAAATAATGTGACCTCTATATAATATTATAGGCCTTTAGAACGCTGTGATGTCGCCTGAAACCCAAAATCCCTTTTTGTGAGTGCGCTCCTACACCTATATCTTTTCTGGGAGCGGGACATCTCCACCTCCAGTCTGGAGATGGAGGTGCTTTGCTTTGCTTTGACTAGCCTCTGCAAAAATAGCATTATCTGTGTCAAGCTGAGCATTAGAAACACTCTCTTTGTTTAAGTTTTTTACTATAATTACGTTGCTTTTGTGACATAGCTACATATAACTTGAAATGTTCTGCAGTGTGGCTTTAGACTTGAGTAGAATAATTTTTAAGTAAAGTAAATATTTTCATACTCTACTCACCTCTGAGAATGTGTGAGGCGTGCATTAAAAATGTATATCTATAAGATTAAGATTCTGATGTTCACTAAGTCACTGCCTCCAAACCAACAGGAGACTGAGGTTATCCTGGACCAGAAGCTCCTCCGGCAGATCAGGGGCACAGAGAAGATAGATGCCTACCAGGACTTCTTTCTGGCTCTCGCCATTTGCAACACTGTGGTGGTTTCCATGGCAACAGCGAAGAGACTGCGGGTGAGTGCGCGGCTTGTGTAGAGTGAAGTGGATATGGAGGACACACACGAGAGGAGATGCACCAGAGCTCTCATAGACAGAGCGGGAGGGAATATCAACTATTGTCACATAATGATCTCTCTCTCATAATACAATCTGGGATTGTTATAATAAACAATAGTCCAGTAAAACAATTCTATTATTATTATTTATATTTTTAGTATCTTAGTATTTTTAGTATTTAGTATCAAGTTTTTTTAAACATATATTTAGCTCTTGTGAGTTTCCTCTTGTCCTCTGAGAATTCCCAACATTACATTATGTTTATATGTTTGGTCTTTGATATTGGCTTTACTTTAGATTCCCACTCACAAAGAGTAGTTTTAGGTTGTTATAACGTTGTTGTAAAGAGCATAATAGACACAGATGTTATGCCTATGTCTTTTATGCTCTGTATATGAATATATGGTTATTTTTTGTATGTGTGCGTTTTAGACCGCTGAGTTTCAACAGACCAATCAGTCCAACCCACTTGACACTTTGTCTAGTTTGGTGAGGAGGGCAGGTTCATGGACTCGACTCAGAGCTCCAATCACTTCGGAGACCTCAGCCAATGACCTGACCACGCAGGGGCAGTCTGTGAATCAAACTGGGGGGCAGACATGTTCCCTGCATGTCCCACCACAGGGTACTGCTCCAGCTGTACCCGCAGGAAAGCTCTGCTATGAGGCAGAGAGTCCAGACGAGGCTGCCTTAGTTCACACAGCTAAAGCATATGGCTTTGTCCTGATGTCCCGCACCCCTGACAGTGTGACGGTGCAGCTCCCGTCTGGGGCCCAGCTCAGGTTTGAGGTGCTGGACACCTTGAGCTTTGATTCCAACAGGAAGAGGATGTCTGTGTTGGTGAGGCACCCCATCTCCAAACAATGCATCCTTTACACTAAAGGTGCAGACTATGCAATTATGGAGCTCCTTGAGACCCCCTATGGAGGTAGGTGAAATATTTGCCTAATTATTACATGTACAAATTGTTTTTATGTTTTAATACACTTTGTGTTTTACTGTACACTGCTCCCTCACTGTTTTCAGTCTATTACTTTGTTATTTTATTTCAATAATAAAAAGTCACTGTGTGTATGAGTATGGTAGAGATGGCTGATGACAAATCACTTTATTACTGTATGTGTCTAAACATATGACTTTTTGATTAAGTTCATATTATTTTCAAATATTACAGAGAAGCAGCAGAAGGCTATAGCCTCAGATACTCAACAACATCTTGACTGTTATGCTAAAGAGGGTCTGCGCACGCTCTGCATCGCCAAAAAGGTGACTGCTTTCACAAATGTTCAGTGGTGTGTTGTGAGCTCTGCTTTACCTTGTGCTGTTGCTGCAGGTGTTGTGTGATGGTGAGTATGAGAGCTGGGCAGTGCAGAGACAACACGCTCTGGCTGCTATGGACAACAGAGAGCAGCTCATCATGGACTCTGCGGTGCAGATAGAGACCAACCTCTGCCTGCTGGGTAAAACACATTTTCCTGTGCAGCACAGTGTGTGCAGGTGTGTGTATGTGGGTAATTGGAGTGACTGGGCTTTCTCTGGTGGCTCAGGGGCGACAGGCGTGGAGGACCGTCTGCAAGACAGCGTCCCGGACACCGTCATGACTCTGCGGGAGGCGGGGATCCAGGTGTGGGTGCTGACGGGAGACAAGCCTGAGACAGCTGTCAACATCGGCTATGCCTGCAGGCTTTTGGAGCAAGACGACCTGGTGATTAACATGAGCTGCAAAAGCAAGGTGAGGAGGCCCTTGTCCGGGACCCTTTGACTCTTCATAGAGTCAAATATCACACAAGACACAGTGTATCATAAATAAAGTATACATACATGGTATACATTAGAATACATAATATTTGTGCCCAATAAAAAATCAGTTCTAGATTTATGCTACTGGGAAAAACAGAGCTGTTCTGCTGTAAGTCACAAGTATTAAACAATTTTTGTGACAGAATATTATAACAGTGTCCAACTATTTCAGACAAAACTAAACAATAATGTTCAACCCCAAGCAATTAGACGCCCAATCCTCTTTAACACATTCAGAGCGCTGCGTTTGGCGCATAGGGGCGGCCTTGTTCCCTTCAGGCGGGACTGTTCATTATGATGAATGAAGCCAGCTAGCCCCAACACAATAACTAATGCTTTGATATCTAATTAGCAGTCTAATATCCAACTCTCAGAGGAAATTCCCCTTGTATCCCGTCACATAATGGGACATATTGGTGATGCCCTATTTTTACCATGGTAACTTGATTATATTGGGAAAAAGGTCCAGGGAGGTGCACTCCTACAGCCATTACCCTGCTGTAGCCAATTACACGCAGCTGCAAATGATGGACTAAACACAGCTAGAATGACACCCACGTTGTTAAACTAATAACAGTTTGAGGCAAATCTCTAATCACAATAAGCAGATTCTACAGCAGCTCTAAGACTTTTGCGCTTGTCTTCATTCTCTTTTAGCTTTACTTAGACCACTTTCTTCTGCTGTCCCAGGTCACTTGCACATCCATCCTCGACTGTGGCCTTGAGGAGGTGAGAAGATACAGTGAGGATCCTCGTAACGTTGACACAACCCCGGACATCTCGCTGGTGATTGACGGGCGCACCCTGACCATGCTCATGTCTCCGGACCTACGCGACCGCTTCGTGGATCTGGCCCGACACTGTCGCTCTGTGCTATGCTGCAGAGTTACGCCGCTGCAGAAGAGTGAAGTGGTGAAGCTGATCAGAGAGAAGCTCAAGGTTATGACACTCGCTGTGGGTAAGATACAGTCTATTGTAGTAATACATTTGGTAACTACTTACAACTAGACAGTTTATAATGTATGGATAAATACTCCATTACAACCACCTAAATAGATGCCTTAGTAACACTGCGCATCATCCCTGTGTCTGGTTAAGTTTTGAAAATAGTGTGGTCTTGTAAGATCAAAACATATTAATGGTCTGAGCAATCAAGTCTATCAAGATTTACGTGCTTATAAATGGTTACAAAAAAATGAATTGCAATGCCATAGGTTTGCCACATTATAGGTTACTGCAGATTATTACAGAATTTGGATTTATTGCACAGTAATGCGCTCTATGTGTGCATCTGGTAAAGTGCCCTCTGTTTTGTCCTCAGGTGATGGTGCCAATGATGTCAACATGATTCAGGCTGCTGACATAGGAGTGGGAATATCTGGTCAGGAGGGGATGCAGGTTCATACTAGCCACATGATATCATCCTCTCCTCCATTTTGTTTCTGTATCATTTTCAAAACTGCTTTTCTATGTCACCCACAGGCGGTCATGGCCAGCGACTTTGCTATTTCTCGCTTCAAACACTTAAAAAAGCTCCTCCTCGTTCACGGACACTGGTGCTACAGCCGACTGGCCAACATGATCATTTATTTCTTCTACAAAAATGCGGTGCGTTTTGCTACCAAACCCTCACGATACCAAAGTGATTCTATGTGCAATTGTCTAAAATAAACTGGTGTCTTTTTTAGGCCAATGTCAACTTGCTCTTCTGGTACCAGTTCTTCTGTGGCTTCACCGCGAATGCAATGATCGACCACTGGCTGATGATTTTCTTCAATCTATTATTCACCTCTGTACCACCTATAATGTTCGGCATCATGGACAAGGATGTGTCTGCTGAGATGCTGCTTGGCCTCCCGGAACTGTACAGGACGGGGCAGGGTAAAGGGGTGAGTCAGATCATGAACAACAATGTTTATTTCAAGGCACAAATGTAGTGATCGTTTTCTCTTTGTGTCTATATAGGAATATAGCTTCTTCACATTTTGGATTTCAATGCTCGATGCCTTTTATCAAAGTCTAGTGGCGTTCTTCATCCCATACTTTGTGAGTGAAATGCTGCACCTGTGATATTTGAAACGGTTTTGAGAACATTTATCCAGCTCTTGTTTTCCTTTTAGACTTACAGAGGCTCTGACATCGACATTTATGCTTTTGGAACTCCTTTGAACACCATTTCTCTGTTTACAATCTTGCTTCACCTGTCGATCGAGATCAAAGCATGGGTATGTTTTATTGAGAACTAAATCAACCTTTCTGGTCGCACTTGATTTTACAGCACAGTAATAACATGCTAATAGAACGGAAATAGCATGGTAACTATAGCGATAATGAGGGTCGATACATTTTACACTCCTGTTCCCATATCATTACAATGAAATTATTTACCATGTTGCAACACTTTTAGGTACTGTACTGTACGTCCATCCAATTGCCATGTTATAACTGTAAACGACTGGAAAGTAAAATGCTAAATGCTTTTTTCCAGACCATCGTGCATGTGTTCATCATCCTGGGCAGTGTGACCTTGTACTTCATAGTGACCCTGGCCTATGGCGTCAGGTACCTAAACTACAGCGGGTACTGGACTCTTCAAGCCCAGATGGTTGACCCCATGTTCTACCTGGTCTGTTTGATCTCAACAGTCATAGCGCTACTGCCCAGGTATTCAGTTATGCTACTACAATATGTGCAAATACATTGTTGCATTTGTTTGAAGTAATTACGTGGAAAAGTTGGCATAATATATTTAATTTAACATGTTCAACGTCTTATTTCCTCTTAAGTGTAAGTTGTACTGTTTATCTGCATTATGTTTTAATACTGTAGTTAATATCATGGTCAGTCTCAGTGGCACTGATTTAAATGTACCAACAATACGGCTGTTCATTCATGTTGAAGTGGATGTACCAGGACACTCGGTTTGTTCAGATTCTCTGCATGTGTCGTATAGATTGCAGATTATAACAGCCTTTGAATTGTGAAGGTCATAGAGGACTAGGTTCTTCCACTCAGTCGCTGACGTCTCTCAAACTGTCGATATTTAGTGGGAATGCTGTAATTTAAATCAAAGAGTCGCATATTTTTCTCTGGCCTACTTTTCACCACCCTTTCTTTCCCCCAGGTACCTGTTTCACGTGCTAAAGAACTCTATCACCTGCTCCCCGATTGTAGAAGCCCGTCATTTGGACACACTGGAGCCCTCCACGCGGGACCAATGGATTAAGGAGTGGAGGAGCTTTAGAGGAAGGGTGCAGGACAAAACCTCGGACGTGTCTGTCCCACCCTCTCCCTCACTGGAGAGTCTAGATGATGACTCTATTATGGACGATGAGTTTGCACTCAATGTGATCACAGCGAACCATCACAAAAAAGCTAATTCATGAGAAAAGATACAGAGCACTAATGGACAATGCTAAATTTAATTTATTTATTGAGCAACATTTGTCAATGTTATATGTCGCTGTTTTTTCACATCTTGAGAGACAATTCGTCCATCGGCCTGATAAACCTGTTTAGTACAAAGCGCAACAGGAAAACAGGCAAGTCCTCCCTCAGAGCTCAAACCCACACAATCCTCAAGTGAGCTTAACATCAGGCTGGGCCTGGTGTTGTTTTGTCATATTTAAGACAATAAATGTTCATGTAAGAACCTGATCTGCTGGATATGCTTATGACTGTAATATGTGGCAGGAATAAATACAAAGAACACACAAATAGGCCACCTTTGTTTAACATAACAAAATAGAGCGTATCCTATGCAGATCCAAAAGCATCACTGGCCTCCCTCTCTTACAGCAGCAATGGTTATATAAGATCCAGTGACTCCAATAAGACCATTGGTGCCCTCTAGTGTCTAAAAGGAACAACAACACAAAGGTCAAATGGGACACAAAGAACTCTATAATATTAAGGGTTTAACAGCAAGTAAAAACACATCATAATACAACATTACACTGTAATATTCTATGAAGATAATAGACTTCCAGCCTTCATTTTCTCAAGGAAAAAAAGCACAAAGTATGCATTTTTTGGCTTAGGTAAAGTAAATAAAACAATTATGTTACAACAGTCATTCAGATACTTACACTAGAATGAATCAGTGAACAATCAATAGATTGAGATGCATTTGTGAATTAAGAGTGAACAAAGATTTACAAGACGACACTAAACAAGTCAAGTTGTAGGCGAAACGACAAGTAATTCATGTCACAATATTTAAAGCCTATAGATGATCATCTTGATTTCATCACAATTCAGCATGACAGAGACCGACCCATAGGAAGAGTGGGTGGGAAAAGGATTTATATAATTGAGCATCGAGTTGCATTAAACAGAAACAAAACTGATATAATAATATCAACAAAATAGCATATTGTCACAGAAACCAGATCGCACGATTTGATTTTAATCATGGTATCGCCCAGCCCTACTGCAGCTGTTACCCAATAAAATGGGGAGATAACAATGAACTGTGAAACTCAAGCATCTTACAAATAAAAATCAACTATGACAAATATTTTAAATATTTAGTTCCATACTATACAGTCTCAACTCATAACAACACAAAACTATAACAGTTACCATAACACCAGCTGCATCAAAAGTCAGATATTGTAGAGTAAACATGTCACATTTACACAGTGAGTGAACCTTCAAAGAGACAAAAAAAAGGTGTAATCATTGAAATCAAATATGTCTTTGGAGACTATCTCAGCAGCCATGTGTTACATCACCATGTGAGCATCTTGTCGCGGTACATTGCCATGGTAACCCTATTACATCACCATGTGGGCATCATGTCGGGGAACCATATGCGTCCCAGATGCTTCGACACCTCACTGTGGATCTGCTCCATGTTGTAGGTGCTGTCTGGGATCAGCACCTCCTCCATGATGGACAGCTGAGTCAGCCGGCCCCCACACATCTTTACAAACTCCACAAAGCCACTGCAGGTCACCTCACATTCGCCGAGCCCGATGGCTGTCAGGCTTTTGCACCGCTCTGCGATCCGAATCAGCTCCTTGTCCAGAGGCTCCAGACCGTTAGCACACACCACCAGCTCTACAAGACGGGACAGTTGAGACCAATACGCCCCAGCATCTCTTTACTCACTGCTCGCCCAAAGTACAGGTGAGTGACAGGTGTCTCCTCACAAAAGAAAGGCTCAAATTCCTCTTCGTAGAGAAAGAAGTACATGACGATGTTGACTTTTGGAGAGTGCCGCACCAAGGCCTCCCAGCTGCTCTTCTTGATGGTGTGGAAGTGTGTCTGACTGGGGTTCTCACTGACCACATCAATGCGTAGGTGTTCCAGATTTACATGTCTCTCTGTGGAGAGGGCCAGTAGCAGCTCATCACTCAGCAGATGGTAATTCAGAGCCAGCTCTCTGAGCCCATGGCACTGGTCAGCCACACACAGGATCCCTACAAACATATTACAAAACATTACTTGTGTAACCTTCACCTAGAATGGCTTACTGTATGTCTGAGTGAGTGATGCAGTAGTCACCAGCTGGGGAGACGTGGGGACAGCTGCTCATCTTCAACAACTTGAGCGTGTCACTGTTGTTGGCAACCAGCACCTTGAGGGACGGATCATCTACTGGAGTGTCATCAATCTTGATGGAGGACAGTGACTTGGAGTTGACAAATACCACTGTCAAAGCGGACACAAAGTGGGCCTGAGGAGAACAAACACTACATCATCACTTTCCATTCATCTCCTTTACCCAATAATGATCTATAATCATATAACCACCAAATTTAGAACATAAGTCACAATAATACATACTACAGAAATATGATAAGTGATCATTTAAATAATATTCATAATAACCATAATCTATCCGAGGTACAAACTGGACATGCAGCATTTTACATGAATCACTGTCAGCAAATAGCATTATGTCTGTGAATGATGTGATGAATGTACAGAAGTAGACTATAAATATCCTGCTGATTTAGTCATAAAGTTATATTCAGATTGCATCAGACTCTACTTACACGAATAAATTGTGAGCGTGTACTTAAACTTGTTCTAAATTTGTCATAGCGAGGATCTATCATAACCAAATGTGCTGCTGTTTCTACCTGAGACACGTCCATAAAGCTCGGCCGTGCTGTGGAGATCAGGCCCAGGGTCTTGATGGTGCAGTTCACCAGTTGGGAGAGAATGTCACAGGCAGCTTCTGCAGACTCTGTGCAGCTGTCCACCTGATTTACCGGCCCAGACAAAAGCAAAATGATTGGAGGGACAGGTATCACGTCACTGTGCTAGATGTGCTAAGGCAACTAACAGCAAGACAGCTGGCGAGTCATAATGAAACGAGCAGCAGATGGTTTGGATTAGGAGAGGAACATATTGTTGTTCATATGCATAGTAAAAATGCAGAGGGGAGTCAGTGAAATCTGAGGAGCCGATAGGAAAAAAAACGATCATCTGTAACAGGGCTATGTGATTAATTATTATCACAATATTAGCTGAAGCAATATCTATATCACAAGACGCCATAATGTACTGTATATAATTTAGCAAGAACACCGGGATCGTCCATCTGACTGAGACAGATTTACACATTTTCTTTGCAATAATAATAATAATAATGCCTTACACTTGTATTGCGCTTTACAAGCCTGTATTACCAAGTTTCTCAAAGCGCTGCACTGTCGTCATCATTCATTCACTCCATACTTGGTGGTGGTAAGCTACTGTTGTAGCCACAGCTGCCCTGGGGTAGACTGACGGAAGCGAGGCAACCAGTCTGCGCCATCGGCCCCTCCGACCACCACCAATCACTCACTCACTCACTACATTCGCTAGGCTTCCTGGTGTTACCAAACGGTCTCCCATCTAAGTACTAACCAGGCATAGCAAAGGCGGTATGACCACAAACAGCCTTGTCATGATTTTGAGAGTTTGACAAAGAGAACAATTGCATTTTATTTAAATCATTTATTCAGCTTTGAAACTACTTCAAATATAATAATATAGTTATTGTACTATCCAACATTTATTGAATATTGTAATTTTCTCTCCAACAACAACTTTACCTTGAAACTGACGTACTGCAGGTGCTGGGCATGCTTCTTGATGATCTGCTGAATGAGATCTGGGTGAGTGGAGCGCAGGTAGGACGTAGCAGGCTGGTTGAGCTCGAACTCAAAGCGGCGCCACAAGTCTGGGGTATGAAAGACATCGTTCCAGCGCCGGCACACGGAGGAGGCCCGTGCTCGGTCCACCAAGGACAAGTGCTGGAAGATCTCCAGTACCACATGGTGAGGAAGGTTGCCCCAGTCCTCCCCGCGGACCGGGATGAAGCTGTATGGAGCCTGCTTTAGCCTCTTGGCCCGTTCCTTGGGGCTGGGGAACGGCTGGCACTTAGATTTGAGACTGGCTCTTCCACGCTTCATTCTGGAAAATAAATGAAAGATCCGAAACTCCTGATGATCCCAGGAACACCACTGATGATGTAATGAGATGTATTTTTAAACCTTAAACATGCATTTGCACACATTGTTACAAAGTTGCAAAAGTAGCACATTTTGTTACAAAATAGTTACAAAAGGTTTCAAAGTTAGTTACAAAATAGGTACAAAAGTAGAAGTTATTGGAAAAATGCATAGACTTGATTGTGTATGTGCACTACAAACTTTTTATTTTATATTTTACAGTTTTTCTCCATTAGTTTGGCTCATTTCTTGAAACAGAAATTACAACAGAATTGAATTTCTCATTAATTTCATCAAATTGCAAATGCCTAAGTCCATGTCTCAATGTCTCAGTACATCTTGCAAATGGTTAAGTACATGTAGCCTACAATTAGCATAATTTCCAAGTGAATAGATCTTGTTGATCTAAACTGATTGTTGATTCTCAGTCTAATGGTTGTTCGCTCCATTGTTAATGAAGTATTGGGTTAAGACTGAAAGGTGGATATGAGGGACATTTCAATGGTCCTCTGCCCTAGTGACAAAACATCTAAACATTAGACTTGCAGTGCTTACATAATGCCAAAGGGACAAAGCATTTTAGGGGCACTGACTGTTTAAATGAGAAGGAAATTTAGTTTTGACACATGAGTGAACTGTTTTGGAGAGATATGATCTTTTGCTGAGTGAGCTATTGTCATATCCTGGCTGTCCTCCTCTCCCCCCCCTTCTGTCTGTGTGTGTGTGTGTGTGTGTGTGTGTGTGTGTGTGTGGTGTGTGTGTGGTGTTGTGTGTGGTGTGTGTGTGTGTGTTTGGGTGGAGTTTCCTGGGCGGAGTCCTCCCAGCTGCTGGCTGCAGAGCCGGTTTTTCCTATACGCAAACTACGCAAGGTGCGTAGGGCCCCGCATCTCAGTCAAACTACGGTGTTGTTTCACTGATTAAGCAACAGGTTGTTATGGGGACAGGTTCTCTGACAGCGCTCACTCACTCTCCGCCTACTTTGCGTCATATAACACTAAAACGCAGCAGTCTGCTGAAGTGGATGAGCAGGAGAGACCTACCGCCTTCCCCCTGTCGCTCCCAGGCGCGAGTGCTTCTCCCCTTCGCGTCCCCGCTCAGCTGTGTGTCTCCCGGTGCTCGCCTCCCTTCCTGCATGTCACCCGTGTCCCGGGCGCTGCTCTCATGTTTTCTCTGCTCGGACTCGGGGCTGCATCGCCACACACTCATTTAAACTCTCTTCTTATTGTCTCTAGCGGAGGATCAGGACAGTAGTTTGGCGAATAGACGAGAGTGAAAAGCCGTTCTACGTGGCCTTTTTGTCTCAAAGACGAGTTGAATCCACACGGTTCATATGAGCACAGTTACTTACAGTAATTCATGAATTGGGCTGCTCACAGGCTAATTCTCAGCGGTGAGACAGAAATAGCCGTCAGGTGCAGGTTTCAGTTAGTTTTAAATCAGCGGTTCCCAAACTGTGGGTCAGGAACCAGAGGTGAGAGAATATGACCATTTGCTATTTACCATTTTAAAAAGTGGGGGAAATAGACTAGTAGTAGTCCTGAATCCCAGTCTGACAGTGGCTTAGTGGTTAGTGGTTCTCACACAGAGGGGCAGGGTCTGAATTGAGGTCATTATGTTCCACTTCTGCCCTGCACTACTCCACAGTGGAACTGTTTTTGACCGTAAATGGGTTCGCTCTTCGTCAAATAGCCATAGGATGCGTACTGAAGGGCCCCCGGGTGGATTTATGCTTAGGGCCCCCAGAAGGGCCAGCACCGGCTCTGGCTGGCTGCATGATCATCACGCACCTGCAAGCCATCTACAATCTAACAGTCTTCTTATACTCCGGTCCTCCTTCCACACCTCGCCAGTTCGTCATAACAACTACAGTGGTAACTAGACTACTTTTTCAGTTTTGTCGGTTTTTTATATCTCTTCCGTTATCCAGTTTTGATAGCTTCCTTCATTTTTCCAGAGGTCATTCAACCAAGGACTCCAGCCCAGTCAGAGATCTCTGCTCCACCGGCCCCGACCCTTGCCTACTTGCTTCTCCCTGGACCTCCGGCCTGATACCTACCTGCGTCTCCCTGGACCTCCGGCCTGATACCTACCTGCGTCTCCCTGGACCTCCGGCCTGATACCTACCTGCTTCTCTTGCTCCCCTGTCCTGTTCAAAATAAATTTTCTTAAACCTTCGGCTTGGTTCTGCGCTTGAGTTCTACCCGGGTTTCATAACAGCTATAGTGTTGTGCCGAACCATCCACGTTATTTTGGCAAAAGCACCAAGAGTGTTGAGAACGTCCAAAGCAATTGAGAAGGATCTTTGCCATTATGGGGCATTGACTATTTAAATGAGAAGGACATTTAGTTTTGAAGCATGAGTGACCTGTTTTGGGAGAGAGATGATCTTTCGCTGAGTGAGCTATAGTGTTGTGCTGAACTTAAGACTGTTTTGCCAAATGATCTTAGCGTTTAGAGAATGTAATTTCTGTTTCAAGAAATGAGCCAAACCAATGGAGAAAAACTGTAATCCATTACGAACTGCTCTTCAACCTATTCTTGTTCTTTCTTACATGGAATGTCTTGATTTTGAAATGTATGCCCATGCAATACAATTTGTCCAAGCCCCTTATGCATACCACGAAAGAAGAAATGCAGGTATGTGTCTATACAAGTTCAGATTTCAGATAATATGAACAGTTTGCAAGGAACTGATTTGCATTAAAGAAAAAGTCTATTCAACTTAACACAAAACAAACAAAACTAAAAAGCCTAGAATTTAAAATAGCAATGTAAGCACATTTCTGCTTAATACTTGTGTTTTAAGTTTTGAAACTTTTCTTCACCTACAAAGATTTAACCTGTTTTGCATATCAAGTCTTAGTTTTCCGTCTGTAAAACACAAAGACTAAACCAATCAACAGGAATTCATAACTCACCTAAATTCTTCTGGAACGCAAAGCCTGAATAGTCAGTGACGGTGATAACAGATCCTCTCCTTCAGTCTGTGCATGCACTGGTGATCTTCTATAAACACCGATTCATCCTACAAACCCTTCATCAGACCCCATCCCCATCCTCTCTCCTTTATGACGCGTCTCATAATTCTCAGGCAGCAAAGGGATGTTGTTATAAAACTGTGTTACGGAGGATTTCTTAACTGTTTAGGCTGTGCGCAATTTTGAGGTAAAAGCAATTTAACAAAAAGCAGAAAGCAGACACTATTATTTTTTACCCCGCTCAAAAGTGAAGCCACTCTACATGACAATTTTCAAGTTTTTGCAACAAATGTGTGCACATAAGACATAGGCTAATTAATACCATAACAACCTACAATATTTCAGTCCACTAATTATTGACTTTTTCAAACACAACAAATACGAATCATTATCCCATTATGCTACAGGGCTCGGAGCACCACAACCTGTTGAGCCAAATGAACTTTTTATATGTCTGTAGAAAAAACAGCATATGGCTCATCATGTATAACCTACTGTACCTTAACCAATAATCCCCTTTCAACTATCATGTGCTATAGGCTTATTTAAAAAAAACAAAAAACTGATTTTTGTTGTGGGATGGTAGATGTCCCACAGGTCCATGTCTGTTGTGACTAGAGAAACGTCCTGCTGTTAATGTGGGACAACAACCGGAGAAGAGCCGTAATAAGCCCTCGGTTTCAGATACAACTTGACTAAGTCCACGTGAGAAGAGGAAAGCATGTTCTACGCGCCCTGCCTGTCCTGTCCACCTTTTAGCGCCATTAAAATGGATCCACGCTGACTGTGACGTCCATGGGGATTATTTTACAAAGACTGCTGATGTGTCACGTTGTGTTAGTAGTGTTTCTTTTATGTGGACGTAATTACATTGAGGGACCAACAAGCTCAAGACAGTGCGCACGTTCAGTTGGAAAAGTAGGTCAGTGTGTCGAACACTGCGCGTATATGGTCGTATGACTGGACATTGCATTGACAGTCGCATCCAAGGTTTAAATCATTATGTAGCTTGCGAGCAAATCATCAGCATAAGATGAGGGAATTAGGCAGTATTTCTCTAAACCAAAATAATTTACCAAACATGTCTTGTTATAGATAGATAGATAGATAGATAGATAGATAGATAGATAGATAGATAGATAGATAGATAGATAGATAGATAGATGTTTTAAATCTGTATGAAAAAGTGTATACAAAGACAGTTGGGCTATCAAATACTGATAACAATAGCAGGACTACTTTGGTATAAAAATGTGTGTCACACAACAAGTCTGTATTAACAATGTGTTTATTTATTCAATAAATACATACCCCCCTCCCCACCCCATTTATATTTTAATGTAGCTCTTATCTGGCAATGGGCACTGTTTCAAAAAATTGTTTTATAATGAATATGTGTTGTTGTTTTGATGGCTTTTTTAAAATAATTGTGTTTTGTAAAAGACGAATCCTGATACTCCCGCCTTGCTCTCCCAAAAAACAAACAAAAAACAACAACAACATCAAATAGAATTTACAATCATTTCGGAGGTGCTTCATTAAATCTATGCGCTCTCCTGAGTGTAAACCATACATTCATTGCCTGAAAGGTAAAGCTTAGGGCAGCATTTACCGAAAGTGGTTACCATGGCACGCATACAGACGCTCCGCCCCTGTGCGTGACGCAGCGGTATGCGTCCGCCGTAGCGTCTGCTGCACATCGACGCAGAATAACGAAACCAAACAGATGAAAAAGAGGAGTTTATGTGACAATGGGAGGGAGCCGATACGACGACACGCTCCAGGATTTGTCGCTGACCTCAGATCCTTCAATGTTCCTGTTCCATTGCTTAAAATTAAGGGGTAAAAGTTTAGTGTGGGTTGTTTGCTAGCTTCATTTAGCAACAAAGCACAGCGCACCGCCAGAAGCCTTAAGACTACCAACCGGTTACTTCTCTTTCACAAGGTAAAAAACAAAACAAAAAGACTGTGGGTTTACGTTCTGGGGGGAAAAAAAGTTTAATTTGAAACAAGAAACAAAACGTTATTCGTCATTTTGTAACTTGATGTAGTTCAAACCTTTCCAAAGCTGTACAGTAGTTCAGTTTTGCAACTTACAAACAAAGGTTGCTAAGTTATGTCTGCTGTAAGTTCTATGTGTGTTTGTGCCCAGATGATTGATAACCTATAAACGTATTTCCCTCAGATCAGCAACCATATTCGATTTGTCTATAACTGACCTACTGCTCGTTTATTACAAAGTCACGGTAATTTATTTTTGTTGTCTTTTTTTGTTGTTGTTCCGTGTGGAATATAGACTCTTCTCGTCTAAGCTTGGGATAATGTGTTAGATATTGTTTGTGCTTTGCCTTCAGTTGTGAATACATTTCTGGTCCTTTCAGGAAAGATGACGCAGAAAGCTAGTGTTTTCTCAACCACTGTTGGAGTGGAGGGCATGACTTGTGGGTCGTGCGTCCAGTCCATAGAACAGCGCATCGGAACCTTTTCTGGAGTAATACACATAAAGGTGAATGATTATCGAGACGTGCTTAAACGTGCTGAACAGACACTTGCTCTTATGTTTCGTCATTGAAATGTCTTGACCTGACTTCAGATGCGGGTCACAGTGACACGTTTCACTTTTATTGGTGTCACATAGATAAAAGGGATATCTTGTAAGTAAAGGATTTGTGACCATTTGACTAGAATTGATGGTATTGGCTATTCCCTGGGGCTTGAATTAGTCCCAATTAAACCCAAGTAACATGATGTCACAAGGACCTGGCAGTTGATATGACCTGCTGCCTTGTGTTTTGTGTGTTCATGCCCCAGGCTGGGGTTGGATGGGAGATAATGTAATAATACTAACTCCCTCTAGATAAAGCTTTGGCCTTTGCAGATGGCTGCTTTGGCCAATTCTCTGTCTGTGCCCATAGAAAATGTAATTTATGTCATACCCAATAGTGCATGAATTGTATTACTTTGACCAGCACACTCAGACACAAATCTGGCTCACATGTTGCTTAAAAAATGTATATCAAAAAAGTCAAGTCACAACACTTTTCTTACTAACCACCCCAAAAGGATCACTCTCTCATGGCTCAGTCAAGTGATCCCTTCTGTGAGTCACATGTGTCCTTCCTGTAGGGGGAGGAGGGGGGGGGGCTGACGGAACAAAGAAAAATGTGAAATGGAACATTTATTGTCAGTTTAGAGGTGGTTATTCTTTGAGCTGATTTATAATGTGGTTGCTTTAAGAGCTTGTTCAAAAAGTCAGAAATGTATGTTCTTGCTTATTAATATTGTCACTTATAATAAATGCTAGTGACACTATGTTTTGTTTATGTGCAACACCTTAATGATACTGTTAAGCATGCATCTCCATATTTTCATTAACTGTCTCATATTTCTGCATTTGTAGGTGTCTTTGGAGCTAAAAAATGCAACCATCATCTTTGACCAAAACAAGCAAAGCCCTGATTCTCTATCCTTGGCCATTGAGGACATGGGTTTTGAGTCTAGTCTCTCAGAGTCCAGCAAAGCCACACCTGTTGTCACAGACACTCAGCTCGTCCCAGCGTCAGGGCTCACTTTTTCTGTCGAAAGGGAGGTGCTAGACCGGCTCAGGCATATTCAGGGGGTGCTGGAGGTTAGTCACAGCCCTGTACAGAAGGGTTTCTGTGTCACTTTTGTCACCTGCCTGACATCTACACAGCGGCTCAGTGAAGTAGTCGCCAGTGTAACGACAACTGTACCGTCCAAAGACAGCAGCCCCAGTTTGTCCCTCCCTCACAGTGCTGGGGGTGAGACAACTCTGCTAAAACTGTGCATTGATGGAATGACCTGCCACTCCTGCACAACTACAATTGAAGGGAAGATCGGAAAACTGAAAGGGATTGAAAAGATCAAAGGTTTAAATATTTTTATTTCCTTTTAAATAGATTTGAGGTCTGTTCATTTCTGCCTAGTCACTCTACTGTGTATTTTGTGTCTCGTGACTTGTAAATACCTCAGCAGGATTTGGCAATTACTCATGAAGATTTTGCAATTTTGCTGATGTTGAATTTTAAATGTATTATACTATAGTCTCTTGAGTGTTTCCCACACATGTTTACTGACACTATTTATTTATTTATATGGATCCCATTAAATTCATTACCATTCTGTCTTGGTACATTATTAAAGTCAGGCCCAAGAAACACACAATCACAACATAAAACTTAGAAATCCTCAACACAGGATCATTACCAATATGATATTCAATAAAAAAAAAGGGTTATTACCAAAATATGACTTTTGAAGTTGATTTCTGATAAAACATATATATTAAAAGTATAATTTATTGCAAAGTCCATTTAATACTCCAATAAGTGTAACTGAGTAAAGTATTTAATTAGGCTACTAATTCCATTGCCAGGAATAAGATTGAAGAAAATGCCTTTTACTTGTGTTTGGTACTTTACTAAAATTATTGTCTTACGCAATTAAAAAAAGGAAGAAAAAAAAACGTTTATATTTTGCCTCTATTTAATGATTGTTTTAATTGAGGTAAAAATGTATTATTAATATTATTATTATTATGATGCATCGTTATAAAAGTGCTCATTTGTCTCTTTGTTGTCCACAGTTGCTTTAGAAGCTAAAGAAGCTACCATTGTATACCTGCCATACCTCATCGCCATCCAAACCATCCTCGACCAGATTTCCCGAGCTGGATTTAAGGCCACTGTCAAGTCCAAGCCCCGGCCTTTGCAGCTGCCGAGTGAAATCGAGCGCTTGGTTGATTCCCAAAAGTCGGCTCTCTCTTCTCCTTCAGAAACAACAGAAGAGACTGAGATCTTCATAGATACAACACCTGTCGCACTCCGGGTCACGGGGATGCACTGCCGCTCATGTGTTGTCAACATCCAGGACAATATCTCGATGCTGCCGGGTGTCTCTTCTGTGGAGGTTTCCCTGGAAAAAGAAAAGGCCTCAATATGTTACGACCCTCTGCAGATATCCGTATCCCAAATTCAGCAGGCAATTGAAGCTCTTCCACCTGGAAACTTCAGGGCTTTACTGTGGGACTCCCCCAGTGCTCTGTGCTCTCCACCTACTCCCCAATCCGCATTAACGCAGCGTAGTTTGGGAGGCCACGCCAAATATGCTGTGCCCCAACCGTGTTTTAACCAGCCTCTGTCGTCTGTAGCAAATATTCATATTGAGGGTATGACATGTAACTCCTGTGTCCAGTCCATTGAGGGCATGATCTCTCAAAGGAAAGGTGTCAGTTCTGCCAAAGTGTCTCTTTCAGAGCACCAGGGTGTCTTTGAGTATGATCCTCTCGTAACTACGCCGGGGGAGCTCAGGGAAGCCATTGAAGACATGGGATTTGATGCTTTCTTACCTGGTTCGAAAATTACTCATTGGAAATAGTGTAATAAATATTCAACTGAATTCTAATATCTATATAATTATTTTATTTTATATACAGAAACAAACTCACTGCTTCCTGAATCTAATATGAATCCATCGAAGTCCCAGAGCCTCGCTCATGTAAAGAATGTGAACAGTGACATTCACAAAGAAAGCACTTGTAATAAAGATGCTTCTTCTAAATGTTACATCCACGTTGGAGGCATGACATGTGCTTCTTGTGTGGCAAACATTGAGCGTAACCTTAAGAACGAGCCTGGTAAGTTCAACATTCTACTTTAATGAACAATGCTGTTGTGTTTTCAAGAATCTTGTAATAAAATGACTTGCTTCTGTTTCCATGAAGGCATATTCTCAGTTCTTGTAGCACTTATGGCCAGTAAAGCAGAGGTGCGCTACAACCCTGAAGTGACTGACCCCATGAAGATTGCGGAGTGTATAAAGGAGCTGGGGTTCACTGCCTCAGTCATGGAGGACTATGAAGGATCTGATGGAAACTTGGAACTAGTGGTGGGTCATAATAACGCTGAAACTGGCATCTTCATCGTGTGTCATTTATTTATTTGTGTGTAGAGACTAAGCCTCTCATCTGGTAATTCATTTTTCCTTTTCAAGGTGAGGGGAATGACGTGTGCCTCTTGTGTTCACAAAATTGAATCAAGCCTCATGAGAGAGAAGGGGATAATTTATGCCTCTGTTGCCTTGGCAACTAATAAAGCTCATATTAAATATGATGCTGAAATCATGGGTCCTCGGGACATAATTAAACATATCGAGGTTTGATGTTTTTTTTTCTCTCCAACAATGGTATTTTAGTTGTAATTTAGAAAAGAGTACATTATAAATTTGCATTTATTACAGAATCTCGGATTTAAACCATCCTTGGTTAAAAAAGACCGCACTGCAAGTCACTTAGACCACAGCAAAGAGATAAAACAGTACGAGTTTGTATTTTCTAATATCTAATGCTTTATCTGAGGAGATATTCATAAACGTTTGGCTTTTCCAGATGGAGAAAGTCCTTCTTTGTCAGCCTGATTTTCTGTGTGCCTGTGATGGGCATGATGATCTACATGATTGTCATGGATCATCAGATGAATGTCTCTCATCATCACAACTTCACCACAGAAGACCGCAACCACTACCACTCCACAATGTTTCTAGAAAGACAGCTTATTCCTGGCCTCTCCATTATGAACTTGCTGTCCTTCCTCTTCTGTGTGCCGGTTCAGGTAATCATTAGGGTCATGTTCAGTTGACCAGAGGACATGATTTATTTTTACCACAGCTTATTCTTGTCTCTTTTTTCAGTTTATTGGTGGTCGCTATTTCTATGTTCAAGCTTATAAAGCAGTCAAACACAAATCTGCCAACATGGATGTGCTTATAGTTCTTGCCACCACCATTGCCTTCACCTACTCTCTGGTCGTTCTAATAGTAGCCATTGTGGAGAAAGCCAAAATAAACCCCATTACTTTCTTTGATACACCACCGATGCTCTTTGTCTTTATCTCTCTTGGACGATGGCTCGAGCAAATAGCAAAGGTTGATTTTTCTTGTATAATTTTCTTATGTTATTTGTTTTAGGATCATAAATTGACACTTGTGTATTTTTTTATAGAGCAAAACGTCTGAAGCTTTATCCAAATTAATGTCACTACAAGCTACAGATGCCACAGTTGTCACACTTGGCAGCGACATGTCAGTTATTAGGTAACCTTTCCCAAACTTTTCTTCTATATTCTATACGTATATTCTATCTGTATTTTGATGTGTTACAAACACGTTTCAGTGAAGAGCAGGTGGACGTGGAGCTGGTGCAAAGAGGCGATGTGGTTAAGGTTGTTCCCGGTGGAAAGTTTCCTGTTGATGGAAGAGTGATTGAAGGGCACTCTATGGCCGACGAATCCCTCATCACAGGTGAGTCCTGCAGGAGGCCAGTTTGCAGTTGATGTAATCAGGCTTGAAAGATATTACTCTACAAAACAACTTGTTAATAATATCTGTCTGAGCTGTCACATGATTCATTTATACTGTTTATGTGGTATGTTATTTCATATGGCTTTGCTGCTCTTGGCTGACATTTGATTTGTGCAGGGGAAGCAATGCCAGTAACCAAGAAGCCTGGGAGCACAGTAATTGCAGGGTCCATTAACCAGAATGGCTCTCTGCTCGTCAGTGCGACTCATGTTGGCATGGACACAACGCTGTCTCAGATTGTCAAATTGGTGGAGGAGGCCCAGACATCTAAGGTTAACAAACTATTGGCCTTTCCACTTGAGTCTCCCTAAAATAATTTAATGCTTATCTTGTCTACTTTATATTTCTTGTCTTTCATGTTAGGCTCCAATTCAGCAGTATGCTGATAAAATCAGTGGTTACTTTGTGCCATTTGTTGTCGGTGTATCAGGTCTTACCTTGGTGGCATGGATCATCATTGGGTTTTTAAATTTTTCGCTGGTTGAAAAATTATTTCCTGTAAGCTTTTTATTTTATAATTAAATGTTTTCAAAAGTAGTAGTAAAGAAATGTATTACCACTGCATTTTGTACTTCCAGGGTTATGACAAGAGCATTTCCAGGGCTGAAGCGGTGGTTCGCTTTGCTTTCCAAGCATCCATAACAGTGTTATGCATTGCCTGCCCCTGTTCTCTTGGCTTGGCAACCCCAACAGCTGTGATGGTGGGAACAGGAGTTGGAGCTCAAAATGGCATCCTGATAAAGGGAGGAGAGCCACTTGAGATGGCACATAAGGTTTGTTAATGAAGATTCTCACATCCCACTGATGATGTCGCCAACCTGATTACTCACATAATGACATTATATTATATGTACAACATTTAATTAAAAGGCTTATTTTGTCTTTGTACAGGTCCAGTCAGTTGTGTTTGACAAGACCGGGACCATTACATATGGTGCTCCCAAAGTCATCCAGATGAAGATAGTTGTGGAAGGAAACAAGATGCCCAGGTCTCGACTCCTGGCCATTGTGGGAACAGCAGAGAACAACAGCGAACATCCTTTAGGCGCAGCTATCACCAAATACTGCAAACAGGTATCTTTTTTTTGTCCTTCATTACCAACTAAATACAACATAATGTTTTACACATCAACATTGTTGTTTCTGCAGGAGCTGGGCACAGAGTCTCTTGGCACTTGCACTGATTTTCAGGCAGTGCCGGGTTGTGGCATTCGATGTCAAGTGAGCAACACAGAGGCCCTGTTGAAACAGGCGACAGCGACAGCGAAGACAACAACCAGCGCAGCAATGTCCTCGTCCGGATCAGTGACACTTGCCCCTCATCCACCTCGCACCCGCTCATCATGGACCCGCAGCCACTCAGTAAGTAGCCCCAGAGAGAAAACTCTGCTGAAGAGAAATGGGTTTCATCACGTGGTTCCCAACGGTCTATATGTAGAATATAATGTCATGATCTCAGAGGACGGCAAACGATTCAATGTTTTTGCAAACGATTATATCAGAAAATCTACAAATGTTGAACATAAATTTACATATCAATCATTAGTGTCTCTGACTGTTAAGTTTTTCCTTGGGAATGTTCAGAAATGCTTAGAGTAATGGGAAGGTCTTTAGTTATTAGTTATTTTCTGTTAAACTAGTGAGCTCAGACATTTTTGCACAGCTGCGGTGCTGATAACTTCAGCAATTATAGCACTTTCAATCAATCAATCAATCAAAGTTCATTTCTAGAGCACTTTACAACAACACTTGGCAGACCAAAGTGCTTTCCATAAATACATAATAGAAAAGAATCAACATGAAGTAAGTGACATATAATATTGACTTAAAGGTGGTTAGAAAATAAATAAATAACTTATTTGAATATAGAAAATGAATTGTGCTCCTGTCAGACATACCCCTTCACACTTTACATGAATTTACAAGCAAAATGAGTTTCTGAGACGACGAGAACAAAGCATTAATCTTTAAATAATTAAAGGGTGGAACTTTTTTTTAATTTTTTATTATTAAAATATTAGTACAGTATTTTAAGACATTGAGCTTCATGCCAGTTTTTTGTTTCCTGCTGATAGTCCCAGCAATTATAGAGATATTAACCTTCAACCATGCATTTTAACTTGTAAAAGGTAAATTCCACTATAATAATCTGGCCTGTCCTCTTGCTATGTTAAGTCACGTGAGCACTACCTGTTTCTCCGTCTCGTCTAACAGGCCTGACCCAAACTGCCACCTACATTGTTTTGATTGGAAACCGAGAGTGGATGAGGAGAAACTGTCTGCAGGTCAGTCCAGATGTGGACAACGCTATGACAGAGCATGAACGCAGAGGACGCACTGCTGTACTGATTGCTGTAGATAGTACGTAAATTAACTTATTATGTTATAATATGTTAGTATTTACAGTGATGGGAAGTTGTTGCATATTTATTTGTATTTGTGCTTAGATTTGCTGTGTGCCATGATAGCCATAGCTGACACCGTGAAACCCGAAGCGGAGCTGGCAGTGCACACTCTGAAGAGCATGGGGCTAGAAGTCATCCTAATGACTGGGGACAACAGTAAAACTGCACGAGCCATAGCCGCTCAGGTAATATCAAAGACCAAAAAATGTTTTAAATGTTAATCTTGATGCAGTGTGTCTCTCCCTTTTGAGGAACCAGTAAAGGCTTTTGTCTGTGTAAGTTCTCAGTCGTACAGGAGTTGTCCATCTTCAAAGAAGGTACTTGAGTCATCTTCTGTACTTGGTAGTTGAGGTCTCCAAACGTTTCACCTCTCATCCAAAAGGCTTCGTCAGTGAACAAGATCACACTTAGCACACAGCGTAGATAAACACCAGTTGGGAGGAGTTGGGGTTGGCCCGGCTCCTCCCCTCTAATCACAGCTACTCTCACCTGTGGGTAAACACCTTTGAAGTAGAGCGTCTGTAACGACCTGCTCCCCCCAGTATCGGTCAGTCCTGTCCTATTCATAGATGATCACTGCTAATTACCTGCCTATTGAGAGTAGCTGTGATTAGAGGGGAGGAGCCGGGCCAACCCCAACTCCTCCCAACTGGTGTTTATCTACACTGTGTGCTAAGTGTAATCTTGTTCACTGACGAAGCCTTTTGGATGAGAGGCGAAACGTTTGGAGACCTCAACTACCAAGTACAGAAGATGACTCAAGTACCTTCTTTGAAGATGGACAACTCCTGTACGACTGAGAACTTACACAGACATCTCGCTGCCAACTTTGGGAGAGAAACCCTTCTCTTGGCACGCAGACTGGAGAAGACCACCAGAAAGTTAGCGGACGAGAGGAACCACCTCAGGTTCAACCTTAGATGTAGGCAAAACAGATTTATCCCCAACTGCCTTAAGCAGAAGGCTCTGGAAGCAGGATATACAGCAGAGAAATTGCAACACAACTACGTTATGAAGGTTCTTAATTTAAGGATTAGACGACTTAATCAAGGAATATACAAGCTAAATTCTGAAGCCTTAGCGATTCAACAGAGATTAAAATCCTGTGTGACCGAAGAGGCGTTCCTCAAAATTTGTAATTTCACACAAGTAGCACAGATGGACCAACACAGAAGGTCCAAAGAGAGACAGAAAGGTAAGTTTCTAAAACTCTTAGGGCAAAACCAGCCAAGATATAGCAGGCAATGGCGTGGGAATGAAGAAATAGATAGAAATCCTAAAACTACAGCCAATTGGGTTAAAAACCTCTCTGACAGAGAACTATCCCAGGCGGAGAACAGCGTGCTCTCCAAGGGGCTCAACTTCTCCATCACACCCAAATCCATTCCTACAGTGGATGTCATCACAGCAACAGAGTCAGCCATCAGGAACAACAGGATGACTGAGTCTGAAGCACAGGATCTTCGACTGAAAATCTCAGCAGCCCTCAAGAACTCCAGACCTCCTCCCTCCAACATCACTGGAGAGGAAAGAAGAGCTTTGGCAGCCTTGAAGAAGGACGAGAGCATCACCATCCTTCCAGCGGATAAAGGCAGGTGCACTGTTGTCCTCAACACAGCTGACTACGAGACCAAGGTCAAGGACCTGCTCAGTGATCAAAACACGTATGAGCGACTGAGAAGAGACCCCACCAGCTGGTACAGGAAGAAAATTATAGAGCAGCTTCAGAAACTAGAAAAGGAAGAAATAATTGACAGAAAGTTATATTACAAGCTTTACCCGGGAGAGGCTATTCCGTGTATTTATGGTCTGCCAAAAATACACAAGGAAGGTTTTCCTCTCAGACCCATTGTGAGTGGCATCAACTCCATCACCTATAATCTGGCGAAACACCTCAAGTTCATTTTATCCCCTTTAGTCGGCAACACAGAACACCATGTGGAAAACACCAAGGAATTTGTGGAGAAGATCAAACACCTGCAGCTGGAAACAGATGAAACTATGGTTTCTTATGATGTGACAGCACTGTTCACATCGGTTCCAACCTCAGCAGCAGTCACAGCGGTGAGGAAGAGACTGACTGAGGACAGCACTTTAGCGGATAGGACACAACTCACTCCTGACCACATTTGCCACTACTGGAGATCTGCCTTTGCACCACATATTTCCAGTTCAGGGGCAACTTCTACAGACAGATCCACGGCTGTGCTATGGGTTCTCCAGTTTCACCCATAGTGGCTAACCTCTACATGGAGGAAATGGAGAAGGATACCTTGGCCTCATACCCAGGTAACAAACCCAGCCACTGGCTCAGATATGTAGATGACACGTGGATCAAAATTAAAGAGAGGGAAGTGGCACCTTTTACAGATCACATCAATGCTGTGGACCCTAACATTAAATTTACTCGGGAGGACGCTAAGGAGAAACAACTTGCCTTTTTAGATTGTAAAGTTATCATAGGGGAAAACGGACACCTGCAGACAGAGGTTTACAGGAAGGCAACTCATACTGACCAGTATTTGATGTTTGACTCTAACCATCCACTCCAACACAAAATAGGGGTCATTAGGACACTCAGACATAGAGCTAAAGAGGTGCCTACCAGTGCAGAAGGAAAGACCAAAGAGGAACAACATGTCCAGAGAGCCCTCTCAGACTGTGGCTATCCTAACTGGTCTTTCACTAAAGCACAAAGGGCAGGAAGACCCAAAGAGCAGGACAGACAGACTACAGAACCCAGAAGAAAGGGAGTTGCAGTGCCGTATGTAGCCGGGGTATCAGAGAAACTTCAGAGAATCTTTAAACAGCACAGGATTCCAGTGTACCACAAACCTGTGAACACACTGAGACAAAAATTAGTTCATCCCAAAGACAAAACTCCTAGCCACAAACAAAGCAATTTGGTTTATTCTATTCGATGCAAAGAAGAAGAATGCAAAGAACATTATATTGGAGAAACCAAACAAGTCTTACAGAAGAGACTTTATCAACATCGAAGAGAAAGCACAAGCGGCCCTCAGTCGGCTGTGCACCTCCACCTTAAAGCCTCCAATCACTCCTTTGAGGACGGGGAGGTCAAAATTTTAGCTAAAGAAGAACGTTGGTTTGAAAGAGGAGTAAAAGAAGCTATTTTTGTCAGAAAAGAAAATCCCTCCATGAACCGAAATGGTGGACTCAGATTTAATCTTTCTGCTTTTTACTCCAATCTGCTTCGGGGAAACAGACAGGACACTGCCAGTCCAAGAAGACGTTACCTCAGCTAACAAAAGAACAATAGGCAGGTAATTAGCAGTGATCAT
This sequence comes from Neogobius melanostomus, assembly GCA_007210695.1. Taxonomy (NCBI): domain Eukaryota; kingdom Metazoa; phylum Chordata; class Actinopteri; order Gobiiformes; family Gobiidae; genus Neogobius; species Neogobius melanostomus. Next base: position 1,907,454 of record VHKM01000071.1, on the reverse strand, counting down.
CTATGAATAGGACAGGACTGACCGATACTGGGGGGAGCAGGTCGTTACAGACGCTCTACTTCAAAGGTGTTTACCCACAGGTGAGAGTAGCTGTGATTAGAGGGGAGGAGCCGGGCCAACCCCAACTCCTCCCAACTGGTGTTTATCTACGCTGTGTGCTAAGTGTAATCTTGTTCACTGACGAAGCCTTTTGGATGAGAGGCGAAACGTTTGGAGACCTCAACTACCAAGTACAGAAGATGACTCAAGTACCTTCTTTGAAGTAAAGGCTTTTGTATCATAGTGTACTTGGAGCATGAAGGAGCATGTCTCAGCGTAAAAGTTATACTTTATTGATCCCGTAGGGAAATCTGTTCTCTGCATTTGACCCCATCCTCAATGCCGCTGAGGCAACAGAAGCAGTGGGCAGCTGGGGTAGGCAGGCGCCCGGGACCTATCTCCAGATGTGGAGCCAGGCTGATGGTCAGAAACACCTGGCTGGAGGAGTCATCTATTGTACATGTTTTTAGTGGTAGGGGAAGCTGGAGTACCTGTAGGAAACCTACGTAGACACGGGGAAAACATGCTAACTCCACACAGAAAGGCCCCGTCCAGGAATCGAACCCAGGACCTTCTAGTTGTGAAGCGCTCATGCCGCCAAATGTTTACTTTTGATGAATATTGTTGCGTATTTTTCAGGTTGGCATCAGGAAGGTGTTTGCTGAAGTTCTGCCGTCTCACAAAGTGGCCAAAGTGGAGCAGCTGCAGCAGGCAGGAAAGCGAGTGGCTATGGTGGGAGACGGCGTCAATGACTCACCAGCTTTGGCCATGGCAGATGTTGGGATCGCCATAGGAACTGGGACAGATGTTGCTATAGAGGCTGCAGATGTGGTGTTGATTAGGGTAGGTCTACGAGATTTAATTTGTAACACCGTATTGGTTAATTTGGTGATGTGGAAATGTTTTTATTGTTTGTAAGTAAATATGCACCCATTCTGTCGGTCACTGTTTGAAGTAACCTACGTTTGTATATTGTACATAGAATGACCTGCTGGATGTTGTTGCCAGCATTGATCTATCAAAAAAGACTGTCAAGAGAATAAGGATTAATTTTGTCTTTGCACTAATCTACAACTTGGTTGGCATACCTGTTGCTGCTGGTAAGGAACTACTGACTGTTGCATAACTGAATGATTTTTAGGCATAAAACGATCAAAATAATGTAAGTTCCTATTTTTGTTTAGGCGTGTTTCTTCCTATCGGTCTGGTTCTGCAGCCATGGATGGGCTCTGCTGCCATGGCGCTATCGTCTGTCTCTGTTGTAGTGTCGTCACTTTTACTCAAATGGTAAAACATTAAAGGATGTTATAATCTGCTGTTTATTTACAAATTTAAAAATACATTTTCTAACATTTGATACTTATTTACCATAGTTACAACAAGCCTAGTGCTGAGAAGTTGGAATCTCAGTTTGGGCAAAGTCGGCGCCAGGGCAGCCTGTCTGACGTCAGTGTTCACATAGGGATGGGTGAGCTCCGCAGACCCTCTCCCAAACTCAGCTTGCTTGACCGTATTGTCAACTACAGCCGCGCTTCTATCAACTCGCTGCGATCGGACAAGCACTCCCTCAACAGCCTGGTGCTGAGCGAGCCTGACAAACATTCACTGCTGGTGGGGGAAGCGACAGCAGAGGAGGAAATCTGCTGAGGTAACATTGACAAGCAAGTACGAACCAATATTGGTAAACACACCAAGAACTCACAAGTTGCTTTAGATCACAAGGAAAATGTCATCTGCTATAGGTCCTCTGTGGGCAGGACTATTGATTTAAGGAAAGCGTGTGCCTATAGGTTATTTTTGTTGTTCGTGCCCAGCCAGCTGATGCGTCTCTATTATTGTGACTCTTTGAGCCGTCCGCTCTAATGGATTGAAATATAATTAAGATATTGTAGTTTAGGTCAATCCACTGTGAACCAGAACCAACTTTAATATCAATCCAAAGACGTTTTAACATTTTAATGGTGTCCAGGCGGAACACAGCACATTGATATTTTAACCAATTTTCCAATATAGGAAAACAATATTAATGTATAATTTCACAGTATTTATATTATTTATAACATTCCTTCTTCCTGTGTGAAAATGTTAAATCACTGCACTGTGTAGTGTAGGACACAGACAAGCTCAGTATATAGAATATTATTGTGTAAAACCATGTAACATGTATGACCTGGATTCTGTAAATGGCTGACTTCACAAGTGCCAACTAAATTGCCACTTTGGCAAAGTCCAATACATTCCAAAGATAGCACTGAGCACGTGTTGAACTTGAACAGTCAGCTTTCAGAGCTGAGATTTCAAGGTTACACATGTGGGTGACAGAGAAAACAGTTACTGTAATGGTAATGTATCTGAATAAAAATAAAGTTATGAGTATAAGAAACAACATGATGAACCGTCCAGTGTGTTAAACTGTGTATTTACAGAAGACGCATGTTACATTGAAAAATGCTTTGTAATGGTGACAAAAGCCAAAAATATCTTGTCATGTGCCTGTAAGACGATTCAAAGTTTGTGTTTTCAACTGTTAGCTTTCTCAACGCGCTCAATTAACAGAAAAGCTCTTCAAACTCCGGGGACAAAGCACAGCAGGACCACCGTTTATGGACACAGCTGCACCTCCGCTTTTCCACACAAGTAACTGAGATGAGAGCTCATAGTTTTAAGTCTGGTCTAAAACTGGTACAGTTGTGCTAATGTTTTCTTGGGCTGTGGTTGCTGCTACTTTGATGTTTTATGTCTTCTGTCTGGTTGTGTTCTGTTCTGAAATCAGGAACTCTTTACTACAGTTGTCTGTGTTGGATCTCTTTATGGCAATCAGAGGTATCTTGGTGCTTTTTTTCTATAATGCATAAATATATAATGTCTGTTTCTGTGTATTGTTTTGAATTGAGTTTGATCTAAGTAGAGTGAAAACATGTTTATGTGTTCAATGACGTGCCTTGGCATTAAAATGCTTTTTAATCTGACAGTGTTGATGCGTGCTTCACCCAGCAGATGGCACTGTGGAGCCAATAGTGGAGGCCAATACACAATATCCATTTTGCATTTCCAAAACAATGTTAGTTATTGCAAAATGAACTTTATTTTTCACATTGGCAGCTATAGATCTGTTTTGTTAAAAAGACATAATCCTAGGTTGTGTGCTTTAAAACACATTTATCTAAAATCACGCAAGTAGTTATCTGGCCTAAACAGTTTTGAATTTAAAGGTTGGTTAATACATTTACAAACAATTATGTTAAAACATTGTGCTTTTACAGACTGTAAATAACCAGTATTAAAAACTACATTCAGTGACTTGACACCAAAACAATAGGACCACAAAGGAAACCGCTGGAAAATGCTGATAGTCTAGATTTTAACAACACAGTGATCATGTTAATTAACATTGCACTAAACACGACAAAAATCACAAATGAGGAGCAAAAAATGCAATTTTTTTTTTATCAAATCTTTTTTTCAATAAATGAATAACATTTAAATGTAAACATTTACTTTGTCTGATTCCTCTGCATGTACATGACTTTATTACTTAATACAATTACACAATAGACTAACTCTGTTTTTATTAGTTATCAACTGGGTGAATAATAAAATAACTTTTGTCAAAGTTCACATTGCTCAATTATTGAATAATATAATGAATTTAATATATCATCTATGTATCAACCTAACTGAACTCAAAGTTATCAGTAGTGATCAAGCATTTAAAATAATAAACCTGGCTTTGTATCAGACCAATTTATGTCTGAAATAGAGAATGGTGTCTGACCATGTTTTAGCTCCATGAACAAGACGAGCACTTTGAGAGGAGCAATTTGTTCTGAAAGTTTTGCAAACACTATATGTAACACATTAATACTTAAGACATCAAATTTACTGTAGCACCTTTTCTATTCCTTTAACGTTAATGTTGGACCCTGTAGAGAGCGTATGGGTTTAAGTTAGTGCCCAAAGACTTATTAAACCTCAGAGCGTGGATGTAAGATGCTTACTGAACATTTATTTTATGTGATTCATTAAATTAAATTAAAATTAAATAGCACATGGTAAATGACTTTTAAAAAAATCACTGCGGATTGTTTGGCAAAAAGCCTTCAACTTACAATAAATATGGTGATAAATCATTTTCATACCAAATGACAATACCTTTCATTGGCAAAGTCAAGTTTTTATCAGTTACCATAAACTCAACAATCACATAAAAAAAAAAATCAAGCCTGTCTTTACAAAAACGGGGCTTCACATAACCATTTGAAATGTGCACATGAGGAGAAACTTAACTTTGGCACATAATCAAGGAGGGATGTAGTCTGGCAGAGGTGTTGTGGCAGTGTCGTGGGGCAGTAGCCACAGATTCATAGACCTTTGTTGAAGTAAACCCTCTCCACTCCGGGATGGTTCGCACGAATCTTCTCCTGTAGCTCAGGCTCCAGGCGGCTCACTGACATCGAGCTAAAGCCACAAAACAGGAATGTGAGACATTCATGGGCGAAACATGAACAAATCAGTATATTATGCAATGGCAGGACTGAATTATGCAACCTCTGCATGATTTTGCTGACAGAGATCTTACACTCACCTCTTTTGAGGAAATAGCGCACAACACAGAGGAGTAGCAAACACCAAACTGAAACATAAGATTCAGACAAAATGTGACACAAAGCAACTATTTCTATCTCACCAAAGGGATAAACATGAAGGCGTATCAGGTGGCCCATCTCTCAACTCACCAGAATCCGACCAGGCTGACTTGAATAGGTGCACTCATCCATGGGAACTTCTGAAAAGAATAGGCACAAAGGCAGTGGTAAATTCCCATACGAGAATGGCCTAGTGGGCTCAACTCATTCATTGCACTCATGTGTGACTGATAAAAGCTACAAAGATTGTAGACGTTATTACTATCTAGAAAGATAAGGTCACTGTGGCTAAAAGACTGTGTAAGTAAGAAATACATACCTTCAGGAATGCCTTCTTTTCCAAGTGGTTCATGAGAAAAGGAGGGATGGCTAAACATACATAAAAATAAAAGTCACCGTCAATGGTTTTTGACTGTTAAGAAATTCTAACGTTGTTCGTACCCATTCCCGGCGACGCCATGAGGATTCGGGAAACCACTACCTGAGATATGGCCTGCTGCGCAGCTTTTGTTGATTCTCCTAACCTATTATCATTCTCATCTGTAATAGGAATACCGTGCTTCAGCTCTCTGCAAAAAGAAGAAAAATCAAATTTTTTTTTTGAGTCCCTGGAGTGTTGAAAACAGAGTGATTAATTTCCATGGTTTTGATCTAGGATGGGTTTTGTTTACCTTTGTCTCATCAAAGGGATATTTATACAGTTAGCAGCAGCAACAGCAGCAAATGGAACGAACCGCCCGATCAGGGGTGAGATATGCTGTGGCATAACAAAAACAAGTCAAATATTAAACGTTTTCACACTTTTAATAAACATATTGTGTTTCAGCCCTTGAAACGCTTGAAACACTTCCCCTTGATCTACAGCCAACTCAAGTCACTAATGTAGCCACAGCTGCCCTTGGAGATGACTGAGGGAAAACTGGCAGGCAATGTGCGCCAACTGTGTCTTCTATCACTCACCAGATCTAGCTATCAATCTCACACCACAGTAATACTACGTACATAGGCAAAACAGATGTAGTGTCTTGCCCAAAAACAGAGCAACAGAATGCATTAGCGGGAGCTGGGATTGAACTGATTGAACCAACAACCCCCACTGTTGCAAATTCACTTCAAGGTCACAAAGTAGAAAAACAGTCCAAATCATGCAGCAACTCTGAACAAACAGTCAGTACGTTGTGTTACAATCAATAAACTTGAGTGGCGTAGGGGTTAGCTAAATTAATACCTTGGTTAGTGCATTTAGTCCTAGAGCTGTGACGACTGCCCCTGTTGTGGCAGACACATAAGCTGTGCCGAGCTGACTGCAAACACAAGAGTCGACTGTGAGATTAGATAAACAGGCAACACACATTATTAAAGTGTTACGTATGGAGATATTATAGGTAAAAGGACTTACTTGACTGTGATCGGAGCATCTCCACTTCTATTAGTGTAGTTGACTATAGCATTAAACGACTGATTGATCCACTGCCAGAGCAAAACAGCTGGAGTAGTCCTACCAACAAAGAATAAGTATATGCAGGGTGCGATTTGTCAAAAAACAGAAGGGGGGATAGTTACTCAATCACTTTATTGCATAAAAAGCACATACATTTTAAGCTGTTAAACTTAAAAACCCAGTGTTGTAAGATGAAGTTGATGCCGCTGTGTGCAGGGCGTCCGTGCCTGTGTGTTTTTGGGCTGAATATAAGCGCGCATAGCCCAATTCAATGCGTAATGATCCAGCCTATAGCCTACTCCGAGGCAGATATTTATATATGAGACGCACAGGCCTATGTTACGTGTTCCTCTGTATAGTTTTGGATTATATTCAGTGAGGAGCAGCGAGGAAGACAGGAGATGAGAGACTTCAAATGGCCTGTGCATAGACGACTGAAAGGGCTCAGGGAGTTGGGCCGTTTTGGAAAACTCTTGATGATCAAACTTTAGGTAACCAATGTAGTGTGACCAGGGCGACAGGTGTCTTTCTTTTTGAGGGCCAGAGCTGGAAATGTTACAGCATGCACATGTATGCGCACGGCTGGCACTTCTCAGAACCGAATCAGAACCGTGGTAAAGGTTCCTCATCCTGTTTGTCAAACTGTTGTAACACGCGCTGGGTGTCACACATAGCTGGGGGCATTAACGCACGGGTTGCGCGGGTTACAGGATCCTCCGCGGTCCCCGCAGGCTGCCCGCGAATCGGGTCCGGTCATAAAAGTCTCCTTTGATCGCGGGCCGGGTTGGGGCGGTTGCCGCCACTCATTGCCGCCCTGCGCGCATTCATAGTTCAGCCACGATTCAGTCTATCATCTTTACAGCGGGTTTTTTGACGTAAAATAAGCAGCGTTTTGCTGCTTGTGGTCCAGAGAACGCTTTTTCCACGGCATGTGCGTCTGTGCGCGACTTCTCTGTCCCTCTCCTGCAGCGCTCTGCGCAGAGAGAGAGAGAGAGCGCGCGAGGGATAAGACTCGCCAGTCCTGTTCATTTCAAGCTCATTTCTGTATGTGTGCAAAAATAGATGTAACTGATCATAAAGTCAATCAGGATACATAACACAGTTCCCTGTGCATATTCATTCATCAGAAATGACACATGCAGTAGCCTTACAGGCTACACTTAATAAGTCCAGTCTCACAATATAGTTCCCCGGGCCAGTGCCCATCCCGGGAGCGCGTCAGCTTTCAGGCATTCATAAGAGAGGGGAAAAACACCTATTTGCAAAGTTCTGCAAAAATCCTGGTACTGGTGACGAGACATGCAAACCATGAGTGTTTCTAACTCCGCAGACCCTCGCTCTCTGCAGACCCCGTGCGCATCAAAGCCGCTAAAGCAGAGATCACCCGCGTCTCATGTAAAATTAAATCAAATGGCCAGCAGGTGCAAAGCCAATTTTACAATTCTATCCCCCCTACGTTTAATACAGTAATACAGCAGAAGTAGGGATAGGGATAAAAGAAACAGAGACGGGGACAAGAAAACCAGAAGGGGGGAAAATCCCCCCATCCCCCCCAGCAAATCGCACCCTGAGTATATGCCAAAAGAATAAATGCTTATCCACAAATTCTGAACATATACATTTTTTGTGCATGAGTTGCAGATTTTGATCATGACAAAAGTAGGTCATGGTTGCATGCTCTTACTTGTAAAATGTCATCATACACCCAGTAATCGTCATGTTCATTGGGACCTGTGCTGACATGCGACCAATCAGGATCATCTTTTCTCCGGTGTCGGGGTGAAACGCAGAGTCAAAAATGTATTTGGCCCTCCACAGCTCATCCTCTGTCAGTCCCGGGGACACAACACCTTTTCTTTGAATGGGAGAACATTTGTATCACAATATGGAGTAACGTTTCACCCATTAAGAAAAACACAAAACAGCACAATAGAAATAAGCATTTACGGGTGATTTTATTGTTAAATATCTCACAATACACACATCTTTACTGTGACCTGACTCATAAGATTGCTGGCTCATTTCCATGCATTTTCAGCATTTCATTTAGTTTCTCCGGTTATTTTTTAATGTTCCACAGTGTGGCTTTAATTTACGTCTCAAAAACATAATTGTAATTGCTCTTACCTATAGTCAGTGATGATATTATGTGCATGGGTTAGTTGTTCATTGGTGAGAAGGACATTTCTGGGATCAGTGACGGTGAAAAAATGCTTTGCTCGACCCATGAATGTGCTTTGGTCCCACCGTGGCTCCTTGATGTTGATGGTCGTGGATAGCTCTGCAGCCATGTTTATCTGAGAGAAGAAAATAAAGCAGCGATTTCAAGGTATGCTCAATGAACCATATCACAGTAATTGTACTTAAAGTGACAGAACTATACTACATAGATCAGTCAAGTAGAACTGGATGATATGACACGGGGTTGTTGAATAATGCAGTAATTATGCTATAAGATCAAGTGAAAATATTACAAATTTAGGGTAGTTAAATTTGCAGCATATTTATAAGTAATGTTGTTTTGGTTATTGCATGTAATTATGCTATTTATTAGGCTATACATTTTGCCTTGTGCTATGTAAACCCTTATGATGGTCTTCAACATCAAAACAAAAACTGAGCTTGTATAATTTTTTAACTAAGCCTGTCTTTTAGCATAACTGTACAAACTACATAATTATAAGACATTCCACAAAGTCTCCTCCGTCCCAAGTCGAGAAACACTTGTGAAAAACAAATGCAGGAGCCCCATGCTGCTGCTTATTCAGCATTATGTTACTATGGAAATGGCTGACCTGACACAAAGGTTGTGAAGCGCTAAATTGCAAAGCCCTATTATGGTCACACACCAACCCCCAAACTGTAGCTAAAAGCCGGCTCTTGGCACTGACAGGCCTGGGGGAAAAGGAAAATGCTCAAATGATTTCACTCAACAAAGCACTTCCATGCAGTAGGGAATTGAACACATTGTAACACATGTCTACAATTACACAGGTCAACTGTAATCCTAATCTCAGACATGGGAATGGCTAACCCCATATTAAAAAAATTAATAAATAAAAATATGTGGACATTTTATTTCTGTTTTGGAAAAAACAAATATCAAATTGCAATTTTCCTGCAGTAGTAGTAGTATTAAATTGTAATATACTTTGATTTGTGCAGTATACATTTTTAAGCATTTCCAGGAGCCTTAACATTATACATCTTAACATTAAAATAGCACTAAACTACTAAAATAATAGAATTGAATGTATTTCAAACATACATAAGTGCATATATACATACATAAGTATGTATGTATACATACTTAGCAAACGCAATTTGCTCGAATAGCAAATTGCGTTTGCAATTTGCTATTTGAGTTGCACTTTCTATTCAATGGCATTCAATGTTTCTTCTGGAAAGACTATAGCCATTCTTGAAATAAAACTAAGGAGACCGCTGATTTGACAAGGCACATAGGCCTACAGAATGTATTAGTAGTCTGTAAATTGAAAAAGGCACGCTGTCCCTTTAAATCCAATTAAACTGCATGGGGTCCTCACGAGGTGAAAACAAGATGACTTTCTTCTTTAGCAATGTGGGTTTATGGGAGCATCTTTCTCTTTCTTGTGAAAACAAAAACTTGATAAGGCACATGTACATTAGTAATGACTGTAATATTAATGTTGGATCATGGACTTCAGACTTGACACGGCCTTTGACCTAGAAACCCTTCAGACGCTATTCTGCCCTCACTCTCAGCCAATCAAAGACGGTCTGTGTGACTATATATTAACCTGCGATTCACAACAACTGTAATGAACGAAAAAACTCACTGTACAGTATTCAATAACACGTGAACATCTCCTCGTTTAATATTTGAGGTGGTCGAAGAGAAAACGTGCTGTCAAATGGGTAACTGTTCAAAGCGACAGACCAGTTACAGCTGGACCTGTCTAGCGTTGCGTAAAGGAGCGCACATATACAGTTCAAAGTAAAGTCACGCACGCGGCGGCACTTATTATATTAAAACCATACGCATTTCTACCAAAAAAGCGAAAGAATAAAGCCCGACATCTGTCCCACCACCCTCGCAAATATCCAGTTGTGCGCCCAGATTCAACTAGTATTAGCCTGCCACATCCACACATCCAGCGGCGGCAACCCCTGTGCGCGCCTCTTCTCCCCATGCGAGAAAGGACAGATCTACTGCCATTTATTCAACAACAAACCCAAGACGCACGCTCCAGTTGACCAATATTGGCACAACAGAGACAGAATGGCCGGTCACTTACTGCACGGTGAGCTCCTGTCGTCCACGAGAGGCTTCACTGAAACGCTGCAGCAGCTAATTTGACCCGCAAAAGCAGCAGCAGCAACAGCCAGCGGAGGAGCGACCCACCGCCACCGGACGTTCAATGTCACAATAAATGCAATGTTTAACAAATGTATCAGGCACTTTTGTACAGTAGGCCGACGTTGCAAGTATATAACATGCAACTACCAACAATAAAGAGCAGCTGACAGTCCCATCTAAAGAATAACTAGGGAGAAATAACATATGGCAAAAATAAAACCATGCAGTAGTTTAAATGTTGGCCCCGAGTTTTATTGGATTAGCGGCTGAGCGCTACATCCGCCAGTGCGCTTACACACTTTCCCTTATTGATGGAAGCAGAGGCAATTAATCATCAGTCGGTGAAACTTCTGATTTCTTCACGTGTTTATTGAATACACTGACATATCTGAGCCACTATTTAGGCTATGCAAAACACACACACACACACACACACACACACGCACACACACACACACACACACACACACACACACACACACACACACGCACGCACACACGCACGCACGCACACTCATACACACATAAATATATATATAGAAACTAATATATATATATATAAACTAAACCAAAGTAAAAATGCAGAAAATACCTTAAAAATAAGAATAGCCGACATCTATAAAGTAATGTTGTGTCGAAAAGTAAAACAAATACATCATAGTAATAAACTGTAGTATAGATTTATTTGTATTCAATGTTTTAAGATTGTTTTTGAAATATATATTTATAATCAGCCAGGAAACACCTTTGACACAAATTGGATGTTTTCTACCTGTTCCGCTATATTATGTACCTCTTCCAAAATAAATAAAGCAATTGTTTACGATAGTGCAGTCTTTGAGCAGAGCCATGCCACATGGAAATTGATATAGTGTATGTGGAAACACACTTCTTGTCAGTAACAAAAAAAACTGTTACAGTAATCACTCCTGACAAACCAGCAGGATTTCTAATGTTTTTCTTCAAAATTGTGTTGATTGTTGAATCATAAACATCATGCAGAGAGAAGTTAGCAGGATAAAGATTTACACTTAATTAATGATTCCCCCCCCCCTTTAATTATGGCACAAAAGCAATTGTCCATTGGAGTGTAAATGCTGCTTTTTTTCAAAGCATCGTGACTTCCTTCACCAAACTCTCCACTTCTTACAGGAAATAGTCAGGTGTCCGTCGTGTCACGTGGGGCTCTCCTCTGCGTGGCGCTGGGTCAAACTGTAGACTGAAAAAATAGGAAAAGCACTTTGGAGTTACAGTCCCCTTGACCCATAATTTGGAAAGATGCTGTATACTAAATGTTCAGAAGCTTATCAAATGCATACAAGGAGTATTTCAGTGTGTCATCAAGTTCCATGATTGCAGCCTGGTTCCCACATCGGTAACAATAGTTGGGTGCACTGAAGATTGTTACAACATTACGGTCATGGCACCAGTTATAACCCTGTCAGAAAAATATGACAAGTGGCCTTTAGAAAATTCCTCTATAGGAGACAGATGTAGAAAAAAAAAACTTTAATATTACCTCCATCACCAGCTGGTGAGCTCTAGAGACCAATGTCAGTCCATTAGCATGGTTAAAAGTCTCAGAGATGTCCTGTCCAAAGGTGTAGCCAGCACCTCGCGGTGAGATGCCCCACCCCCCACGATCATCAGGATCTGACCATAACAGGTCACACATGGGTCCCTGAAATGACAAAAAATAGATTAAATGATTTTTCTTAAAACCATTAGGTCATGGAGCATTGTGATGGAAAGCTTCAATATAAATTTGCTTTATGTTACAGCAATCTAAATCTAGTTAACTTAAAATGTTTATTTTTCAAAATATTTCATAAACATAATATCTGTGTCCCAGAGTTATCGCCATGCTTTGGGTTGACAGCTGACCTAAATCTTTATCAAAATCGTAAAAACCTGTCAAAAAGTCATAATTTGTGTCTCCATGAATTCCTAAGTTTATTCCTAAGTAATATGGTCACATTTATATAGCACCTTTCTACCTGCTTTAAGCACTCAAAGCGCTTTACATCAAGGAACCACTCTATGGAGGACCGTGGCTGCCAAAACAATGAATAAATATATAAATAAATTAAATAAAGATCAAATTTGAACAGAAATGCATTGTAATAAGTGCATTTATTTATTTATATACTTATTTCTGTATTTATTTATTTCTGTATTTATTTATTTATTTATGTATTTATTTATGTATTTCTCTTAATGTATGCAAATCATGGGGTGGGTCTGGATGCCGCCGCTGTAAGGTGATTGGTTAATCTTTCTCCATGCACACAGGTTGATTTCACACGCCTTGTCCAGCATAGACACTGCTTAGCATGAGCTCTGCTTCAGTCTATTGACAGTGGCACAGATAGTAGAGCGGGTCATCTTGTGACTGGAGGATTGGCAGTTCGAATCCTGCAGGGGCACACTTTCGTTAAGTCCTTGGGCAAGACACTTCACCTGCCTTGCCCCCAGTGTCTGCGTACACTGGTGTATGAATGAGTGTGTGAATGGGTGAGTGGATCCTTGTTGGAAAGCACTTTGAGTGTAGAAAGGCGTCAGTGGCGCAGTTGGTAGAGCTGGTAGTCTCATGACTGGAAGGTCAGGGGTTTGAGTCCCGCCTCCAGCATAGACATAGCCAAACATGAACTCTGCTTTAGTCTAGCGCTTTTCCACCTACATTAGAAACTCAAAGCGTTTTCCAGCAAATATCCACTCACCCATTCACACGCTCATTCATACAAGGCAGGGCAGGTGAAGTGTCTTGCCCAAGGACACAACAACAGTGTGCCCCTGCAGGATTCGAACTGCTGACCCTCCAGTCACAAGATGACCCGCTCTGTGCCACTGTCAATAGACTGAAGCAGAGCTCATGCTAAACAGTGTCTATGCTGGACAAGGCGTGTGAAATCAACCTGTGTGCATGGAGAAAGATTAACCAATGACCTTACAGCAGCAGAATCCAGACCCACCCCATGATTTGCATACATTAAGAGAAATACACAAATACATAAATAGATAAATAAATAAATAAATAAATAAAAGCAATAATAAATGCATCAATAAATAAATACAAACAAAATTAATAAATAAATACATAGATTAATAAATAAATACAAAAATAAATACAGAAATAATACAAAATACAGAAATAAATATATAAATAAGAACATAAATAAATAAATATATAAATAAATAAATGCATTTATTACAATAAATGCATGCATTTCTTTGCAAATTTGATCTTTATTATATTTATTTATTTATATATTTATTTATATATTTATTTATTGTTTTGGCAGCCACGGTTCTCCATACCACTCACCCATTTGCACTCTCATTCACACACTTGTGTACGCAGGCACTGGATGCAAGGTGGGTGAAGTGTCTTGCCCAAGGACACAACGACAGTGTGCACCTGCGGGATTCGAACCACCGACCCTTCGGTCACAAGACGACCCACTATCTTGGCTTGTTGACATATTCTAAGGGATTAAAGGCAACCCAGACTAAGATACCTTTTTCAAACCAGTCAAAGCTCATACTAAACCCTACCTTTAATTTGGTAGCCTAACTTTAAGTTATTAAAATGGTAGGAAAAAACACTTTATGGGTTGAATACAAGAGAGGGATTCCTGGACTGGACACTATTGACTTATTTTATATTATGGACATGTTCTGTGTACCTCATGAGGGACCTCCTGCAGGCGATCCAGCGCTCTGATGTGATCAAGTGTGTCTATTGACGGAGATAGGCCTCCATGTAGGCAGAAAATCTTTAAAAAAATATAAAACATTTATAGTTCACAAGACCCAATAGAGGATCAAAGCAATTATTTATTATCAATCTCACCTGGTTGTCTACCAGCGCAGTAAGAGGCAAATAGTCAAATAGGTCAGTGAAATATTTCCAAACATTTGCATTTCCATATTTCCTTAGGCATTCATCATAAAATCCATAGACTTGTGTGATCTGCCGGCTTTCATGGTTTCCTCTAAGAATTGTGATCCGTTCTTGAAATCGTACCTAAAATACATTTTTTAAATGAATAGTACTGTCAACTGATACAAACCATTATTATTGTTGTAATATTTGTCATTTATTGGAATAGCAATAGAAAAATTGTACCTTAAGAGAAACCAAGAGTGTAACAGTTTCCACAGAATAATAGCCTCGATCAACATAGTCTCCCATGAAGAGGTAGTTGGTATCAGGTGATTTGCCTCCAATCTTAAACAGCTCCATGAGGTCATGAAACTGGCCATGGACATCGCCACACACAGTCACTGGGCATCTCACCTCCTGCACATTGGACTCCTGTGTGAGGATTTCTTTTGCCTGAGAAGGGAAACAATGACTTGACAGTTACAGTCGCTTGGTTAATATCTGTACAGTCTGTGTGCATGCCCCATAGGCTGTTACAACTGAGTGTGTCAGCTGCAGTATGGGCAGCAGATAATAAAATAACATCTTGATCAACATGTTGGCTACACAGCTTATTCCTGGATTCAGAGTGGGCGTAGCTCAACGAAAATGTATTTGCAGGCTCCATCTTCTGGAGAGACCAGTTCGTAGCAATGGGCTGCATCGCTCTGTATGTAGGGATGCTATAAGGCCACACGTGAATTACACGGATTTTTTTCTTAGAAGTAAAGATAGTTTACGATTAAATTATGACACTCTTTCATTCGGTATGATCGAATAAAATAACAAATAAAGCCAGACTAATTCCTCTCATTCACAAACCTACCTTTTCGCAGAGAACTTTGACCTGATTCTCTGTAAGCTGTCTGCACTCATTCAGTTGTTCAATCCAGGCATCCAATTCCTTGTTAAATGTCTTGTCGTCCATGCCTGAAGCGACGACCAGCTGGAATAAGTAAATACTCTGTAGCGGTGGCTGTCCGGCTACACTCGTCCCTACAGCCGCCAGTCATTCGCAGCTGTGTGTAGGCTCTGAGTATGTGCGCCACAAAAAGACTGCGTCACATCACACACGCGTCCTGTGTGTGTTTTGCTTATATAAAAATACATCACAGGCGAATAAATGTATATAAATGTATGGAATCTTCTTAACAAAAAGCTATACATTTTTCAATTGTTAGGCTATTTCAGTTTTTTTACTTGAGTTTTGAAATTAAAACTTTTTGCGTTTATTTTGTATTTTCGTACACATTGTACACATCGCCATATTTACGATAAGCAACAAGCCATGATGGGAAACAAATAGACACTATTTGTTAATTTGCGTCTATAAAAGACTGCGTTCCTTATTGGTTAACGTCGTTGCGCATATTGCGCATGTGCGAGTTTCTGTCGGTCGGCTGTAGGAGAAAATGGCAGCCTTCATGCTAGGACAGCAGGTTTGACATTAAAACAATATAGTTTGTTTTTTGTGTTGAAAAGATTGGCCAGATTACATTAAATGTGCAAGTTCTTATTGGCTGATTGGTTGTGTGTGCGATAGAAACAATCCGTTAAGGGCAGTTAAAACACACCAGGCTGTTGAATGACAGCTAATGCTTTAGCTTTCCGATTAGCTATGTTCAACCTTTGCAGAACATTGTGTGACTTATCAAGTTTTTTCCTGCAGATCCGCCAGCTCAGTACATCTGTAGTCAGGCCAGCTGCGAAACTGGTCAAGGTAGTTGCTTTAATGTCTATACTTCGTTTGATGTCGACAAAAGTCTTATCCAATGTCTTTCTGTGCTCTAGCCACCCATTACAGTCTATGGGATTGAGGGGCGCTATGCCACTGCGCTGTTCTCAGCGGCCAGCAAGCAGAACAAATTGGACCAAGTGGAGAAAGAGCTCGGACAAGTTTATGTAAGCAATACTTGTATAAAAAAAAATAATGCACTTGTGTGCGCTTTCAATAGTCATGCAATTATCACCGGTCTAGTGGAATTACTTTGTGTGCTATGCTGTTACTTTTATATCACTGCCTGTCAACCCCAATCTAAAACTAACAAACATTTATTATTTTGATGCAGACCATGATCAAGGACCCAAAGGTTGCTGGCATTGTCGGCAACCCTCACGTGAAAGGCAGTATCAAAAAGAAGGCCTTTACCGACTCTCTGACAAAGTCAAAGGTGTCATCCATCACCGTGAACCTCATCAGTAAGTCATTGGGTTGTTTGGAAAGTTAACATAAAAAGATTAGGCTGAAGCATTTGAATGTACTTTTTGAATTTTCTTCCAATAGAGTTCGGGAATGTGATGTCATATCGCTAAGCATTATGGGATTAGCAGCAATTATAAACTAATGGAGATTTTAAGGCTGCATCCGAAACCATTACATTGTAGCCACTAAGTACTAACACTAGCTACTAATCCTTAACCTTTCATGGGGTCAACTGTTAGATCTCTATGCAGTTAGTGAACTTCTGCTTCAGCAGCATTTGCCCAATTCGACCGTCCTTACCCAGGGGAAGGGGAAGTGACATCACCAACAGCTGTTCTTCTTCTTTAAAGTTCAGTGCAGGCCAAACAAAAGCGCATACCGCCACCTACTGTATATTGTCCAACAACAACATAGTGTCCAAATAAAGACATTTAAGGTGGGAAAAAAAAGGAAGAAAGAAAGAAAGAGAAACATCCAAATGATCCTTCACATTTCCCTTTATTTTATCTCAACAGCTGTTTCATAAAGCTACAGTATGCAAATTAACCATGTGGCTTAAGTTTCTACTAAATGAAAACAAAAGCACAAACTACTTACTGAGAAGGCTCTTTAAAACCATGTGACTGTGCTGTGGTGACTCTAACATGTATTTTGTCACTTTTATAAAGTTTGGCTTGTGCAGAATCTTATTTTTTAGTTTTATTTTTTATCAAATGTGCACCTGTCAATCAACAGTGGTTGCGCATGAATCACTAGAGGGTGGGGCGAGGGGGGTGGGGTGATTGCCGCAGTGGCTTATGGGATGGCACATAGCTCCTAATCGCCAGTAAGTTAGCATCAGAGGTCCCTATGCTAAAGTGGCTATGATAGTTAGCAAACAGGCCACTTCCCCTAACTCCTTCCTAACTGGCAGACCAATTCGGACGCATCTTATCATGGCGGACGCTGACGCACATCCGGTTTGGCGTAAGACCTCTTACCAATTTAGTGGTTTCGGATGGAGCACAAAAGTTAAATTACTGGAGTTACTGTTCACAGTAACACTTGGACACCACAGTGTGTTAGATGTATTTACCAGCAGTAACTCAGCAGCTAACGGAGTTGTTCCACGGCTTTTTTCTCCACTTTTTATACTGTTTTTAGCTAATGTTAGTCCATGGGAAATGTATGCTAACAGCTGCAAAGATGGTGCATCTCCATGGTAACTGTGGAATTTCACAAACTCTATAGTACAGTTGGCTATACAAACCTGCATACAAGACTACTTTCTTTCTTTACTCATAATTTATTCTAAATTGTCAAAAGCAATTAAAAGATGGTTCTTGCACATCACTAGCTTTGAACTTGTGAACATCTTTTTGTATTAGATGTTTTGGCCGACAATGGTCGTCTGACTCTGACCGGTGATGTAATTTCTGCTTTTGAAAAAATGATGAGTGCACACCGTGGAGAAGTTCTCTGCTCGGTCACAACTGCTCAGGTACAAATAAGAAGTGTCCTGTATTTTTAAATGGTTCGCCAAATCTTGTTGATCATGCACAACTGAAGTATTGTCATTTTGTGTTGCAGCCCTTGGATGAAGCAAGTCTCACTGAACTGAAAGTTGCCCTTAAAGGTTTTCTCCAGAAAGGTGAAACTATCAAGCTAGAAATAAAGGTGATTTAACTACGTTTTATATTATGTTGCAAATGCCTCTTAACATTTAAGTACCCTTTTTAACTTTCTTTTTTTCAGTCTGATCCTTCAATCCTTGGCGGCATGGTTGTTAGCATTGGGGACAAGTATGTGGATATGTCTACTAAAACGAAGGTTCAGAAGCTGACAAAACTTATCCGGGAAACATAATTTCTTTGACTATGAAAGATGGCCCCTGGGGGATGCTTATTGCTACCTGTTCTGTCCAGCATTGTTTAATGAGTATAAAGTATCTGTAATTAAAAATATGGATGTTATTAAATAAAACTGAGTACAAAAGGCTTGTTTTGTTTACCACAGGCTTGGATGAATTTGTATGAAAAGACCATGATGTAAAGAACCAGTTTGAAATATAGGTTGAACGGCACCTATAACACTCATTAAAACAGTATGTGCATAACTTTAGCTTCACTGATTGATTTTTATAAGTTTGTGTATTGTTTTATAATGTGCCATAAACAAATTTTGATTTTATTTCACCTTTAACAACACAATTCTAGGCAAATGACTGAGAAATGTTACATGTAAGATGAGCTTTAGCCATCATTCTAAATTCATGTCATTTTATGCACACCTAAAAATATATATTTTCTCTGTTTTTATTTTATGTAATGCAAGGTTTGAACTGCTACCTTTTGGTTGTCTATTTGAATAGAGGCCCTCCTTGAAAACGATGATTCATCTCAAGGGGCTATTCCCCTTGAAATGTCAAATAAGTTGACATGTGAAAAAAGTAGTGCAATAACACACTTGTTCCAATATTCCGTCTTCACTGGGGATAGCAAAGGGAAAGGTGAACAATGCGTAGCGTAATACTTACTACGGCCACTAGAGGGCTTTGTGCTATGACAGCCAGGTTCTAAATAATGACTCCTCTTTCTTTGGACTATTAATATAATTTCATAGGTACCAAATGTGATATATTATGGTAGCATTATGGGGATGCAAATCAATAGTTCTATGCTTAAAAGATGTATATTTGACTTATTGTTCATCTATGCCAGTCGTGGATCATGGAGAGGCCTATACCACATTCCTTAAATAAGTCATGTGTCAACTTTGTCCGTCTACTCCTCAGCGAGTTATTTGTTCTTTGTGAATATCATTTCCTAACCTGACAAGAGCCAGATTGATATCCAGCCCACGTCGACGCAAGTCTATTGTCCTCTTAGGACACGCCAAATTCATCGCGTACGCACAAGTAGAGCCAGGCTACAAGTATGAAGATAGACCGTATTGTACGCAGTTTTGGCTGAGAAACTCTGTAACGAAGCACGGCTCCTTCGCATGGGCACTGCGCGGCCTACCCGAGCGTCAAAGCAGAAGACTTGAGGAAGCAATATGGCGCACGGAGTGTAGGCCGAAACGACTGTGCGCCTCTCGCTCATACTGTCTCCACGTTCTTCTGTCATCGTATCTGCCTTTTCAATGTGATGTGGGGCTTTAAACGCGTCGACTGAGTGACATTTAAAAGAGACATAATACAAAGACTCATTCGACTATTATTACCATGTTGTGTCGCTATTATTATAACACAGTGGTGATTAGAAACTTCACCTGGACGTGCCTGCCCTTGCATGAAGTCGTATGTGTGTTTGCATACGTGCTCATCCGCGTGCCCGTGCGCATGAGAGGAGGCTGAGTGTCACGGCCCTCTGCAGACGGGGGTTGGGTAGCCGTGCCGATTGGTTGCAGCTCACCAACACAGTCAGCCTGGGCTTGTTTTAACATAACCGGGGGCACCTCGATAGAAGCAAACAAAATAATGAAGTAAATAAGCTGCTAGACTGTAAGAAGAGCGGTTTTGTACACTGAATTTTGTCGCTGTTTGATATTGCAACAACATGGATTTTTTACAGCTTATTTGGTATTTAAGATGACAGTTTTTCAGAGGGCCGCCGCTGATGAGGCGAAGTGTAGAGAATGAGAGCAGTACCTTGGCCTACTAGTGCTGCCGCAACTGGGATTGTATATCGGCTTTCACAAATCGAGAAAAACACTCGCTTTGTGCTGTAGTAATAGAAAGCCGCGGCTGGGTTCACACTGGCCGGAACACAAATGGTAAGTTTATCGCTTTTCCACGTGTTAATGCTGGGCAGACCTTTTGTGAGAAACAGTAGCTTCCTATGTCGGTGTGTGGCTGTAGCTTGTTTGTGTAAGCCTCTCAATGTTTCTGTGATGGCTCAGTGTCACCTCCTCTACTAAAGTCCCGGCTCCACTGTCTTGTGATTGTGGGTCGTCATCGCCACGACCTACAATCACAAGACAAAGAGGGAATACTCCTGACAGTTTCTCATTGAAATGTGTCCAAGCCAGGCGCACCGGCAGTGTTTTGTCTTGAGCCAACTGGCCTCAAGTAGGAAGGCCATACATGTCGGCTTATTTGTGTATGACGTGCGTAATGTGCACTGTGTTTTTATTTTACGTCTGTATTTAAAAGGAAATAATCAGTCATATCCACATGTTGTAGGCTACCACATATTATATTATGTACATTCCATTTAACAATATAGCCAATGGTTAATAAACCTGAAAGTATATTTTTATTTTCTAATGTGTCTCTTTCTTCTCTTGAACAGGAGGACAGAAACATGACAACATGAATCAACCTTACAGACCGGCTCTTAGGCCAGGCTCAGTGTTTGGCCCGGGCCAGCCTGAACTGAGGCCCCACAATGGCCTAATGAGCACTTCCTTCGGCAACCAGTGCAGCATTGTCAAGCGTGGGTCTGACCAGCAGTCAGGGCAACTGGCCTCCTCAAGCCTCAAGCAGCCATCTGTACTGGGCTTCAATCAGTTTAACGGATCTCACTGCTACAGCCCTCTGAGGCTCCCAGATCTGAACACTGTGGTCAACAGGACAGACCTGCAACACAAAAACCAGCTGCACTGTCCTAGTCCTATCAGTGATGAAGATGAGTTTGAGACTCCGTCAGTCCAGCTGCCTCCATCTCCAGACATACAGGATCTCGAGCCTTTTGAGGGGCTTCCGGATGTACGGAGAAATGGCTTCTCTGACAGTCCCCACAGCCTGGAGCGCTGCTCTCCCATCTCCAATGGATACCTGCACTTTGGGTCTACGCTCTTTGACTGCAGCGACTTTAAGGAGGACGAGATGGGAGAACACAGCAGTAATGAGGACTTCAATCCTTTCAGTTTCTCTCCGAAGTTGTCAGAGGATTATCCTGTCAGTGACTCAAGAAACACATGCAGCTCCGGAGCTGAGAAACGAACATTTAAACCTATTTTTAACCTCATGTCCAAAACTATATCTGAACTGAATCCCACACTAAGCCCCAGTGCATTGCCAGAAATCAATTTGAGAGATGGATGGAGCGAGGAGTCTGTGAGTGAAGATGTGAGCTCTCCTTTACATGATGACAGCCAGGTTTCATTATCAGGAAAAATTCCAAATGTAAGTATGACTAAAATACTCTATTTGTTACATTTTTGTGTTGAAAAATGTATCATTGTATTTTACGTAATGTAATACTGATTATATTAACTTGTAATTAAATCCTTCCATCAGCACAATAGCCCCGTAAAAGGGTTATATCCTTTGGTTGAACTGTTGGAGGGTGATGTGGTATGGGCTAAGTTCAACAAGAGGCCCTGGTGGCCCTGCCAAATCATCTGTCATCCCGTCCAAGGAGTCCACACCAAGATGAAGGGTATGTCTCCAGCTTAAGTGATTTAAATGCTTTTTCCATAATACAAATTTGTGTGAATGTGAACCAGTGACAATGTACAACAACTGTGTTAGGAAGTGTAACAACAATTTAAAACCTTTTTTTCCTCCAGTTCCTAGTCCTCGTCCTTGTCGAATGTACTTCCTCCAGACAATTGGAGAAGTTGCTGAGTCTGCTTGGATACCAGAGAGTGTTGTTATTCCTTTTGAAAATGGTCATCAGCTGGAAGAGTCCCTAGTCTTAAAAAGAAGAGGGAAGCGAAAAGAGAAAGATTATAAGTATAAGGTGAATCTATATGAAATGTAATGCTAAGTTACATTTGACTGAAATTGCAATTACATTTAATTTTGTTACATTTGGGCCTTGCAGATACCGAAAAGTTTTCAAAGTGCTTGGGAAGTCAGTGTGTCTAAGGCCGAGGAATTGCTTCATGGAGGACAACGCAATAATGAAAGTCTCCTACCAACATCCCTGAATGGCCAAATCCCAGTCTCCAGTCCAGGACTACAATCTGTGGAGCAGCGTCTATCTCAGGATCAAACAGCCGCCCCTGGCAATGTGGAGTATAGTGAAAACAAAAAGCATCACAATAAACATCCTTTACAAAATGGAAGGAAAAACAATGTTTTTAAAAAGAAAAAACGCCTGTCTGACATTTTTGGCCACATTGTTAGCGGTTCAAAGGACCAACATTTTTCAACAACGTACGCACTGGAAGATGAGCCTAAGGACTCCCCCTATGCTGACCTGGATTCAGTGCCCATGCTACACCGTCCTAAGCGCACAGAGATCTCCCCCTCTTTTGTCAACAAGCATAATTCAGCAACAAAGAACACAACAAATCCTACTGATTGCTCAAATTCTTTAAGTGTACTGCTAACGTCACAGTCTGAACAGAAATCCGGCAGCTTGAGAAAAACATCTGCGGCGAAAAACTCCCACAGTTTTCCAGCGAGTAGTCGGTTGATGACAAAGGCGTTGATGGCAGAGGAAGATACAGACTTAGATGCACTGTCAACCAAACTCACCTCATCGAAAGACCACACTGAGCCGAGCCCTGTCAAGTCAACTACTGATGCTTCAGCCGGGAATGAAATGTCTCATACCCGAGCATCTCCAGGTGAATTATCGTCTTCCAATACTCCAAGCACTGTAAAAAGGCGGTCGAGAAAGCTGGACAAGACAAAAATTCACAATGGGCAATGTAAAGAATCAAAGACTGACAATTGCACAAATGAACTGATGCCTAATGTCAAAATTAAGAGTGAAAACATTGCCCCAGAGATTTCAACGTCCCCTCCACTCTCACCCGGGGATGCATTTCAGAACGCCAAGGAGCTAAAGTTCCAGTCTCTTGTGAAGGATGAAGAAAAGGACACAGATGCCGATGCGTTTCGAACCGAACCCAATTATCAGTTTAGTACTTTCTTGATGCTTCTTAAAGACATGCATGACACCAGAGAGAAGGAGGGGAAGCCACTAATCCTCCCACCGTCTCCAGTCCTAATCAAAGAGGAACCTATGTTAATACCTACGACCACTGCCAGAGCTCAGGAGAAGAGTCCCTGTGAAACTAAGACACAAAATGCTACTGATATCACGTTGGAAAATGAGCAGCCTTCATCAGATAAATCAAAATGTATGGTACACAGTGACGCAGCTAAAGGTGAAAAGGTTCCTGTTCGCTCAGTTGGCTTAGAGAAGCAGCGCAGAAAGCAAAGACTACCTGCCAAGTTGAAAGTCAGTTTACCTCGTCTTTCGGCAGATCTTACAAACATGGCTTTAGCTAAATATTTAGCCGAGGGTCCAGCCACTGCTCCGTGCAAAACCACATCTGTCCCAACAAAACCAGTGTTAGAAGAGGAAATGTCAAATGAGAACAGTCAGAAAGATTTGAAGACAGAGTCTAAAGTTAATGGATCACTTACTGACTTTGGACTGGAGGATACTGGTCTCATGGACAATGATTTCTCAGGTAAAAGCCGGCCTGGTAAGATGATAAAGTCACTGTGAATTAATGGAAAGGAAGAGGAAGAAAGCTGATTATTGTATATTTTTACAGGTCAGTCAGACAAACGCCAGAGAAAACCAACTAAAAGGCTTATGGCGTCCGGTGAAGAATATGAGCAAATATTTACTACGCAAAAGAAATCTAAAAGGAACTTATTAGAGGTATACTGATCAGTAAATAAGTACTGCAAATATGTATATATAATATATATATAGTCAGCCTCTTGCATCATTGACGAAGTCATATTTTGAGTTTTGAGGAAAATTGGAAAAAAAAAAACGGAATCACCAAGGTGATGACATTGACAGAAGATTTGACTTTTGTTTATTGACCTGGGCATACCTGTGAAACCTGCAGATGCTGCGGTGTTTGGAGAGATGAAATAAAAACCTCAATTTCAAAAATGGCAACGGCAAAGGCTGATGCAAAACAAAACAGTGGGTCCAGCAAGTACAGTACCAGTTAAAGGTTTGGAAACACTTGCTATGTATCGGCTTTTCTTTATTTTCAACACTATTTACATTGTGTGATTCTCATTGACAACATAAAACTATGAATGAACACATGGGATCATGTAGGAAACAAAAAAGGGTGATATAACTCAAAATATGTTTTATGTTTTAAATTCTTCAAATTGCTTCCCTGCATTTCTCGATGAGCTTTATAAGGTCATCCCCTGAAATGGTTTAACCGTATGTGAGGGCTATACCTTTTCTGGTGACTACATCGTGAAGCCCATTAAGAAAATGCCAAAAATGTGCAAAGTAGTAATCAAAGCGAAAGGCGGCTATTTTGAAGAATCTATTCCACCTTTTTTTTGTTTAAAGCATAATTCCATGTGTTCATTAATAAATTAATGCCTTCAATAATAATCTATAATGTAAATCGTCTTGAAATAAAAGAAAAAGCAATACATAAAAAAGCGTTTCCAAACTTTTGACTGGTACCTTATTCCTATGTTAATACTTTGCAGTCTGATACAGATTTTCTTTTTTTAATTCCTTAACAATACACCAGTCTTTTGTACCTTTATGTACATTATTCCTATTTTACAATGTACAGCTGCATGATGAAATTGAAAAAGCCAAAAAAGGACTGAAAACTTTCTGAACCCATTATATTTCGATACTAATTCTGAAACTGTTGTTTTAGATCACAGATGTCGATACGGCACCTGAGACAGATGTGTCTGTCTCCGTGTCATCTACTGCTGTGGCAACCACCGAGGCTCAGTAGATGAAGACAAAACACCAGCTCAGCAGGAGACTCCCGAAACACTGTGTAAACCTTCAGTTATAGCACAGCCCTCACTGGATACAGAGGCTGCTGCTGAAACCAATCTACCTCCCGATTCTGGTAATGATTCAGCAATGCTCATCAGCAGAAAATGATGGTGTATTTGTTATATATACAGTGCCTCTCGAAAGTACTAATACACCTTGAACCTTTGCACATTTTGTCATGTTTACAACCATAAACATAAAGATTTTGTTTTGAATTGTTTACTGAAAGTTCACACACAAGTAACAGACAACTGTGAAGTGAAAGTAAAATGATACATGATTATGTTATTTTTCAAAAAATTGAAAAGTGAAAAGTGGGGCGTGCATAAGTATTCATACAGCATTTTTCTGAGTGCATTAAATTGCCTTTATAACATTCCTAATGACTGCAGAATGTTCACACCTTGCCCTAACCATTAAATAGAGGCCACCTGTGCATAATCTACTCTCAGTATAATTACAGCTGTTCTGTGAGGGCCTCAGAGCTATGGTCAGAGTGTATTGGTCACTAAACAACATCATGAAGGCCAAGGAGCTCACCAGAGAGGTCAGGGATAAAGCTGTGGAGAAGTTTAAAGCAGCATTAAGTTATACAAAGATATCCCAAGATTTGAACATCTCACGGAGCACTGTTCAATCCATCATTCGGAAATGGAAAGAGTATAGCACCACTGCGAACTTACCAAGACACGGCCGTCCACCTAATCTAACAGACCGAACAAGGAGAGCACTGGTCAGAAATGCAACCAAGTGCCCCAAGAAGGACCTGAAAACTGCTGTTCACAAACGCTCTCCTTCTAATTTGACAGAGCTTGAGTTGTTTTGTAAAGAGGAATGGGCTAAAATGTCAGTCTCTAGATGTGCAAACCTTGTAGTCATACCCCAAAAGACTTGCTGCTGTTATTGCAGCAAAAGGGGGTTCACAAAGTATTAATTCATGCTGTATGAATACTTATGCACGCCCCACTTTTCACTTTTCTATTTTTTGAAAAATAACAGAATCATGTATCATTTTGCTTTCACTTCACAGTTGTCTGTTACTTGTGTGTGAACTTTCAGTAAAAAAATCAAAATAAAATCTTTATGTTTATAGTTGTAAACATGACAAAATGTGCAAAAGTTCAAGGTGTATTAGTACTTTTGAGAGGAACTTCAATAGTTTTATTGATGCTTGAACACAGGGTCTGAACTATCACAAAGAAAGAGACCAAGGAAAGCCTCGCACCAGGTGCTTGAATGCACCATAGAGGAAGTGTCTGTTTCTCCCGCACAAAAACTGGTGAGATAAGACAACGACATTAGAAGAATTTTACACAAAATATGCAAACATAGAATTTGTTTGTATTTTCTTCAGAAGCAAAAGAGACCCAGCATTGCCACCCCAGAGTTGAAAAAGATGGACAAAAACAAAGAGGTAAACAAAATCCTACAACCTCGGCCACACTGTTTATAAACATAACGTAATTAATTCTCTAGGTAAGAACTGTGAAAACGACACCCCAAAAATCCCAGACTGAGGAGAAGCTGATAGTTGTAGAAGAGCAACCCGCCAGCCCGAGCAGATTGAAGACCGTCAAACCAAAAACAGAGATTGAGGCAGCAAGCTCTGATGAGGAAATGACCTTTACCACTGGATCACTAACGTCCAAAGATGAGGTTAGTCTATGTTTTGTCTGCAATAGAGTCTGCAAGTATTTAGTGGCCATTCAATGCATTGAATCTTTTTTTTTTTTTTTTACAGGTGAATGACAGCCCATCCTCTCAGGTAGATGTAAAAGGGAAAGTCGGAAGTGCTTCTTTAAAAGAAAATGTTTGTCAGGTATGCACGTATTTCACGTTAACACTACTATAGTAATTACAAAACTATGTTTTTTAAACAGATGTATGTTTTTTGCAGATCTGTGAGGAGCCTGGCGACCTACTGAGTTGTGATGGCCACTGCTGTGGAGCTTTTCATCTCCAGTGCCTTGGACTGTCATCAGCTCCAAAGGAGAAATTTCTATGCGCCGAATGCCAAACAGGTGGGTAGACTGCGCACCATTTGTAACAACCTAAAAAGTGAATTAGTTGCTTGGTAATAAGGCATAATTGGCTCTTTTCAGGGGCCTACACGTGTTTTGTGTGCAAAGAGTCTGGGGACGGGGTAAAGCGGTGCATGATACCGCTGTGTGGAAAGTTCTACCACACAGACTGTATAGTGGCCTTTTCCGCCACTCAGCCAAACAACAAAGGCATCCGCTGTCCTCTTCATGTCTGTCTCTCCTGCCACATCACCAACCCGTTCAACCTCTGCAACTCCAAAGGTGGATATAGAGTTCATCCTATAGCTTTTTATGGTCTGTGTTTAGCGAGTTTACAATGTGCTACTCGAAAACACCGACACCTTTTTTCAAATCTTTTATTTTATTGACTTGTGTAGATAAATTTTGAAAGTAAACTGGATTTTTTTTTTATTATAGAACATGGCCACAGCATTATTTATTTTATCAGACTTGCAATTTGAATGGTTGCAATTAGGAAATCACATAGGCTGCAAATGTCTTAGTATGTAATATTGTTGTGCAGTTGTTCTCAACTGGTGGGTCGTGAGCCTTTCCCAGAAAATACTTCTTTAAATGTACTACTTGATTCTGTTAAAATGACTGTTATCGGGTTGTTTTTATCATAATTTCAGCTTTTTGGCTATTTATGCTTATTCAATAACATTTTTTGAGTCGTATTTGGGTCACGGCTTGTCATCCCAGGGTGATTGTGGGTCCCGACACCTTACCTGTTGAGAACCACTGGTGTAGTGTACCTGCTGTACTTCAGACCTGTGCATTCGTGTTCTTACATACATGTGATTCCTGAAGTTTATTGGTAATTTTGCATGTTTTATTAATCTAATCAAATAAACCTAATTTCACATAATATAAAGAGGGTGAGATGTAAACCCATTATTTCACATTGCACCTGGACTTTGCTGTGGTGTAATTTGTTGCTTTTTATTTTTCGTCCAGGTCGATTGCTGAAATGTGTCCGCTGTCCTGTGGCCTATCACGCCAATGACAACTGTATAGCTGCGGGCAGCCTAATGCTGGCAAACAACAGCTTCCTCTGTCCAAACCACTTCGCTCCTCGCAAAGGCTGCAAGAACCATGAGCACATCAACGTGAGCTGGTGCTTCGTCTGCTCTGAAGGTCTGAATAAAGAGAATTTTAATTAATTAAGGCGACCGTGCAGGCAAATAGAAAAAAAATAGATGGGATATTTCATTGTTCTTAAGATTTCTGCAATAAATACGGTAAATACTGTGTAAAGTAGATATGACAAGTTTTCAGTTGTTAAATGTTTTCAGATGGAAGTTGTATTTATTTTCAAGAGCAAAATCTTAATAGAGGCAAGTTTAATTTCATGG
Organism: Neogobius melanostomus; assembly: GCA_007210695.1. Lineage (NCBI taxonomy): Eukaryota > Metazoa > Chordata > Actinopteri > Gobiiformes > Gobiidae > Neogobius > Neogobius melanostomus. Next base: position 1,878,783 of record VHKM01000071.1, on the reverse strand, counting down.
TTTATATGTTGACATAGTATTAGATACAGTTTTCTGATGGATCTTCATTTCTCTTTAGCCTTTGAGTAAGTGATCTGAAATAAATACTAAAATTCATCCCTTTATTTTAACATTTGGAATTAAGGGTTATTAGGCTAAGAATTACGTATTGACAAATCCTTTTGAGGTTTTGCCTGCTATGTCGAACACATTTACATGTTCATATTGAAAATGTGAGTGCTGTGGGTATGATTTTGCAGGAGGCAGTCTTCTGTGCTGTGAGTCTTGTCCTGCTGCTTTTCATCAAGAGTGTTTGAATATCGAGATGCCTCAAGGGAGCTGGTTCTGCAACGACTGCAAAGCTGGAAAAAGACCTCGGATCAAGGACATACTGTGGGTCAAATGGGCACGCTACAGGTATGGATACAACCTATTATACATTGGGCTTTTCAGGTCGATTTTAAAGGAACAGGCCACCATTTTTGCATACTGAGATATGTTCTTACCTGAGCTTAGACAAGTTGATTCGTACCTGTCTGGTCTATGCGTGTGCTCCCAGTCATGCAAAAAGACCAAGCTCGTCTAAGCTCAGGTAAGAACATATGTCAGTATGCAAAAACGGTGGCCTGTTCCTTTTAATTCTTTCTATTTTAATATTTATAATGACACACATTTATTCTAAACCTCTTTTAGGTGGTGGCCCGCTGAAGTTTGCCTCACAAAAGATGTTCCGAATAACATAATGAGGATGAAGCATGACGTTGGAGAGTTCCCAGTGCAGTTCTTCGGCTCCAAAGACTTTGTGTGGACCTATCAGGCGCGGGTGTTCCCGTACATGGAGGGTGACACGCACAACATCGAGAAGATGGGCAAAGGGGCCGACGTAGTGTACAAATCTGGTGAGTTTCTCAGTGTAATAAAGTCTTTATTCACTGACTTTCTTTCTTTTATCTTTGTTGAAATTACAATAAGAAAATGTTTGTATTTAGCTCTTACCGAAGCAGCAGAAAGATTCAAAGCGCTTCAGGCTGAAAAGGAAATCAAACAACTTCAGGAGGTCAGAAAAAACGACAAGAAACCACCGCCGTACAAGCAAATTAAGGTAACGCATCATTTAATAAAGCAGTGCAGGCAAAACAGCTTTTTTCAATGTTGAAGTTGCATGTAAGCTTTCACCTGGAAAGAAAATCTCAAATTACACACAACAATGAAACCAGAAAAATGACTGGTGGTGAGTGTGGAATGCAGTCAATAAAAGGTTGAGGAGACACTCTGTGGTTATCAAAAACGTAAAAGTCCTTTATTGAGGCATGGACAAGATAAATTTAAAAAACACCAACGCGTTTCGACTGATGTGTCTTCGTCAGGGCAGTTTTGTGAATGAATTACTTACAGGTGCGCTACATACCCAAATAGCTCACGTGAGGGGTGTCACGTGACCCACAAGAAAAAAGAAAAAAACATGTATACAACCACACAAGCATGGACCTGAAGTGATCACTTCTAAACATATAACATGCCAAGAAACATGTGGTGAAAATACACATGTAGAGGAAATACATGTACAGAAAAAACACAAGCAGAGAAATATTGTGAAGTAAAACATGACTGTAAATATAGACACTGCATGAGCCGGTGGAACGACCACAAAAGGAACCAATGAGGAGAAATCTATCTCCTCATTAAGGCAAGGGGGGATAGTGGCCCGCTGAGCCTCGATCCAGATTGTCTCCCTCTGTAGGAGCCTTTTGAGTCCGTCTCCTCCCCTCAGGTCATTGGGGACCACCTCCAGGACCATTACTTTGAGATTGTTGGGGCTCAAGTGACCACTGTTATTAAAATGTTTTGCCATCGGATAGTCCACGTTTTGAGTTCTAAAGGCATACTTGTGTTCAGCAAACCTCACTTTTAATTTGCACCACATGCACCAAATGTTCCACTCTTTCACTTCAGAAGCATATGCCAATATCTAATTCCTAGTTTGAGTGACTGAGCTTTGGGGGAGGCTTTTTTCCTCAGTAATAACTTGTTTATTCAAAGACTAAATAAGATATTTAAAAAAAAACTCAGGGAAAAGTCTTATACGTCAACAAAATAAACCAAAAATATTCAGATTTTGTCCTTTAAAACACAGGCAATTTGCCTTATTTACACTTATTGATAGAAAACTTGCATCAGCACATTTTTTCATTGTATGCTGTGCCCTAATTGAAAGTGTTACAATATCCACTGCTTTATTCCACAGGTCAACAAGCCCATTGGTAAAGTCCAGATCATCACCGCCGACCTGTCTGAGATACCGCGATGCAACTGCAAAGCTTCAGATGAAAATCCCTGTGGCCCAGACTCTGAGTGCATCAACCGAATGCTGCTGTATGAATGCCACCCTCAGGTTTGCGTCGCAGGAGAGAAATGCCAAAATCAAGCTTTCACCAAACGAGAATACACACAGGTGGAGATTTTCAGGACACTTTCCCGGGGCTGGGGTCTGCGCAGCGTGTCTGACATTAAAAAGGTAAGGTCAAAATGTACAGAAGAGAACTTATTTTATCATAGTTTATGCTGTTTAGTTGTTGCAGTGGGTTCAGTAAGTTTTGCTGAGTAGAACTCTTTATTGAGGCCTGATGTTACATTATTAAAACCTTACTTTAATTTAAGGTTTGATATCCCAGTGGCGTGTCTGGGGGGTGATTTCTGCTGCGCCCACCCCAGATGCCACCCCACATAGTGACAGTGTTTCCTCATTAGCACACCCCTCCCCACCTGCTCAATCATCAGAATAAGCCTTTTGTTATGCAGTGCTAATCACTGATTGTTAAGACTATAGCTTCTTTAGAGAATACAAAATTAAATTAAATACATATGAATGCTATAATGAACATTACTGCCATAATGCTGACTGGCATTTTGTAGGTAACAAATCAAACCCATAATCTGTTGTGCTGCTTTTGCCTGCTTGTTTTTTTCAGCACATAACATAACATTTATTAAATTAGACCAAAAGCTGTAAAATAACCTGAAATTTGGTATTCCTTCAAAACCACAAAACCACAAAATTTTTGTCTTCTGGACACGCCACTGGATATCCCCAAAAACAAATCTATGCCCAGGCTTCTATAGAGGCTTTACCTTTCTGTATAATGGGCAATAAATCCATTTTTACCACAGACCTAAACTTTTATGTATGTACACAATAACATAAGAGGTCTCCGTTCTTTCTGAACCCATAACTGTGCTTCATGTCATGATAGGGAGCATTTGTGAGTGAATACGTGGGGGAGATGATCGATGAAGAGGAGTGTCGGGCACGGATCAGACACGCCCAGGAAAACGACATCTGCAATTTTTACATGCTTACACTGGACAAGGTGATATAAGTAATTCATGACAAACTTTAGGATGGAAAACGGTTATTGATGCTTGTTACGTTTTTGTCCAGGACCGAGTCATTGATGCAGGTCCTAAAGGTAACGAGGCTCGCTTCATGAACCACTGCTGTCAGCCCAACTGCGAGACTCAGAAGTGGACTGTGAACGGGGATACAAGGGTGGGGTTATTTGCACTACAGGATATCCCAAAAGGTACAACTGTTTCTCATCAGAAATTGTGCTCATTTATCTATTTTTTTCCCAGTTGTATAACTATGAATGTGTTACAGGTGTGGAGTTGACTTTTAACTACAACTTGGAGTGTCTGGGTAATGGCAAAACTGTCTGTAAATGTGGCGCGCCCAACTGCAGCGGGTTCTTAGGCGTGCGCCCAAAAGTAAACAGCTTCCGTTTTAATTAGTTTGCCGGCGATTGGCAATACATTAAGATTGTGTATTTGATTGTGTGCAGAATCAACCGTCCGCTGAGAAACAAAAAGATGGGAGAAAGAGGGTGTACATGAAGAAGAAAAGGCAGGAAGTGAAGAAAGAAAGGGAAGATGATTGTTTCAGCTGTGGTGATGGAGGGCAGCTGGTGTCCTGTAAGAAACCAGGCTGTCCCAAAGTCTACCATGCAGACTGTCTCAACCTGGCCAAGAGACCTGCAGGCAAGTATACGCCCTATACACTGCTACTATTATTATTATACTGTTGTTATTATGGTTTGACTTGACTCACTCGAATTTTAACAAGCTATAATTTAGGAATGTAACAATTTTGAAATCTCATTATTTAAGTATTACAGTAAATGATTTCTGCAGCTGAATTTTATATTAAAAAAAGCTCACTCACTCGAATATTTTGTTGGACGCCTTTAGCTTCGATTACAGCCCGGAGAGTGTGACCGCAGTGCAAAACCTTCTCCATCACATCCCAAAGATTGTCAATGAGGATAAGATTTGGACTCTGTAAAATGATGTCTTATGCTCCCTGATGTACTCTTTCACAATGTGAGCCCGATGAATCATGGCGTTGTCATGTTGAAATAAGCCAGGAATAAACCTGGTCATTCAGGATGTTCAGGTCGTCAGCTGATCTTATTCTTTGGGCACATGCTGTAGTGTTGTTGAACCTAGACCTGACTAACTGCAGCGACCCCAAACCATAACAGTTAATTAAATTCAGGTGGCGTCATTTGTTGGGTCAGGCGTTGTACTTTTGAACAATTATTATTGCTATATTTCAAAAAAGATTAAGAGAAATTCACTATAATTATATATATTATGTAAGACAGTAATAGAGTAGGAGCCTATATGAAATTGTTTTTTTCCTATCCATTTTATGTTGTTCACATGTCTAATTACGACACTACAACCATTAATATCATTCACATTTTTATTTAGGGCGCTGGGAGTGTCCAAGGCATCAGTGCGACATCTGTGGGAAAGAGGCCTCCTCATACTGTGAAATGTGCCCCAGCTCGTACTGTAAGGAGCACTGTGAAGGCATGCTCTTCATCTCCAAACTGGATGGGACGCTGTCCTGCAGTGAGCACGACCCCTGTGGGCCTGACCCACTCGAGCCGGGGGAAATACGCGAGTTTGCTCCGGACACAAACTGTATAAAACCCGGCACTACAACAAGCGCACCTCACCAGTCCGCGGCTGTTCCAAACTTGAAAAGGGCAACGACAACCTCTTCTTCCTCCAGCCCCAACGTCACACTGTCCGTCCCGACTGAGCATGTTCCCCCGCCGCGACTTTACATCAACACAAAGACTGCTACCTCCAGCTTTGTACCCAGCAGAGTCTACCTCATGGACAGCACTGAGGGGAACAGCTCCTCAAATTCATCCCCTTCTAGACACAAAGAGGAGAGGGATTTGGAAGACGGAGAGGTGTGCAGTATCGAAGTGGAGGACATCGATGATGAAGATGACGATGATGACGACGATGACGACGATGACGATGATGACGATGATGACGATGATGAGGACGATGAGGACGATGAAGGTGACTCAGAGGAGGAGATGGCGATGGAGATTGTTGTGGACGAGAGGGATGAACCAGTGTTTGGAAGTGACTTGGACCAGAGTGAAGGAGTGGATCAGTTTAATGCTTGTTCTGATGTGGAGAATGAGGAGGATGATGTTGAGGAGGATGAGGAGGTGGAGGTTTGGGACACAGACGATGAAGTCGGCAGTTGACGAGTGAACATAGTATAGAAAACAGTGGAAGAATGCTTTTGTACTGTTACAAATACTCAAAGGCAATTGAAAGCACTACTCAATTTGAAATGATACTTAAACTTTGGGACAGAAGCTGCTCAACAGAGAACAGATGCATTATGTAATACTGAAACAATACAGTAGAGTTTGGGATTAAATATGATCAATTTAACAATCTGGGCAAAATCCAACGTTCATTATTGGTAAATACATGTAATGCACCATAGTGTAACTTTTACTGTACATGTTTTACATCTAAATTGACTTATTAATATGGAAAAATATGAAGTTACATATTTCCTCAACATCTACAATATGGTCTGGAATATTTGCATCTTCCACCTGTGACAAATCACTGTTAAAATCTTCTTCATATTCGGTACTCTTCTTCCGAGCCTCACTCTGATATCAGCCTTCTCATCCTGAGGCTGCAGGACTGACACTGAGATACGTTCTGGTGCTAAGCGTCTCTGTACTTCTGTAGACATGTTTATTTGTGTTTGGTGCTGTTGTTTTACTGCTCTTTCTCAAAATATTGTTTACATTTTTTAGCTTTTTGTAATGAAGTATAAAAAGTTGGAACGTTTTTTCAAACCAAACTTTAATGTGTCCTTTTTTGGATTGTTTTTAGGTTGTTTCTCGTCTTGTTTATTATAATTATAATAATAATAATAATAATTTGTAAAGCCAGAGATTTCGCTTGTTTTCCTGGATTTTATTTTCATAAGGTTTTACATGCTGCGACCTAATTGAACATTCTGGTTGACGTTTACAAACAGAAACATAAATATTTAACATAAATGTGTGTAGGCCATCGGCTAGCTCTCAGGAAGTGCCTGGAAATTAACTTTTGTTCCAGGAAATAATTTAGATTTAGAGAAGTACAATTGTTAAACTTCTTCCACAAAAACTTCCACACGCAGGCCCCTGCGGTTATTGAGTAAATGGCTCCTAAAGCCTACTGGCATTTTTGACTCCAATTATTTCAGAAGGTAAAAAGACCACAGACTTCAAATGTCACACGAATAAAGACAATACTATAAATATTCAATATGTGGAAAATGTATTTTGAAGAAATAACTGGAAAATATGCGTCCTATTGAAACAAGCACACTAGGGTACCTACTATTTCCACATATAACATTTTCTGATTAGAATTTATGAACATAAATAACAAATTGCTCCAGATAAGTTTCAAACATTCTCTTATTTTCTGTGATCTGGGGGTTTATAAGCATCACAATCTGATCAGAATCAAACAAAATAGCAAAGCTGCAGGGTTTCTGCGTGTGGAAACTTTATTTGATCATGGTGGTTATATGTATAGTTTCAGAATAAGTAAAGAAATCGTACTTCTGATTTCCTGAAACGAAACTTCACGATAGAAAAGCTAGCCAATGGCCTACTGTATTAAAAAGCCTGAACAGTGAATGCTATTTGAAATCATAGGACATAGGGCATGCCTCGCCGCTAGAGGGCACAGTCGGGATTACACTGTCACCGCTGAAAACAACAGGATGTGACGTAACTTCAGCAGAAATAAAATGGCGAGACAGGAATCTACTATAATATCACGACGGATGGAAATCTGAAAACAACACAAATTTAACATTTTATACATCTATACATTGTTATTACTGTCTTTTGTAGAAATCGTTAATTGTATAGGAATATGTCATCCTTAAATTGAATTGTAAATATATCGCTTTTTTATTTAGTACCGATTACGCGTAGAACAAATCGACGTCAAAAGCGTTTTGTCGTTGGTTTATCTAGGTTTATTTATATATAAAAAAAGAAATGGAGCAAGGGACAAGCACGACTGAAGAGGGGATCGTGGGCCTGGACGAGCCCAAGAAGATGACCCGAGAGGACTGGAGAAAGAAGAAAGAACTCGAGGAGCAGAGGAAGCTGGGAAACGCTCCTGCTGAGGTCGACGAGGAGGGAAAGTAAGTTATATCCTTGAGAACAATAAAAATGGTACACCTTGTAATGTAAATAATAACCATATTTATTTACTTCGCAGGGATATTAATCCACACATCCCACAGTACATTTCGTCAGTGCCCTGGTACATTGATCCATCAAAAAGACCAACATTAAAACATCAGAGGCCACAGGATGAGAAAGAAGAACTGTTTTCTACGATTGGAGAATGGTATAAGAGAGGTGTGAAAGAGGTATGTTCAGTGTTTTGTGAACCAGGGTTAAGGATTACGCCTCAAATCTGCTTATGCCTTACAGTAACCCTTTTCTTTTAATAGGATACTGCCACTACCAAATTCCGGAAAGGAGCTTGTGAAAACTGTGGTGCAATGACACACAAGAAGAAGGACTGTATGGAGGTAGAGTTAACTCATTCTTTTACTTACCTCTTTTATCTTTTTATCCAAGTTTTGATGCAGTTGGTCTAGGGACAGCGTTAAAGGAAGTGACTTGGTTGTTTCCGCTCAAATAAATGATTTTTTTGCCCAGTATTTGCCAAATTTTATTGTTCTTTTTTTTACACATTATTCTTGTTTTGCCCAATTTTTTTCTCATTTTCCAAAGTCCCCCCACATTTGATATTTTTTATTATTATTTTTTCCCCCTATTTTGGCTCCATCTTCCTACCAACTTTTACAAAATGTTTTCCTTATTTTGCCACAACATTCTAAAGAGCCTACAGTTTAAAAATGAGGAGGAGGGCAGCTAAAAAAATCTATGACAGTAACTGTGGTAACTGGCGAATTGCAGATTTTTTTGTCTTAGTTTTTGGTTAATATCTCAATCATTACTGGAAGAATCCACATGAAACAAAACTGTTTCAAAGTTCATTGTCTCCTCTGTCAGCACATATGAACGAATGTCCAATTATATTCTCTGAAAGGCGCCAGGTTTGTGAATCCAATCACTATCAAATACTGATGAAGAAAATCATTTGTTAATTTTACAAAAACTGTATTTCTCCCATAGAGTTGTATTGGCCCCTGCCCTCCACCTGACATTATGACATCACATTCTAAATCGTGAACGCAACCTTTTTCTCCCAATTTCCCCCAAATTTCTTCATATTGGAGATAAACCCAATATTGTAAATATGCAGAGCTTCCACACATTATTGTTCTGTTTTCTGGTTCTAGGCGACAAATATGTTAGTATAGGTATCAAAAACCAAGTATTGTCAAAGTACCACCATCGTAAAAAATCTAACAGTACCCAGCCCTACATATATATTGTACATGTTGTTAAAGTCTTTTGTTCCTCCAGAGACCAAGAAGAGTCGGTGCAAGGTACACTGGGACAGGCATTGCTGCTGATGAACACAGTCAGATTAACCTCGACTTGGACTACGATGGGAAACGCGACCGCTGGAATGGCTATGACCCTGAAGAGCACCAGCGTATTGTTGAAGAGTATGCTAAAGTTGATTTGGTACGAGTCTTTACTCTCCTCATGCGATACAATCTTTAATTTGGTCAGACTTTATTGGCTTTATTCATTGTGTTTCGATGTTTTTATTCCAGGCCAAAAGGACACTGAAAGCACATAAGCTTCAAGATGAGCTGGCCTCAGGAAAACTCGATCAAAGTGTAAGTTACATGAATAAAATGCTACCTTTACAAAGACATGGAGTTGTCAAGACTAACAACCTTCTCGTACAGGAATGGGAACATGACAGTGAAGGCGAGGATGAAGATAAATACGCGGATGACATTGATATGCCTGGGCAGAACTTTGACTCCAAGCGCAGAATTACCGTCAGGAATCTTCGTATTAGAGAAGACACGGCTAAAGTAAGTATATGTCTTCAGTTAAAAAAAGGGTGAACATAAATACAAGAACTTGCAACATAAAAACTACTAACAATGATGTAATGTTGTATTTTTTGTCTTTCTAGTACTTGAGGAATCTGGATCCAAACTCTGCCTACTATGATCCCAAGACTCGATCTATGAGGGAAAATCCTTACTACAACACAGGCATGAACCCAGACGAGTAAGCAGTTGTTTTGATATATACCACTTTTGATATGGATCCAGAAATATGAGAAAACTGAAATGTTTTTATGCGTTTTATAGGGTGGGATATGCAGGGGACAACTTTGCCCGTTACAGTGGAGACACGATCACCATGGCTACAACGCAGTGTAAGTTACAATCTCTTTACAGGATGCACATCACACTTTTTGTGCAGCTTGTACAGTACTGTCATCTTACTGTCATCTGTCTAAACCTAGTGTTTGCTTGGGAGGCCTACGAGCGAGGTTCTGAGGTCCATCTTCAGGCAGATCCCACAAAACTCGAGTTGCTTCATAAATCTTTCAAAGTTAAAAAGGAGGCTTTCAAAGAGCAACAGAGGGAGACCATCCTGGAGAGGGTACTTATTGAAATTAAGTAATTAAGTCCCTGCTGTAATAAAAGACTTTATGACATGTTTGTTACTAACAGTATGGAGGCCAAGAGCACTTGGATGCCCCGCCCAGGGAGCTACTTTTGGCCCAAACCGAAGACTATTTGGAGTATTCTCGTCATGGTGCCGTGCTGAAGGGTCAGGAGAAGGCTGTGGCGCGCTCCAAGTATGAGGAGGATGTGCTCATCAACAACCACACTGTAAGGAGTAAACTTTAAAGATATTCAACTTTTATGATGTATTACCATTTTTTTACCTTTTTTTGTAGTGCATTTGGGTTCTTACTGGAAGGACGGATTTTGGGGATACAAGTGTTGCCACTCAATGGTCAACAGAGCTACTGCACCGGAGATGCTGGAATTGCAGTTGTATGTATTTGTTTGTTTACCTGCACAGTATTTCCCTACTTTACTTTTGTTTACCTGTGTATTGTCTATTTCTTTTTTGTTAAATACAGAGAAGCACAGATTGTGCTCCATTTGAAGACGGCTTAACTGAGCATGTGGAAGAAGAGCAACCAAAGTCTCTGCTAGAGGTAAATTACAGGGTTTTCTTTTAAATATAGCATTAGCATAAAATAATGCTTTAACTTATTGTGTAAAATTAAATTTTCAGATGCATCGAGATAAAATGGAGAAGGAGAAAAAGAAGAAGAAGAAGAAGAAAAACAAAAAACATGGCCCTGATGGCAGTGACTCTGAGGATGAAGAAAAGAAAAAGGAGAAACTAAAGAAGGTACTCGTCAATAAAAAGTCAATAAAACCTTTTGTATAAAAAATGTTTCCACATTCTGCAAACCATTTCTTGTTTTATTCTTACCAGGCTCTTGAGGCAGAAGACAAATGGGGAAAGCACATCGAGGCCATAATGCAGCTGGATGAGAGGAAGAGGCCGTACAGCAGTCTGCAGGAGGTGAAGGCGCCTACAGAGGAGGAGATGGAGGCCTTCCGAATGAAACGCTGCCGAGCAGATGATCCAATGGCGCCTTTCCTCGGACAGTGACATGTTTCTACAAAAAATCCTTCCTGGACTTTAACATAAACTTTTGAATGGCATGTTTTGATACACATAAACCTGTGTATGCAGTACCTTTTTAAGTTAGTTCAAATCTGTCAGCTGAACAGAAAGTGGGCGCCATTCTGTGGGATTCTCATGTGCTACAAAACTGTTGGTTGTTTCTTGTACAGTATTTTTAATAAAATAACCCAAAGGCTTCTCTATTGTTTGTTTATTTTTATTAGCGGAACAATATAGATTACAAGCAGTTGAATGATAATGAACAGTTTCTCTGTGATCTCAGACCGTGCATAATGTATTTAATAAAAATAAGAAAACTACTTATAGTCTTGTGATATTTATTTTAAAGGTTCTGTAGTATTAAAGAAAAGGAAAACTACATTGCAAGGTATAGTTACTCTGCAAGTCCTGTTCTGCAGCAGTAGGTGATGGTCGGTGCAACGCTGTTTCACTGATTCAGTGACCTCATTGTTAAACAATTTTGGTAGATTACCTGTTCAAACAGGGCAGATGTTGCGCACTGAGAGAGCGTCACATTTCCTTAACGCTCTTTTGGACGAGGAAGATTCACCATTTTAGAGCTCAAGATTGGCAAACTGAGGTGGTTATGCATACTGAGTAAAATGCCCATTGGCAATGCATTTCTAACTGGTGAGTTGTCTAATCTATTTATATGCATGTTTGGTCAAATGTTTTCTTGTACTGAAGCATGAACAGTATTTGAATAGGACACTGTGCAGCTTTCCTTTGGAATGGAATAGATTGTCAATGATAGAAATTCTCTGACAATGCTAAGCACACATACAGTACATAACAGGCAAAGACCACAGTAAAGTCGTCTGAGCGTAGTTTTTTGGAAGTTGTTTTCGGTTTGTGTTCATGTTGCAACAGGAAGTTAACTTGCATCTTTTTTTTATGCACTTTCATGAGACAATCATTATCTGTCTTTATTTTGTTTCTTTTTCTCTGCAGTGAGTGTTGTGCTGTGGACATGGGGTTCAATATGTTTGTTTTCAGTTATTTTTTCTCAGTCAACAATTTCCACTCCCAACATCACTCCAGACTCTTCTGGACTGGTCTGCAGTCAACCTGGACCAGTGGGGCCAGGGGGTATTGCTGGTGTCCCCGGGTCTCCAGGAGCCATGGGGCAGATGGGTTCCTCAGGAGAAGATGGTCCTGATGGGATAGATGGTGTCAGGGGAGAGAAAGGGGAAAGAGGTATGGACGCAGAGCAAATGAGATGCTGGATGTAGTTCATTTTCAATAATTAAAAACAGGTATTATTTCAGGTGAATCTGGGAGCCCTGGGAAGCGGGGGAAGTCTGGTGTCAAAGGCCGTAAAGGTGTTTATGGGAAGGTTGGACCTCCGGGACTGAGGGGGCTGCATGGAGCCCCAGGGCTGATGGGACAACAAGGAGCAAAAGGAGAGCTGGGAGACAGGGGGTCACAGGGAGCTTCAGGAGGGTGTAACTGTGGCAGCCCGGCTCGCTCTGCCTTCTCTGTGGCAATGACAAAACGCTACCCTAAAGAGGAACGGCCCATCCACTTCAGCCGCATTCTTCTGAATGAGGGAAATCACTACAATACCAGCACTGGGAAATTTGTCTGTGTCATTCCTGGGGTGTATTATTTTTCATATGACATCACTGTAGCCAACAGGCACCTGGCCATTGGTCTCGTTCATAACGGACAGTACAAAATCAGAACATTAGACTCAAATTCAGGAAACCATGATGTTGCCTCTGGCTCGACCATTCTTCAGCTGCAGAACTCTGACCAGGTGTGGTTGCAGATCTACAACATAGGACAAAACGGCCTTTTCTTTGACCCATTTTGGACTGACAGCACTTTTACTGGCTTCCTCATCTATGCTGACCAGGACTATCTGAATGAGGCTGAAAGAAAAGCTAATGCAAAGAAGAAAAAGAAAACAGTTTATAAAATCATATTTCATCTTTATGATCATCTTCATGGATAAAATGTGTGTAAATATTGTTAATATTAAGAAATGTGTCAGGCCTACCTGTATGAAACACAAGGGGCGCACGAGCAAACTTTTGGCAAACCTAATTTTTAATTTAAGATAAATAGTAGGAAATAAATAGGCTATAATATAAACAGTCCACTAAGATCTTTTGATAATCGGTTCCTGTAAAAAACATGATACTATAAAGCTATGTAGCGTTTTATTTAGAGTATAGATGGAGATATTCTATCCGGCCCTAACTTTTCATCTGTCGATTTACTTCATCAATTTATCAATGTATTAATGACACACACGCTTTAGCGAGAGCGGCATTCCTGCGTGTATAGAGCGACAAACACACAAAGCCACATTTGTTTTGTAGTCCTATTGCGCCTCCAAAGAACTACAACTCCCAGAACGGAAGCCATTCGCATCGAGCGCACGAGCCGCACCGCAACAGCAGCAGCTGTGCAGCCGAGGAAGCTACTTTGTCACAGCGGAGCCGCCACGGTGAAAACAGCGTCAGATAAACCATAAAAAAGTACCAAGCTACGGGGCGAAACGACACGATTCTGCGCTTGTTGCTGTGGCTCGATGGTGGCAGCTGTTTTATCAACTTGACATTACAATTTGCCTTTCTTTCCTTCACGGAAAAAAAGAGGGGTTTGCAAAGTTGCGCCGTGCGGAGTTCAATGAGGATGTCGGACTGAGACAAAGGGGTCTGGGGGGCATTCCCGTCGGAGCGGTAGGTGCCACATGTTATAACCCTCAGAATTAAAACGGTTCTCTGGTGATCGTGTGTTGGTTTATTTTCATTGACCACTCGCGTTTTGTTTGAATCACGAACATATTTTAGAGTTGAACAATACAAAAATTCAGCGCTCGCTTTCCCAACTTATGCCTGACTGACTGACTGCTTTATCGCGGCGTGGAAACGCAATTTAACTGATTCGTGAAAAGTTTATGTTGTATGCCTGTTTGGGAAATGTTAGCCTGCGTAAATCGCGTCGATCTGACACAGTGTGAATTTTTTTGGGGGCACGTTTTGACTGATTTTACCCACGGCGTTGCTCGGTGGACATTTAACTCATCCATTTAAAAATTCCCCTGCAGTAAGTAAGGCGCCTCTGCTGTGGAAACACAAACTTTAGTCCAGTTTTTAAACGCCTTGCTTATTTTAATGCAGGAGATGTGCGCTATATACAAGGGCCTATTGCTTTCTGCTTCATTTTAGAAAGCTTGTATTTTTCCACTTTCGGCAGGCTGGATTCTAGATCTGATAATTGTGCAGACTGTGTGTGTGTGTGTTGTGGTCTGCCTTCAGCACTAACTCTGTCTTGTTTTGGAAACATGTGTGTCAGCAGGTAAAAGTTGAAATATAAGCCTCTCCTGGATGGGAAAGATGGAAAGGGAGCTGCAATGGTGGAAAGGACAGCTGGCTGCAGATATTCACCAGTCCCTCCGCATCAAGGTGAGTCTGACTTTGTTGACTATCATTTTACACTTTCAATGTTCTCTTTATTCTCTTTCTCAACTGCGCACTTGTTTAGAATTAGATTATTATTATTTTCATTTTAGCTTTGGCCTTAATGATGTTGATGTTGAGTTTTATTTTCATCATGTTTTCAACTGTGTATTAGTGATCTTGCTTGCAAACAATACTGATGAATAGACAAAGCGGGTTGCTCCCCATTGTATTTCAACTTTTTATAATCTATATGCACACATTTCTCATTACAGAAACTAAACTAAACATGTAAAGGGAAAAAAAAACACCGAAGGGAAAAACCCTGATCTAACATTTCACAGTAAAACATGACCCTATATAATCACGGCGCCCTCTTATCTATTTAAACGGGATGTAAATGAGATTACATGGCGGCGTTAGCTCTCATTAATTGTGAATGTCTTAATTAACCTCGAAGCGTGATCATATTTCTTCCCATGTGTGCCTTTTTAATGGAGACATCTGTCACTCGACTGGCATCTGAAGGCTGGAGATGAGCCCGTCCCGCCAGCGCCGCGCACAGGGGGCGAGGACAGATTCAGTTATAGATACGGGCCGCCCGGGCAAACTCGACGCGATGTGAGCTGCTGTGGCGCAGAGATTGGCGTTTATAGAGCGCTGTAAATCAAAGGCCTTCGTGCTCATAATGAGTCATTGTCTTATACAGCGAGTTGGTTTACACTTCAGGACAATGTCTGACTCAGAACGATCTGTCAGAGCTTGAGAATCTGCATGAGCTGTAAAACGTTCTGTTCCCAGCGAAGACACAAGGGCCTGATGTTGTTGTGGGTGCCCCATACATTTGGTGAACCATTAGCTCACTTGTTTACTCATTAAACATGTATTGTTATTATGTAAAGTGGCAGCAGCATAGGGCCATTTGGATGATAAGCAATTCATTTAAAATTCAGAATGTCTCCTTCCCGACTTCAGCTTGAATGTCCACAATCTGTCTGATATTTTTATAGTTCAATCAATTCATTATGTAAACTTAATCGGGATCGTACAAAAGGCCAAACTTCAATTAGTTTGACAGTGGCACATACAGTATCTAACCTCAACAAACATGTTCTGCAGTGCAAGGGCTTCTTGTTTTTGCTAAGACATTCACATCCCTTGTTCATTTATGCTCCTTGATATGTAAAAAGTGTGCTCTCTGAACCAAATCTTTACTATAAAACCAATGTCTCAGATGTCATCACAATTGCAATACGAATGGGAAAACTCGCAGTTGGGTATGTTTCCAGAATTGTTTACCATAGATACGCGGCAAACAAAGTCGATGTTAAAATGTAAATCAGTCCTTTGTTGGTTTATTCAAAGTTGTTCTTGCTGTTTAAGCTGTATGCAGGCTGTATACCGTCTTGTATTACGTAATATCAAAGACCTAATCATACTCGGGGTTCTGTGCTAGTCTACTCTTTGTTTAATTTAGAAATTATTTTTTAGCCCATGTTTATCTCTTTTCACAGGTTTGTCCTCATTTGAGATCTCTTGGCCCTATGTTAGACCTGGTTTACTTCTGCCCTAGGCCTGTTGATTTATAGACCTAGTTTAGGTACATGTGCAGGTACTCAGGAAGCCAAATACGTTCTTAGATGGAACTTTGAATGGCTTTACCTCTTGCTGTGTACGAGAATCTTTTATTTGAACAGACTCATTGTTTTCTTAAACAATCTCTTTGTTGCTGCTTGAACATTAACAGAGATCCTGGTAAAAAAGACTTCACACAGTGCGCTCAGATTTCATGCGTGGCGCCCACTCCTTGCTGCCCTGGCTCTTAATGACGCTTGCTGCAGTGGTAATGCCCTGATGTGGGAGATGGCTGCGCTGTGGAGCATGTGGTAAATTATCAGACATGCAAATCAGGCCCAGGCAGCTGTAGAATCCTTAATTACGGTGCGGGTCCCCCACAAAGGCACCTCTCGCAGCCCCCACGGTCCCCTTCGACTCCTGGTGCTGCACCCCCATTTCCCCGGCCGACAGTCCCCTGCACCCAGACAGACAGATGGGGCGGGCAGGGCTCGGGCAGCGGGGCAGAGGAGCAGGGACTTGCTGGTGCCGGGGTGGAGCTGCTGGTTCAGAATTCGGTATAGTTTATCTTTGGTTTATATTGAAATGTTTGTCTGAATCACATCTTAATAGTTTACAAAAAGTTGAATCTTTGAATACTTTTCTAATCGCAACCATTCAATAGCGATGTTGATTAGTTGGTTTGAAGTAAATTTTGCTGCCCTAGCTTTATTGTATTGTCTTTCTTTTATGTTTTTTTCAAAGCATGTTCCTGAAAGAGCTCAGACGTGTTTTTGGTTTTTTCGGCTCTGATCTAAGACCCCTCGCTGTTCGAGCCTAAGTAGATTAATATCTGATCCGCATTCGAGTATCAAAATAAAAGCTCTTGTTTTTGCTTTTGCTCAGAGACAAATACATTTTTAGCCAACATCTTGACAAAGGGACTTAATCCAAAAATAATTCTGATGATGTTGTCAGAGCAGCATGAACCATTTTGTACGCAGTGCTGTGATGACACCGCTGGCCGATTCAATGCTAATGTGCCAAATTGTCTTCTTCCACTTTGAGACACATGCAGCTAATTGAACATGAATGGGAGATATGCTACGGGTGAAATCTAATCCTGTCTGCAGCTCAGCCTCCACAGGAGAAGACATGTCTGCCTCAATCACACACTCCAGCACCCTCCGCTTTGGCACAAAGACCCCTGCGATGACCCAAATTAGCTCCCGCTCCCTGCCGTGAGCTTATATTAACGGAAATTACAATCTGACAGCAGCATCAAGCATTCCTGTCAGCAAATTGATACCATCTCACTCTGATAATTTTAGATGTTTATGTGAAGTCTCCTGGCAGCGGTCTAGTCTGCACGACTTGCTATTCTCATGCAGGATCTTTACAACCCCCAGGTTTCCTCCCGGCCTGCTCTCCCCTGCTGTTTACACTGCCCTCATTGCTCTTTCTTCTTCTCTGCAGGAGCTGAAGTTACCCGTGTACCGGGCCCACTCTCCTCAGATTGGCATGCGGCGGTACTTTGCCGACCTGTTGGCCATCCTGAGCAACCGCTACCAGCTCTGTCCCACGGCGCGTCACCTGGCCGTCTACCTGCTCGACCAGTTCATGGACCACTACGATGTGGCAGTGAAGCAGCTCTATGTCATCGCTCTGTCCTGTCTGCTCCTGGCCAGTAGTACAGCGTCTTTGAGTTCCATGAAAGCGCTATATTAGACTTATGTATTATTATTATTATTATTATTTACACCCCTTCAACATGTAGGAGGGGCATATGGATTCACATTACACGATATCAAACAGAGGGCAGGGCCTTGTTCTGGTTTTGAGGAGATGCATCCAAACTGAAAATCCACACTGGTTTAATCTGGTTTAGGATGAGGGTCACAAATTTCCCCAGCCATGCCATCATACATAATATATCAATCCCCTCTTGTTTAAATATTGCTACTACTTTTTGATATTTCAACAAATGAGACTTTGGGTCAGTTTTTGTTTTATGTGGTTGGCCCAAGCTATACAATGATTACAGAAACATGCAAACCTGCCATATGTACTTTAAGGC
The DNA here is from genome assembly GCA_007210695.1 of Neogobius melanostomus. Taxonomy (NCBI): domain Eukaryota; kingdom Metazoa; phylum Chordata; class Actinopteri; order Gobiiformes; family Gobiidae; genus Neogobius; species Neogobius melanostomus. Next base: position 1,860,739 of record VHKM01000071.1, on the reverse strand, counting down.
TAGCATAGAAATCTAACCTGCCGTCCATTTCACCAACCTGTTGTATATCCAGCCACAGCACAGACTGAAAGCATGAGATTCTGAAGTAGGCCTTTAAGCAGGGACCTTGGGCTAAATTGCCTCCTGCTCAGTATGTGCTCTGTAGTTCTAGTGCGCTCAGAATAGAAGCTCTGAATGTGGTTTTGCACACATGGTACAAGGTGAAGCACTTCCTGACGCACGGCTAATTCGAGTTGGGCACGGGTTTTTCTTGAGCGCACAAACACGAAGCAGAAACAGACAGTTGAGGTTGTTCCTGCTGAAGAAATGTCTGGCTGTGTTTGTGCAGCACTGAACAGCTGCATCACTGTGCTTGAACATACACCCTGCATTAGACGGCTTTGTGACCTGGATCTGAGCCTGTCTTAGCTTGATTCAAAGTGTATTATATCATCAGACACCAGCCCTGGTCGTGGTCCTGTTTTTTCTGTGATGCAAATGTGCCCATGATGCAGTTATTACACGACACGTCTGTGTGGTGATTATCGGACTGAGGTTTCTGTACATTAATGCAGCCCTTGGCATCATGGGTAATTAGACTAATGATGGCGTCAAAGCAGGAGTCTGGAAGCGAGCCCCGTTCACTTGGGAGGGCCAGTGTGTGCGCTTTTCCAAAGTGTGTGTGTTTGAGCTCAGCCATCTCTGCAATCAGAGCAGTCTCAGCGAGGAGACGCTTCAGAGACTTGAAAGAGGTTTTATTCAAACGTAATCTCTGGAGAGGTTCAGCCAGCTTTGGGTTTCTCCTGGAGTAATACATCAGGCCTGTTTGGTCAGAAGATCTTCATCGTTTCTGCTCTTGATGAATCCGATTTTTATTGAATAGTTTCATTTGTGGCCTTCACTCAGCCTCTGTTCTCTGTGGCTCCAGGACTCTGTCATGATTGATGAAGGCTGAAAGAGTGTTTGATTTGAGTTGTCTTGGTTTTATCCCTCCTGAGGTGCTTTGGAATCTGGCAGAGTTATTGAGCTGGCTCCCCGGTCTCTGACACACTCTTACATGGTCGGTGTTAAAAAAGTCTTATGGTTTCTCTTCTCACCTAATTAAATGGTCCCTCTTTTGTATCGCTCAGCAGTCACCAGTTAATCCTGTTACTGTGTGTGCGGGAGCATTCGTGTTTATTCATGGATGAGCTGTTCTTCATTGGCAGCAGGAAGATTACCACAACTTTTCACTCAGACAAGGATTAAGTTTGTTCCTGTGAAGAGCACGTTTATCAGAAACTTAAAACTTTTTTAAAGTTCTTTGGTTAAAACTGTAGGAGTTTGGATAAATAAGATCAACTGGTTGTTTGAGACGGACCAGTTGAGCACATGTATGAGTTTCTTTGTGTGCTTTGGATGCTGCTCAGTGAACCCGATTAGGAAAAGTCTGCAAAACCGTCAATTTTGGTCCAGGGTGCACTTGGATAGTGTCGCAGCCCGGGGTGGGGACGGACTGTGTGCTGAGGGGCACCTGCCATATGCTCCTCCAGTCAGGCCTCAAACAAAAGCCTGTCACTGCAGCGGGAAGAGCCAGAGGCTCAGCGAGGGGAGGGGCGAGGAGGCAGGACGCTGCTGTGAGCAGCCGCCTGCGTCTGTTTGGACTGTTACATTAAATGATAATGAGAGCAGTCTGACTGAGACCCTCAGAACTCAGTCCATTCTTCGTTTTATTGACCCCAAGACGTTGAACTCGGCTCAGGGTGTTTTTCCACCTTGAGCTGCTATGCTCCTGCAGTGGGTCACCTTACACAGACCGGCAGAGTGAGCCGTCCTGGGACAGGCAGGAAAAAGGCCTGTGTCCCTGGGGGCTGGGAAGTGAGTGCAGCGGCACTTCAAAGGCCGGTGGTGGCTGATGTTGAGCAGGAGAGAAGGGAGGGCGAGGTGGTGGCGTTTCCAATAGGACATGTTACAACTGAGCCTCTCTGTAGGGTGCTCCAAAACCTAAAGGAAATGCATTCCTCTCCATTGAAACAAAGACAGGCTTGTTTGTTTGCCTCAAAGGTTTTAAATATTAATGTCAATTCTTCTATCAAAATGCTTCCTCTAAACATTTCCTGACCTCAGTGGTCAGGCTATTCTTCTCCGAGCATCCACCAGGCAAGGCCACATAACGTCCTTGGTGATCCTGACGGCCGCTCCTATACAATCCGCTTCACACTCATATACATACATAAGGCTGCGCTCTCCCTGGTCACACAGGCATTTGCATGAAGGGTCAGAGGTTACCGCTGAGTGACAATGTGGTGGCCGCCGGGGCAACTAGAGCTTATGATGAAGCGGAGACAAATTTCACAGCTCCAAATGAAAGATGAACCACAAAGAATAGCACTTTCAAGAGCGTGTGCATTCTGGGAGTCAGGGATGACAAAGACTGTATGGCCATTTATAATTAATGTTCGCCCGTGAGTGGAAATGCAAAAACTGAAATGGAAAGCCACTGAAAGAGCGACGCGCTGATATGCTTTGCTTATTTTGTCAGTTGGTCTCGAGTTTCTCAGCTGCCCCATCCCTCCTCCCTCCTCTAACACACCTGGAAGAAGCCTGCCTCCTGTCTACCTACCGCTCACCTTCCCACACACTCACTCCACTCTTTGGAAATCAAGAGTGTATTACTTTGGTTGTTGATGAAAAACTGAGATGTGTCAGTGGCTGCTGTGTGTCTAAACATGGTTTCATCATATAGCTGCATTCCAGCTAAACTCCAGTCGCCGCGGAGGAATGCACCATTCACAGCTGACTGACAATCTTGACTCGTTTATATAATGTCATATCAAAAGCGTTTAGAACCTATATCAGTTTTTTATTTGTAACATTACTTAGGAAATGCCTCCAGGGCTGAGTTATCAAGCATTTTAGACATGGAACTCGACAGAACAAGGTGCATGTCCAAGATTTGCTACACAATGGACAAAGAGATAAACCATTCAACACAGCTTGAACAATGAAAACGACCCTCAAACTTGGAGAGACTGCACAAAGAAGATAATATGACCTTGGACGTGCTCCGAACAGTAAAGTAAACCTCAGAGAGGACACTGTCTGAGAGAAGCAACACTCCATGTGTTTAAAACCTAAAAATACAAAAAAGATCATGTCGATGGATGACACATAAAATGGACATGGCGTTTTCAAAATTACATAAAATCGATTCTCTGGCAGCAATAATCAATAAACAAGTCACTTTTAGCCAATGAGTCCATGTTTTCCACTGCACAATTAAATGGCATTGCACTATAGCAGTACAGCTTTCCCACAGATTGCTTTTTATTGAAGCTGTCTGTGGCTGACTGTGCAGCCGGAGAAAGAGCATGCTCACGTCACAGTTTTGCCTTGCACCTCGAGGAGGCGGTGCAGTACAGTGCCTCCAATATTAGATTTCTCTTCTTGAAACCTTTCGAAAAGTCCTTGTGTTCACCATGTGCCCATTCGGCGTCAGTCGTAAGCCTGCAGTGGTATCACATGGAACAACAAGGATATAGACTCTCCATCTCACTGGGAGGGTTTTGGAGGAGACTAGGGGTGTAGCTGGTGTTTTATGGCCAGCGTCTGTGCGGACTTTGTGAACAGCCGTCCGAGCCGAGGAGGATGTGAGGGTGAGAGAATGAGGCAAGTGTGGACTGGGCCTTTCCACAGCATTTCCTGTTCTGGTGGTTAGACGCCATTACTGCCTCTCTGCTAATTACCCTTTAAGCCATTGGGCTGTTCACTGACTCCCCTCCCCTCCTCGCTCCTCGATGCTAAAAGATGGCTCACAGCACCAGTGATAAAACTCGCGCATGGATGAGGAGGTCTTGCTTCACTGGACTTGGCCATAAATATGCAAATGTTACCTTCCCAAAAGTAAAAAAAAAACATTTTAACTGTGGCTATGTTTGCTGCTTGTAGCAAGTCACAAGTGATGCAATGTCGTCAAGATAATGCCCTCTGCAAACATCCAAATGCTCAATGAGGTCTTATGTATGAAATGCAAACCCTTTAGTTTGGTTTACGAACATGTTCTGAAGTGCATGGGGCTCATCTATTAGTTCAGCACTTGGCTCTTAACCACTGTAACTTCGGGATCCGCGCATATCAAGACAATTAAGACACTATTCAATTAAATATGTTACTTACTTATATACAAGTTATAATAAAGATTCTTTTTTTTTTAATGCAGAATTTTCTCAGAGTTCCGTTGATTTAAGCTTTTGTTCATATCACTTCTGGCAAATGTCGCTGACCCACTTATGTTACACTTTTCTGAAGATCAATGTTCCTGGACGTGTTTAAAGGTTCCCTGTGGGTTCAATCTTAATTGTATTACCAAAATCTCTAATCTCTAATTTGAATAAATGAACGCAAAGAATGTAAGTCATTGATTTGTCCAAAAAAGCTCCTTGAGGACAATGGCCTTTTTAAATCACATTCTTCATCTCTCTCTAATGTTGAGTGTAAGTAGGAGCCCAGTTGCAGTATCAGAGAAACCCGACACCCCTCACCCTCATTCTTAAAGTTTGTGGAAAGAGGCCCATTGGAGGTTTGGATTAAAGGCAGAGTCTTCCCCCAGGCCTCAGGGCGGTTGCTATGGGAGGGAGAGAGGATGTCGCGGGACATCAGGGGGCTCTTTGGCCTGGGCTTGTTTTTAAATGTGTTTGGTGGGTGCGAGGGCCTAAACATCATGGCTCGGACTGCCTCAGTTTCATATAAAGCACCTCACATGTGTAACCCATATGAAGGGTCCACACACTGCTCCCAGAGCCTGTTAGCTTTATAGTTAAGCTTTTGAGCCAGATGTTCGTTAATCATCTTGTGTGTTAATACTGCAGCAACTTGTTGAGCTTGTTTTTACTGGACCTCGTGTGTTATATGCACATATCACAATATTTTGTCTGGATGTTGAGACCAAATAACACATGCACTTCAAGTTTAATTGCTGAACACAAGGCCATCTGTTTTCACCTCTGTGCTTCCTGCAGCTAATGATTTTTTTACTAAGCCCAGAGGGATGTGAGCCCCAGTTTTAAATCAACCCTCACTCTGTGGCGTTCTAGAACAAAAACGCTTATATTCACAGTTACATTACTAGACACTTTCCTTTGTTTACAAAACTTAGGAAATGGATTCTTATTTGTTCTGTAAAAGTGGAGTTGTGAAGAGGTTCTGGTTTAAAGTTTAGCAGCTCGTTCTTCAGTGACTACAGCTGTCTGACATTGACTCGGCTCATCAGAGTTGTAAAAGTTGCCGCTTGCGTGTGCTTAATTCCTGCACTTGTTTATCTCTTTTCAGGTAAATTTGAGGAGAAAGAGGACTGTGTTCCCAAACTTGAGCAGCTGAACTCTCTGGGCTTCATGTGCAGCCTGAACCTGGTCCTTAACAAAAGGAACTGATCAAAATGGAGCTTTTGCTGTTGGAGACGTTCGGCTGGAACTTGTGCATGCCCACTCCAGCTCACTTCATTGACTACTACCTCCACGCCGCCGTGCAGGAGGGCGATCTATACAACGGCTGGCCCCTGTCCTCTTTCTCCAAGACCAAGGCCTTCATGGACAAATACACCACTACTTTCTGGAGGTCTCGCTGCAGGGTGAGTAATGAGAGCTTTTACCCCTTGATTTTCAAACTTGTGTCCGTGTTTAACTTAAGCCCTCTGGCTCTTTTACAGACCATGCCTTCCTGAGTTTCCGGCCGTCCCAGGTCGCTGCTGCCTGCATTGCTGCATCTCGGATCTGCCTTCAGATCAGTCCTAGCTGGACCACAGCTCTGCACCTCCTCACAGGCTACACCTGGGACCACCTCACACAGTGCATCGAACTCATGCTGCTGTAAGGACACCGTGCTCTCATTCCGGGCCTGGCTTCTGTTTTGTAACTACTGTTTATTCATAAAATAATTTTAAAAAATACATGCTGCAAGACTGTACATGATGCAAACATGAGTAATGAAGGTTGAGATCATTAGAGTTTGATGTACTAAACATGGTCATAACAAATGTGTTCTTTTGTACAGAGCCCATGACAACGATGTGAAGGAAGCTAATAAGAGTAAATCCACTCCGCCGCATAGACAGGCCTCTTTGCAACCGCAGCTCTCCTCTCACCTCTCTCCAGTGTCTGCTCTTCACAGGCCCTCCCCGTCCTCATCCACGGCCTCCACTCCACAGCTGCTCTTTCAGCCTGATGCCTTTTCACACATCTCCCAGCATTCCCCCTCTCTGTCACAGCTGCAAGCCCTGGCGGACTCTCAGGCCATGGCTCCTGTGGTCAGTGTTTCTCAGGACTTTCTTCAGACCCACAGAATGGGTTTGTTAGCAGGTGCTCCGGCAGTGACTCCAGCGTCCACGTTTCCCACATACCCGAGCCTTAGCGCAGGTCTGCAGCCCAGCTCCAGGGCGCTGCCGCTGCAGGGGCCCATCTCCATGCAGATGGCTCTGGCAGCTGAGCCACGACACTGTCTCAGCATGGCCTACAGCAGCGGGTATCTGGGTGGCCACCACACCTTCACAGCGGGCTGCTTCGACAGGTGACGCCAGGAGACGGAGAGGGAGTGCACCATGCTTCCGTCCCAAGTTCCAACCAAAAACCCCTTCACAGATCTCTTCTCTCTCTCCGTTGCTGCACCTTCTGCCCCTGTGCCCTCCGCCCAGTCCCAGAGACGCCTCAAACGCAAACAGAGAGCCAAAGGCAAAACTGACCCTGTGGAAGTCATCACTCTGACGTGACGAAGGCTTCACTAAGACATTGTTAACCTACTTAATGCCATGTGTTATGAATCTGTCATCACTGTGAATGAGACTCATCGAGACACACCCTCCTCATTCAGTGCCTGCTCTCAGTTTGGTGAAACTGAGTCTGTTTTACTCCAGGTAATCTGTTGCCAGTTTAGCTGCTGTTTTTACCCTTTCCCATCCCATGTAGATTAAAAAAACAAATTGTCTAAGAGCTGTCGCAGGGTGAAAAAGAAACCATTGTTAAAGTTTAGACTCTACTGGTCCCTGTAATTGACTAGTGAATGATCATGCGTTATCCAAGTCCCTTCTCCTTAACTCAAGCTCTGTCTCCAAAGTGAAACTTAGAATTTGGTTTCTAAATTCACAGCTTTTGTGATCCCAATGTGTTCAGCTTTGTTCAAAGATTTAAGCCACGTGACTGGACCACCTCAGTGAAGCGGACTGTGTTTGATTGTGTGTTGTACATATGAATTGCTGCTGCCTTTTATGAACTGTTGGTTCTGTCTGTGTGGATGTTTACACGAACCACTGAGTATCAGGGACTTAAAAAACATTACTTGAATACGATGCCATTGAACCACACCATAGCTTTTTATTTATGACGTCCTATTTTTCTTGTTTTTATTTTATTTTATTTAGCGTAGATTTTATACCATGTAGGAACAGGCCAGTTCTACCAGTTTGTTTTGTTTGTTCCTCTTTCTGTATTTTCCAGCTCAGGTTTAAAGGGTAAAGGCCTTTCTATTACTCTCTTTTGTGCTTTAAGTGGGTGCTATTATAATGCATCTGTGGGGGCTCTCCTCCTTTTCATCACTGGACCATACTTGGGAAACACTGACTGAAAACAGTTTTACTGTAGAAGTTACTTGACTTAATTTAATTTGCTTAACCTCACTGGCCACTGGACATCCTTCTGTATCAGTGCCTTTCTTAACAATACCAGCTTAAACTGAATATTGTGCCACTAATATTTCAATAGACTGATGAGCGACATACTGTGCGTTTTGAGTTTGTACAGTTCAGTTTTCACATTCCTTTGTCATACTTTAGTTCATTTCTGTTTTTGTCATAACAGTTACTACTCAAGGACAACTTCTCACTGAGGTGTCAAAAGTGCAATACATTACATTCTGTTCAAACCAGCATCACTGCTCAGTGCACGCCTCAGGTTTATCGCTCTGAACTGCATTTGACGGGTTACCAACACCAGAACATGGTTTAAACAACTATATTTTATATTTTAATTTTGTTTTCACTTTCTTATTGGAAATGGGTACAGGATACGAGTTAAGAGGTGCATTTCCTCTCTTCCTATGTCACTTATGTTTCAAAACAAGGGTAGGTAATGTCCTCCCGAGTGTATATTTTCTGTCCCTAAGAGAATTTTGAGACATTTAATTGCACCAAATTGTGATATTTACTCCTAAAATACAGAGATTCCTTTGGAAATTGGGGAACCTCCCCACCATGTAATGTTCAATAGCGTTAGTAAATGTGGTCACTGCGGGGAGGCTTGACCCGCCATTGTTTGACTAAGACCCAGCAAACTTTTGTTTTAACCGCTTACCCCCGCTTTAACTGACCGCATTTTCTACAATTTGGCTTTACCCAAGTCTAAAAGCTTTTTCGTAAAAAAAAAGTGAAATAGCATCGAAAATGAGACGAAAACGCAACAAAAGAGTGACAAAAACGTGACGAAAAGGCATTAAAAATGTGTGATGAAAAAGCCACAAAAGAGCAACAAAAACGCAAAACAAAAGACGATAAAAATGTGGCAAATATGTGACAAAATCCAACAAAAAAATAAAGAAAAAAAAGTGTCGAACACAACAACACCGCTAGGAGAAAGCTCCATTAGGATGGTTTTTGTAGGTCTTGGCTTTCAAATGAGGCGTTACTCTGGCTGTAACGTTTTAGATTTGGGTAAACGGATCTGGAGAAAATGCACTCAATTAAGGCGGGTGTTAAGTGGTTAAAATAAAAATAAAAATTGAAACTTTTTTAAATTTCTCCCTAAATATGCCACACTATGATTAATGCTTAGACCTGGCGTTATCCCATCCAACTAAGTTACCATGAGAAATACATAAAAACCTGTCAAATGCACTTTAAGTTCTCTCCGTGTGTGATCTGACTTGCTGTTGCTTGCCATACTATTGCTGGTGACTATGTTGCATATTGCAGCCACCCCAAGTGATAGATTTAGACAGAATGATTTTTTTTCTTTTCTTTAGGTAGTTTTACCATGTAAAAAACAAACACTATACTGGTAATAGTATTGGAATAACACATGAACGTTCCACTTATATTTTTATATCCTTTTGTAACAAACTGTAGTGTTGGTTTGAGTGACACTGGCTGATAAAGAGCTTCTTTATCGAATGTGCCACAGAAATAAACTCATATTTGAATTTTGAACCAAATGACTATAACATTTCATTGTGTTTTGTATGGCCGACTGCAGAGGGCTTTTAATGGGAGCATCAAAGAAAGTCGTGCATTGTTTCTACTTACCTCTTGTGTTCTATTTTGAGACTTTAACATTTAGTTAAAGGTAAAGAGAGCAACACAATATTTTATGTGACAGTCTAGAAATAAGTTTGACTAAGTTGACTCTGTGTGCTGTGAATGGCAAGTTCAAATTATACTTTTCTATTAATCTGTTTTACTAAGGCATTTGGAAAACAAAACTTTACCGGGCCAGACGCACACAAATAAGAAACAAGGGTGATGGAATAGAGGTGACATTCAGCGTTGACTCACATTCAGTATTGGGGAAAACAATGTGATCCTGTGTGAATTGTGTGCAAACAAAACATGCTCATGTCTTTATCATGAATCTAGTGATGACTGGGTACATAAAAGAGGGTTGGATGCCACTGGGAAAACATTAACAGTACAGAATCATGCTTCAGTTTCTCCTCGTTCCACTGCCTACACACATCTGAACAGAGCCCTTTCATTGCTTTGTGACTTTCTAATCTATTCAGCTGCAGCGCACTGTGCCCCTCAAAGACGCACCACACCAGACATCATACCCACATGCAGCATAATAAAGCTAGGGTTTAGACTTGCAAACAGTGGAGGCTTTTGCTTCACTCTGTCTAATTCTCGTGGCTACTTGTTTTGCAGTCTCCTAAGTTACCAAACATGCTTAAGAAGAGCTGTCTTGTTTGCCAAAGTCTAGTCATAGTATCTTTTACAGGACTGAATGATTCTAATCTCCCTGTTGATCATCTGCCTGTCTGCAGAGTGTGGGGCACATGGGGAGCTGAATGCTGTGGTGGAGGTTGTTAATGTGGTAATGGATCATTGGATGTGACCTATTGTTTTCAGGCCTGTCATGTGTCGTGAAGGTAGAAGTGGGATAAGTGGGGGTGCAAAGAACAGACACACTTTTGTCCCTCGTGACTCTCAATTGACTTGAGTGTTGGCCAACATCTTTAGCTGAGATGGTTTGTGATAAACAAACCATCTCAGCTAAAGATGGTGTGTGGCGCCACCTTAACTTGGTGGAGGGGTTTGAGCACCCGAATGATCCTGGAGCTCTGTTGTCGGGGGCTTCGTGCCCCTGGTAGGGTCTCTCAGGGCAAACAGGTCCTAGGTGACGGGTCAGACAAAGAGCGGTTCAGAAGCCCCTTATGAGAGACCAACAGGCCCGGTTAGAATTGTCCTTCTGTGGACCCACCACCAGCAGAAGGAGCCATAGGGGCTGGTGCAATGTGATTTGGGCACAACGGCTGCACCCACGACCCGACAACAGACAAGTGGAAGAAAATGGATGGATGGATGGATCTCAGCTAAAGATAACAACCAAGAAGAGTTATTGACATAGAATAGTTTGTTTTTTTCTCCCTCACGTTGACATATATTTAAAAATAAGAATTTGTTGCCAAAGAAGATGCTTTGAGCACACACTAGGAAACGTGCAAGTATATAGCACTTCTCCTCCTGGGCAAGTTTTAAAAAGTAAACATTTGTTTCAAAACGTATCTACGTTTTAAAACAATTACCATTGATCCACGTGGAAAAATTCCTGGTCAGTCATTCATTAACTCACAAAGAAATCTCAAAACGTGGCAGAAAATAGAATAACAATAAAATAGGTGGGAAAGTCTGTTGGTTTTTTAGGGAAAAATAGGAACTTATAAACAGGTTGAATAATTAATAAGCCTATCATTTCTCCGCTTTACTTGTTGCTCAGCATTAAGATAATACATTATTTCTTCTTACCAAACAACCAAGACATTTAGATGGGTTTATGTTGATGTGATCAAGTGCTTTGTCAGACTCAGCGCTTCAAACAAACAAACCCGGATATGCAAAGTGTCGGTCCACAGACACATGCAAACAACCCGGGCCAAACGATGTTTTTTTAGACCTTAGATTTAGAACTAGCAAATAAAAAGTTATATTAGTTCACAGATATTTCAAATTAATAAAGGAGAATATGGTTCACGGCCTTTTGTTTCCCCAGCGTTCATAAAGTTTAGTTTTAAGACTATAGCGCTATCTAGTGGTGGTAACAAGGAACCGCAGCTGTAGTATTACAACCAGATTTTATATATATATATATATATATATATATATATATATATATATATATATATATTAGGGCCGGGACTTTTTTCGATTAATTGCGATTAATTAATTACATGAGGTTTAGTGCGATTAAAAATATTAATCGAAATTAATCACACTTTGCTTTCCACACTTCAGTTTCCTTTTTTGCAGACGCACAATTAATGGCAATATTGCACTGGTCTGTTGGACTTGGTTGAACAAAAATAAACAATATTTTGTTGCTTAAGCTTATGTATTCAGTCATTATTCAATGGTATACTAAAAATCCTTATGAAAAAACTTACTTCGCACTGTTATATATATATATATATATATATATATATATATATATAATTTTATTTTTCATGGTATGTCAAAATCTCAAATCTTTTTTTCAGTAGGAAAAATATTTTAGGATCAGGATGATGCCAACACCAGACACGATGTAGGCGTAACGCTCCCCATCATGACACAACTGGACTTACATGCTCTGTTAAATGTTAAGTCCAGTTGTTTTAACTGTTACAAAATGTTGAAGTTATCAAAAGTTTGCCTTTTAACAGAAGTAGACCAAGGCCTTTGCATTATTAAGTCCTAGTGGCTCATTATAGGGTATAACTTAAGAGTCTGCTGTTGCCACAGTGTTGACTCTATTGGAAAATCCAAGTTAAGTGAGGTCCATCTTTGTATCAGTCATGGGACCAGCCAATGTTTGAGTTACCTCCTAAAGCCCCTAGTTACTGACAATGGTTCCCTTGCCCCCAATTAGGAAGAAAAGCCTAAATTGTACAGTTTGAGTTATATTTTTAATAACTAGTTGCAATAAACAATATGCCATTTCAGTACATTATTAACAGAGAGCAGACAGTACATACATTTCATTTATTGACTGCCCACGACATGTTCTGGCATGCAGTCTCAGATCCTCTTGTTCACTCGAATGAATGTCACGCCCTTTTCTCCAGGAGTTACACAAGTCTAGAGCCACCAAAAGGGAAAGTATTTAAAATCAATAATAAATCTGTTTTTTATATATAGCAACAAATACATTTCAAGCAACCACATTTTAAATCTTGGTAGACATACAATCCGAAAGGGCATCATTTCAAAATGTGAGGCAACCTACCATAACCAGTTTATCTTCAACAATCTCAGATGTAAAATGGTATTGAGGAAACTGTATAGAAATCTTGCCATTCTCCAACGTTACTGGAGCCTACAAGTCAAGGTGAAATATTATGAATGTCCAATAATTGTTGATCTGCCAATGCTGTTTTCTGAATTCAAATAACCCACCGTGAACTTTTCCCTTTTCATTGTGAGCAGCTCGCACTCCTTCCCCACAGTGCAGGTGTTAGACCAGGACCAGCCTGGGGTGGTTTGTGTCCAGGTGAAGTTGTCCCCATCTTGCTGCACCTCTGTGATGACCTTATGATCTGTCTTTGCGCTGAGGAGCCCTACAGAGAAACAAACTCTAACTCCACAGTCATACAAAAACGATCATTATGTCTGATTTACCTACTGCTTCTAGAAACTCCACATAATTTTCTTGACTCTCCAGCTCGTATTTCCCCGTGAAAGACATGATAGAAAAGTAAAGCAGGAGCCAGCTGAGTTCATTCCACATTAAAATGGGGGAGTGACCAAATGTGGGTCTACCACTTCCTTCTTTTCTCCAAATATTCACCCTCTCTCATCAAAGTAATAAGCTAAAACGTGTACATGCGGACAGCTGAAGTTGCACAATGGCTTTTTTTGTCACTGTTGCAACAATTTAGTAATTTGGAAATAATCCTAAGAATTTGTCTACACATGAATGGGCAGCAAGTTCGAGCTTGTGACAGCAGTAAAAAGCGCAGAGCAGGAAGAATGACTTAAATGATACAGTTGGCACAAACACAATGGGGGTCGTGACTACAAACACTAAAGGCAACATGCTTTACCAATAGGGTTGTTGATGATGAGGGAAAAATAACAATATTTGAAACTCTGTCTTGATTGAGCTGCCCCACTGGCAGCTAACCATTGGATCTAACCATACTTTAAATGTGATATGTATTCTTTGAGAACTGCTTGTCTGGCTTATATTCTCATTAAAAAATTGACTCATCAAGTGAGCTGCAGTGCTGATTTATATGCCCCTAAGTAAATTCATACACTATCCTTTCTTAACTGTAACTCCTGTCATCTACTTTTTATGTAAAACAAAGGAATGTAACACAGAGCCTTGAATGGAACAGTTCAAACAAAATTTGTAGTTTATGTGATTTTTCATCTAAGCATCTCAAATGTATCAGCTAGCAGTTAGTTGTATATGAATATTGTTTACAGCAGGGGTGCCCAAAGTGGGGCCCGCGGGCCAAATATGGCCCGCCGAAAGAATTATGTTGGCCCACCATAGAGTGACCTACTTTTGCGCAGCATCTGGTAATACTCTCTCCCATTCATTCTCAATGGTAAATATGGATGCAGTACACTTTTTGGCCACCAGCTTCAAATTGGGGGCGCTGTTTCACTCCTTTCGCAAAGTTAAGGAAACACTGTGGTGGTGTCTTGGTGTCAATCACAGAGCGTTGTAGCATCAACTTTCCCAGTTTTCCAACTTTTTTGCAAAGTTTGTTGACATCAACATAGGTCATGTAAAAAAAAAGACTTATAAAAGAATTGATGCTGAACTGACACTTTCAAAATGATCTAATAAGGAATTTTCTTTGAGTTAACAAATGAATGAGGTAGAGTCACTGTAGGTGCTGTAGATACAGGTGTTGTTGTTGTTTACATTTTGCAGTATATTGCTACAATTGTTGATTTTGTTCAAGTAAAGCTATGCGTTTGCCATAGTTAACATTTGTTTTAATATAGCATGTTATTTGCATAGATAATCAAATGCAAATATATACCAAAAAATAAAGTAACTATTATTATATGTGTTTCACGCTTGACATCGCCGTGTTTGGCCCGCGACCCACAGGCACTTTTTCATTTTGGCCCTCGGAGACAAAAGTTTGGGCACCCCTGGTTTACAGTGTATGTTGCCATGGTTACCGACCTTTAAGTTATGTCAATCAAGAGGCGGCCGTCTGATCTGAGATGCCCAGACTTCAATATCCATGCACATTTCCTCCAGCGTTTCTGGGGGGATCCCGAGGTGTTTGCAGGCCAGCTGACAGTCTCTCCAGTGTTTCCCAGGTCTTCCCTGGGGCCTCCTCCTAATGGGAGGATCACGTTCCCAGGGAGGCGACCAGGGGGCATCAGGAACAGATGCCCCATTTATTTCCCAAGCAACTGGTCCTAACCTTATCTCTAAAGGTGCGCCCAGCCACTCTGTGGAGGTTAGAAACAGTATCTCAAACATTGAGTTGAAGCAGGATAGAGCAGAATAAAGAGAAAGAAAGAGCAGTGCATGCCCAAAAAAAACATGAACCTCAAACATAACCAGAGGCAGAATACTGCAGAGAAAACTACTGACATGCCAAGTTGTCTGGCTTCTTGTGAGTTGGATGAGAGGGTCAACCACAAAGGAACACAGTTGATATTATAATGGAGAACATGGAGAAACAGACATCAGCAGAAAATGGACTTGGCAGAATAACTGTTTGAAACACCAGCTGTCCACTGGCACTCCAGACTGGACAGCATCAGTCCCCAGGCTGTGGAAATGTGCAATGGTAAAGATGACAAGCACACCCATCTAGATGGACATAATAATGAGGAAAAGTAGAAATAGGCATAAGGAGGAGTAGGAATGCAAAATAAGACTGACGTTATGGATCTGGACTATAACACAAATACTAATACTGTATGTGAGTAGTTTATGACTTAGCTCTTTATATTACAAGGGTTGGATTAAGCCTTGTCAAGAAAAATAATTGTAATGGACCAGTGATCTCTCTGGTTAAGTATTGTCCAAGTACAGTTGAAGTCCGGGCAGCACGGCAGCACAGCGATTAGCGTTCGTGCTTCACAGCTAGAAGGTCCGGATTGTGTGGAGTTTGCATGTTCTACCCGTGTCGGCATAGGTTTCCTTCGGGTTCCCCTACCACTAAAAACATGTACAATATGCCTGAATGAATGCAGTGTGCATGAGGAAGCCTGGGTGAATGTAGAGTGTGAGTCAGTGGTTGGTGGTGGTCGGAGGGGCTGATGGCACCGACTGGTTGCCTTGCGGAAGGCAGTCTACCCCAGGGCAGCTGTGGCTACAACAGTAGCTTACCACCACAGAGTATGGAGTAAATGAATAATGACGACAATGTAGCGCTTTGAGAAACTTGGTAATACAGGCTTGTAAAGCACAATACAAGTGTAACCCATTATTATTATTATTATTATTATTATTATTATTATTATTATTATTATTATTTCACCTGCAGAGGGCAAAAGGTTTGGTGTGTAACCTCTGGTACATTGCTTTGATGTCAAGTTAGATTTAAAGGCAACATTTGTAAGGATAGTGTACTTAATTGAGGGCCATAAAGAGGAGTGTTACTTAATTCCAGAGAAAAAAAGATCCACGCCCTTTTGCTTTGAACATGATTTATTCATGTCTCAATCAATCACATGATTCCAGTACAGACAGCAATGTCTCAAACACCGGACTAAAAACTTGTATCTTTTTTGTGCGCACAGTAGAGAAACCAAGTAATACTTAATATATACCACAAAATATGAAATATGAAGTGAATCTGTGACACACTGATCAAATCAGTAAAGACTTTGCCAGTCCAGAACACGTTACTCATGTGCTGAGAATATGACAAAACATCATGCAGGTTCTTCGAACATCTCCAGTCTTTCATGTCACTCTGGCTTGTGTTGACCTCACATACAGGATATATGGGACATAAGTTTACAGCAGCAGAATAACTCACATGTCTCCACCAAATACTGACCACAAATTACACTGACCACCATGTAACAAGTGAAACACCGATCAGGCACAGCACTGTCGGAGAAAAGTGAAGAACCCTATAGTCCTGTGATCACAGCCTCTGTGGGAGCACGACTTCTGGGGGAAATAAAGAAAATCGGGTAACTTTAGATTACAGTTCCATGTGTAGGTACAGGAACAAGAAAGTAATTACACATGTTAGAACAGGTAGTAACACATTAAAGTGCAAGGTTTAATAAAGGTGTAGAAGGTGTAACAAGGGGTAAAAGTGTAACAAAGGTGTACATGTAAAGTAGTTGCAGGTGTTTTGGCCGTCATATAATTCCACCAGCTTATAAAGGCAGACTAGTTTAATAAATCTGGGGAAATGACTGCACAACTAAACCACCAAAACACATATGAGCGCGGACTGTAATCTAAAGTGAGACGCTATGAGATCTTAATTACACCTTGTACGCCTTTGTTACACGTACGCCTACATAATGTACACCTTTACTACTCTTTGTACACCTTTATTCAACATTGCACTTTAATGTGTAGTTACCTGTACTTACATGTGTAATTACTTTCTTGTTCCCTGTACTTACACATGGAACTTGAGGACTGTAATCTAAAGAGTTACCGAAAATGGGAATTACAATTATTCAGATGAGAATTACGATAAGCAAAATCAAGACAGAAGACTGAAATATTATCCGCAAAAGTAATTCAAGAATCACATGCATTCATATAGTACTTAATACGACCCCAAACGACTTATTAAATAAGACAGCATGCCCAGCTCTTTAGTCGTGTCCATCCCAAATTGCATGGACAAATTTAATCCGATGTCATGTTACTTCTTCCTAAACTTTCTTCATGTAACTCCTGCACTGTTCTGCACTCTCCCAGGGGTACCGTGCCACAGTCTGGGAAGTATAGGAGTTATAGCTGTCAAACAATAACTGGTAATGGCCAGATTAGACCTACAGTCTCAATATCAACAGTGGTCCCGTAAAGGAGCACTGGATATGCACAAGAGTCAAGACTGTGAGGTTTTGACCTTAAAGTTAAGCTCAGATGGTTTGTTAAAGCTGGTAACACAGGTAAACATGACATCCCCACACAGAATGTACTGTATGTCGGTCGTAATGCTGTGCCTGATCAGAGGATTATCCAACATACACAGTTAGGCTCACACTTTGTCCGCAGCACCAATACTGTCTTTGTTAATGCCTGTTTTGTCTCTAAATCTCCCAAAAGAGAAAGAAAACACATTAGCAGTCACCTCTGCTTTCCCTTTGTTTAACTCTGGTTTCAACACCCCGGGCTGACAGTCCGTGGGCGTCCCGGGGAGCAGATTTGGGGTAGACGTGGTAGGCGTGCTTGTGCTCCAGATAAAGAGTGCCTCTCCTTCGGGACATGTGGCCAGACCTTTGCTTAAGTAGCTAGGGCTGGATTGGCGGAGGATAGGGGTGCGCGGACTCCCGTTCAGACAGCCGAGCTTGTGGTCGCTGCGAGGCCTTTTCGGAGTGTCCGGAGCGAGCTGAAGTTGGCACGAGCGGTAGTTGTAGGCCTTTCCATCCGGGGCACGTTTTCCTCTTGTGACCACTGGCAGCGGAGGGATGCCGGATGAAGCGCCAGTTTGAACTCGCGGTTGTAGCACGGGTAGAATGATGGGGTGAGGCAGCTGCTTGAAAAGCCCAGCCAGAAAGATGGACTTTGAATAAGGACGTCGGGTGCGCAGCTGCACGTTGAAGAGCCTGAAAACAAGGGAGAAGTGAAGCGCATTGGGATGAAAAGAAGACACTACAAAAACTGTAATGTCTGGTAAACTCTCTTTTGCCAAGTATTAGAGAACTTTCATAGATGTATTAAAACAGAGCCTACACCTTCCCCGCTTTTTCCAATCATGTTGCTTACTTTAAATTCAAAATGAAGTATTAAAAAAGCACTTTATTAACTTGTACACTGTGTCCAGTGAGTGTTTTTTGTTAACGTAAATGTTGAATAACATGCAAAGTCTGAAAAAGGATAAATATGGCCAAATAAATCATTAAGAATCAAGAACAAAGTAAAGTACTCTGCAACAAAGTTTCCAGTGCATTCAACAAGTTTGTTTTTGGAATGCTTTCAAGATATGCATTGATCTCATCCATCACAGATATGCACCTTCACTGCTATGGTTTTTTGTGCGCATCTGCTGTCCTCACACCAGAAGAGGGCAGCAAACATTTGTAAAGATGCCACTGGACCTCAGTTTCATCAGGAACAAGGCCATACCGCCTTTGCTCGGCCCGATCCCGTCAGAACTCGGGAACTACGCAGGGTAAGGCCTGGTTGGTCTTGGATGGGACACCGCCGGGGTGAATGTAATGTGTGAGTGAGTGAGTGAGTGAGTGAGTGAGTGAGTGAGTGAGTGAAGTGAGTGAGTGAGTGAGTGAGTGAGTGAGTGAGTGAGTGAGTGAGTGAGTGAGTGAGTGAGTGGTTGCCGATGGTCAGATGGTGCAGATCGACAGCCTCACTTCTGTCAGTCTATGGTATGAATGAAAAATGTACGGAGCTGTAAAGAAACCTTGAGCGTCTATAAAAGCGCTATAAGACTAATGCATTGTTAATATTTCATTGCTTTATTAACGCTTGACTCAATTGAATGTCAAGTTTGGCTGAAATTGCTCCAGTAATTGAGGAAAACACATTTATGAGGAGGTTTTTTGAGTTCAGTCTTTTTCCTGTGGCTTTAAAAAGCATTGAATTGAGGAACAAATGAATCGATTCAAGCTCCCACGCTCATTCGCTGTTAACAAAGCCAGCGCACAGTGGACCTGGTCTCGCATTTGTACAAACAAGCACCATGCGTTAAACCAAGACGCATAATCCCCAAATTATAAGTGAGGAACAACAAGGGGTAAGGAGCAAAGGAAAGACTTAATACAGTGGTGTGAGGATGGCCGCTTCTTTGCATCCAACAAAACATCACAAAAGTAAATTACAAAAAGACTGATATAGACTCTAAAACTAAAACATAGGCTTAATAAATAATTCAGAACAGTTGCTCTGAAGATATTGATAAAAGTGCTGGACTTGAATGATCAGCTGTTCATTGGCAGCACACACCAGAGGAAATGTGACAGACGAGTGCTGCTCAGTCATCTGTCCCCTCAAATCAACAGTCTCTATTTAACAGTTGGTCTTCTCACGATTCACAGGATTGTGTTATGTAACTGACAGAAAGCTGGATGTAAAGAAATGTATACTTTGAGATGCTGTGATCGAGGATAAAAGAAACAAGTGGATTTTGAGGGAAAAAAGTAAAAGCCGTCTTTGCCAGATAACGCTTGATAGAGGTCTAGGATTCAACCAAACTTATAAAGCAATTTACAGATGGTCAGAGTCACTTTACAGTTTATACATGATTCATTCACTCTCTATAGAGGTTGTCCTCAGACCACCACCATCAAGTACTCACTAACACCCCATATTTGGCCAGGCGGGTGGAGCGGCTGCTGACCTTTGCATCTTTGTGACAAATCCTTTTGCTTCAAGTTTAAGTTCTGCTGCAGCATGTGATATGATAAAGATAAGAAAAAACATTGTATG
The DNA here is from genome assembly GCA_007210695.1 of Neogobius melanostomus. Taxonomy (NCBI): domain Eukaryota; kingdom Metazoa; phylum Chordata; class Actinopteri; order Gobiiformes; family Gobiidae; genus Neogobius; species Neogobius melanostomus. The sequence continues at coordinate 1,840,982 of VHKM01000071.1, read as the reverse complement.
CAAAACAATGATCAAAATTCATCAATGTTTAGCCACAATGAGCCACTTAAAAAAATAGAAAGTTGGCGCAAGTTTATTCTGGGTTCGGGGCTGATTCATTTCAATCATTCTCAAGACTATCAAGAGTCTTGAGAACATGCCCCGACCGATGTTTATTCAGTTTCATTTGATAAAGATTATTTTAAGAATATTGTGGGACATCATATCTACAGCGGCATATTATTATTAGGGTCATAATCTGTATTTTTAATAAACGTTTGTTATTTTAGGGACATTGTACCGTTTCTGGGTATGTGGGCCCCATCATGTCTGGAGTCGCCTGCTGTAACTTTACCATGAATCTCTGTGGGGCCCTTTCCACACGGACCTATGATAAAAGAGCAGGAAACCGCACATAGACATTCTGGGCAGACTTATTTGTATGTTTAACGTTTTGTGTGAACGTGCTCCATGTTTGTGTCCCTTTAAGACATTTATGTTGAAAGGATATAGCCCAAACAATAGCCCACAGATAACAGTAGGCTGACAATCCAAACTCTTGTGCAGAGAGAGGCTTTTGCACCTCCTTCCTGCTGCAGTGCACACCTTATGAACAGGAACATCTTAACAAAACAATGCATCCTGTTATTATAATTGGGCGACATGAGGCCCCTCCTGGCGCGTGGTTTCATAACACCCTAATGATGAATGGTCTGGATTTCACGGGGGCAACGGCTATATTGGGGATTGCTAATTGCAGTCGACAAAGCTATAACAAAGATCTATTCTGGGCACGTTAGTATGACAGAATGGCGACTGGCGCGCTCACCCTTTCGCTGCCCTCTGGCCCTAATCCTGCCAGTGCCACCTCCATTCTCGCCCCATCCCGCCGGCACTTAGCTCTTTCATTATTGTTTCAACCTCCGAACGCCTCTCTATTACCCCTGGAGTCATGTGCAGCAAGAGCCCCCCGGCACTAAGCAGAGCAGACACGGGCCTGGTATCAGTTCCCAAACACATCCAAACGGAAACCATTGCTTAACACCTCAGAGTGTGGTCTCCTCTCACATCTCCCTCCATTGCAGCACCAATTGTGTAATACACAGTGTCCGTGCCGCCTGCAAATGTGAAAATGTGTCTGATAAAAAAAGTCTGCGCACTAATATAACAAGCCTTTCTTTGTAAAACAATAGCCAATTTGAACTATAAGTGAGATGTGTTTTAACTTTCAACAGTGTGGAAAACAGTGTGTCTGCATTGGTTTCTGCAGGGTGCTCTGGTTTCCCCACCACAAACAAGAACATGCACAATGGGCTCCGCTGAAAAATAGATTCTGAAATCTCAATGGGACTTTTTTGGTTAAATAAAGATCAAATAAAACATAAATAATAATAAACTCGCTTTTACAATTTCGCACATTATTTATTCACTCCATACTTGGTGATAATAAGCTACGTAAGTAGCCACAGCTGCCCTGGGGTAGACTGAGGGAAGCGAGGTTGCCAATCGGCAACATCGCCCGCTCCGACCACTCACTCCCACACTACATTCACCCAGGCTTCCTGGTGAAATAAATCACTAAATTAAATAGTCTTTCTTCTTTTATACAGAAAGAAAAAACTCTATTGCAGTTTGTTTGATATCAAATAAACAATTTAAATTAACACTATTTGATTCAGGTACAGTTTTGATCTGAAAATGGTTGAAGCCTGATCTAAAAGACACTGAACACATCACAGTTATAGGGCATGTTAAGCCACAATTTGTAAGAACATCACTTTACGTAATAACCGTTCAACATGTAATGCAATTTTAACTTCATTGTGGAATAAAACCTCATTTTGGAATATGTTCCACATTTTGTAGTATTTTGTGTTAAAATCCGTCACTACACAATATCAAGCAGTCAGTTATGCACTGTTATTCATCATTTAAATGTACACTGTTTACTAACTATTGTTAATATTAATAAACATCTAAACCGATAGTATAGTGACAATGTGCACACCATGCTGCTTTGTGATTATCACTGACTGATACATAGTATACAGATTGAAACTCCCACCCCTGTTCACAAACTTCAATAAACAATAACTATAACGAAATGACTGTAAACAGTGATAATTTTCTTAGCGATTGAGCAAAACAACTATCAACCGAGTTGGTTACATATAACAAATGCGACACTGCATGTATACCCAGGTCAACATCACAGTACTCACACGCTCAACATTCACAGTATCTACACCGCTACACCAGTGTATTATTCTGATCTCCCATACAGAATTCCATTACCATGTTGGCATTATCGTTGTTCACCATCAACCATAACAAACCCATATAGCATTTTACTATATGTGCTAAATAAATTAAAATTAAAAAATCTATTAGCTGATATATAAATGAGTAGCTGTTTATACATAAGTAACAAATATGAGCTAAGCTTTGTAAATGCTTGAATAAATTATGACAATAAGTCTGTACTTATTTCAAAATTAGAAAATCATACAGAATACGGCTCTAGGGCATTTGTTGCCATTTGTTTACAATGGTATTTATTTATTTTTATTGTACAGCTTCCTTAACTTTCTGTATTCTGGTGCCAACTGTTTAACAAGCAACAGTTCCAGCCTAAAGGACACATTAATTAAGTATTTTGCCTCTCCTTAATGATCTGAAAATAATATGTAAATAACTTGGACGACCAATTAAACGGATGAGCAGCCTTTCTGTGACTAATTAGTCATATTTTACCTTGTCTCCCTGATTACTGCTTCAGATGCACAATCATCTGAAATGTAGCTTCAAAATGAGGTTTTATCATGTAATCAAAAACGGCGTCATTACCAACTCATAAAATATTTCTGAATGAGTCTGTATGTCTGAGGCTTAATGTTTGACATCTGAGAAAGCCACAGGTTTAATCCTGCTTGTATTGTTGAAAGCAATAGTACTGCTCTGTTCTGGTATATCTCAAAGCTTGTGTTGTGACTCGAGTTAAATACTCCTCAAAGTAAAAAACTATCTTGCCGGTAAAAATATTATCCCAAGTGCATATCCTGTCAAAATTACACTTGAATGGACTTCATATTTTATTTATTTGGTAGGGACAGTGCAAGTTAATGAACAAGCCACACACCGGATTGTAGCCTTGGGCTAATTTCCATCAGTCGTCCCCCATGCGCACTCTCAAACATCCTGACCTATTGTACATGTTTTTTAGTGGTAGGGGAAACCAGAGTACCCGGAGGAAACCTACGCAGACACAGAGAGAACAAATGCAAACTCCACACAGAAAGGCCCAATCCCTGGTGGGAATCGAACCCGGACCTTCTAGCCGTGAAGCACGAGCACTAACCACTGTGCTCCCGTGCCACTGTATTCAACCAAAAGGCTCTTGAGACACTGAGTGGAACGTGTCTGTTTTTGATCTGTTACTGGACTTGAAGCCAAAAGCGGATTTGGTCTAAAACAGGCCTAAACCTTGATTGAAACATTTTTAGAGCTGCAGAGCCTGAGTACCATCACCTGAAGCAGCTTGTTTGAGAAGAACTGACTTATATAACGTGATTATTTAACCTTTGTGTAAATTGTATTTTCCAGCTGATGTTAACTCAGGCCTATGGGCTCAATGTGATCATTATCAATGCAATGCTTAAAAGCTTATTTATTGAAAAATGCAAATAAACTCAAACTGAGACACAACTGGATTCTACAGCCGGGCCATCACACTCAGATAAACACTCCTCTGTGACACCGAGAGCATTGTTTTAATGGCACGAGTGCAATCTTCACTGTCACAGTCGCCCCACACACTCCATATGTGAAAGTCTAACTACAAAGGAAGGAGACGAGTAATAACAAGTGTTAAACAGGAAATCCCTATCTGTGGGCGGGACATCCATGCTCCATTAAATGTACAATCAAGGCTTATGCAACTGCTGCAGCATTAGCTATTACTACAACTATTGCAACTTTTTGTTTTGTTTTTAAAACTCAACGACACATGATAAATAGTTCAGTCACAATTACTTACTCATATTATTGATGCTTTTGTTGCGCTCTACCAATATTTTCAACACATGACCAATTGCTTACAACAAAAATGGCCAAATAAGAGTTCCAGTAATCTATATTCAAGATTATATATGTATCTAAGATTCAAGGAAACTTTGTGACACACAAATAGCGGCAGAAGAATTTAGCTCTGTTTCATGTCGCCTCGACACCTCTCCTGCTCTTGTTTATTTTCTCCAGTCTGCTTTTTTCCAATATCATAGTGCAACTAAATTTTTCCAGTTAAAGGTAAATTACTTTGACATGTTGCTGACAGATAGGAGTACGGCTTTAGGAAAAACATTCCACCTACAGGGCTCTTGTCCAATTACTGACTGAAAAAAATATAAAGCTAAATATATAAAAGAAAACATTGTATGCATCTTTTGTTTTTCATTTATAGCATTTATTACATTTAACCATAAGATTCTTCTGGTTAAGCTCTCATTCCTAGGTTTAAATACAAGTAATTCCTGTGATTTACTCATTCTCTCACGGATCAATACCGAACTGATTATAAAGGGCTTGAATCTCTATTACCTCAAGGCTCTATTTTGGGTCCTCTGCTGTTTTTGTTAATGACTCTCCTATTGTTTCTGCTAAACTTTCTAAAATCTTTTTTGCAGATGACACAAGTGTATTTTATTCTCATAGGACACATGTGGGTAATTAAGATTAACGAATCAACATTAAAAAACGGCTTTATATTTGTGGTACACAAGCTAAACGTTTTCACCCTTGTATGAAAACTGAAATTAAAATCAGGAATATTACTTCAGCTTGGTTGTTTTACCCCATATATTAATTACTGTAACATTGCTTGGGACCAGCACCCACAAAACTAATCTTTGCCTCCAAAAGTGAGCTTTGAGAATTATGTTCTGTGTAGTTACGCACTCCTATTTGCTAAAGCGGGTGTTTAGTGTTTATCAATTTAACCAATTACCAATTTGTGTATTGTCTGTTAAAGAGCTACTGCCCCAACACCACAATAAAATTGTACTTGACAATGAAACAGGTATTCAACTTGTAGTAGCAGTCTAATTAGAGTGAGTCTCAGCTCAGTCTTCCATACAGAGGGCGCAAAATATTGAGTGAGTTTTTAAAACTATGCTTCTGAATGATTTTCCACTTCGGATACATTTTTAAGCTTACATTTCCAGTGTGATTCCTCACAATGCTCTGTAATTGGGTTGATGAAGCCTTTTGGACAATAGGTGAGAGGTTCAAGACCAGACACTTTACCTGTGTTCACTTGTTATTCAATTGTATGACTAAGAGGGCTTTTAAAGTTTAACCTTACTCCATTGCCACTTAATATTTTAACTAACTATTGTTTCCTCTCCTCACTGCAGACCCTTTTGTTGTATCTCAGTCTCAGCCCGGCGGCTAAACCCTGTCCTCTTTGACTCCACATAGTGATCCTGCCCCTGGTCAGGAGTAATGAGCTGAAGCTAACAGCCCCGAGCATAAACAGATTCCTCAATGGCCACAGGAAATGTATGCAGCCGGCCTCGTGCTGGTTCACAAACACTATTTAATCCCACACAAGTGAGTGAGGAATACGAATAAACAGTCAAACATATATTATTCACAGGGTTTGTTCACAGCCTGACAATTGTATGACTACGAGGGCTTTTAAATACGATAGGGCTTTTAAATGGACTCAGAAATAATCAGAGGAGAGCATTTGATGTCCAGATTTAGCACAATATACAGTGGGAAGAAAAAGTGAGTACACCGTTTGGAATTTCTCACATTTCTGCCTAAAACTGTGGTCTGACCTTCATCAAAATCATGAGAATGAATAAACGGTGTATGCTTAAACTAATACCACCCAAACATTTACATTTTATAGTATTTATTTTTTGGCCCTAACATGTAAACATTCACAGGAGAGCGTGGAATAAGTAAGTACACCGCCTGAATCTCACTGAACTGCAGCAGTTTTGTAAAGAGGAACGGTCCAAGATTCATCCTGATCATTGTGAGCGTCTAATCTGCAACGACAGAAAAGCGTTACTGCTGCAAAAGAAGGGTCAGCCAGCTCTTTAATACAGGCGTTCACTTACTTATTCCACGCTGTTTTGAATGTCTCAGGTCTTTCTACAAAATATCATTGACTTTTCTTTTTTCTATTGATGACATCGCGTTGTCCAGGCCCGAGGCAACAAAACAGCCCCACACCATGATGCTCCCTGCACCATACTTCACAGTGAGGATAGGGTTTGATGTTGGTGTGCTGTTCCATTTGTCCTCCACACATGACGTTGTGTGTTCCTCCCAAACTATTCAACTTTAGGTCCATCAGTCCACCGTATATTTTTCCAGTAGTGCTGTGGAGCATCCAAGTGCTCTTTCACAAACCAAAGTTGAATAGTTTGGGAGGAACACACAATGTCATGTGTGGAGGAAAAATGGAACAGCACATCAGCATCAAACCCCTATCCTCAGTGTGAAGTATGGTACAGGGAGATTCATGGTGTGGGGCTGTTTTGTTGTCTCAGGGCCTGGACAACGTGCTATCATCAATAGAAAAAGAAATTGACCTGAGACATTCACAACAGCGTGGAATAAGTAAGTGATCCCTTGTATTAAAGAGCTGGCTGATCCTTCTTTTGCAGCAGTAACTGCTTTTCTGTAGTTGCAGATTAGACACTCACAACGATCAGGATGAATCTTGGACCATTCCTCTTTACAAAACTGCTGCAGTTCAGTGAGATTCAGGCGGTGTACTCACTTATTCCTCGCTCTCCTGTGAATGTTTACATGTTATGGCCAATAAAAATTATAAAATGTAAATGTTTGGGTGCTATTACTTTAAGCAGACACTGTTTACTCATTCTTATGATTTTGATGACGATCAGACCACATTTTATGACCAATTTAGGCAAAAATGTGAGAAATTCCAAACGGTGTACTTACTTTTTCTTCCCACTGTATTTGTCCGGTGCGTTTGACCCATCTTGTTGGTCCTGTAAATTGGATGATTTACTACAATGAAAAAAACAAACCCTGAACTGAATATTCAAACTTGTAGTGGCAAGGAAAACAGAGAATCCAACCATAAAATGTATAGTATTTACTTTAATTTAGGACTGTTTTTGCATGAATTATTACCTTACTGAAAGTACCCATCTCCCAGCAATAATATCGGACTGCAGCAGTATATGGTTTAATTTCCTTTAGAGTTTGAAACGCAACATGGAGTAGAGTCTCTGCGACCCTAGGGTTATGAGATTAACTGGGCTGCAGTGGAGAGGAGGCCACCTACCCACCATTTGGCACATTGAACATATAGAGTGGTTACAACTGAGCAGGGTGCAACAGTCATGCTAATAATACTTGGGGAAGCTTGTAAAAATCCATTTAAAAAGACTGCGTGAGGGCTGCTGTTACACTGCCAGAAACAAAATAGTAGTCTCATAAAAATAATAATGCTTAATTAAATCAACAGGAGCTGGGTTGGCTGAATGCAAAATATATGGTTTCTATTTTTACCATTGAAATATATCACAGCCATACTGTATATCAAAGCCCTCTCTGGTTGACAATGTGGTCTAATAAATGTTACTCAGGAGGAATTCCAGACCGGCTGTGATTCATAAAGCCTGCAGCCTCTAAATGTCCAACTCAGACTTTGTGCAGGGACACATCTGAATACACAGATTGTTATAGCAAAGTCTTAAACCTTTAGCAGACCCTGGGATGAGACTATAATTGATATATGGATAGTTTACACAGTATTGGACTGTAAAGTTGTTGAAATTAGCCCCTGGAGGTCATATTTTATCATTAGCGTCCACTGGGTCAACAATGTTTATGAAAGTGAGCGTGAAGCCTGCACTGAGTCTGGCAGGTCTTTGATGGTCTTTACATTATATATATTCCAACATCGCATTACTATATTGACACACCATGGCAAATGGGTTTTTTAAGTGATTTTGGCTGGGTTTGTGTGCCGTGTCTGTTTTCATATCACAGAATTTGGCAGATATTTTCTTATTGGATCAACACATCATTACTTAGGCATTGTTACATAAAATATCAGTCAGCAAATTAATAAATAAAACCATTTAACTATTTAGTCATCAAATAAAAGAACTGGCCTTTATCCAGAAGTAGAATAGCCATGTGACTTGATCGTGCATTCTTATTTTCACAGTTAATCAAGACAGTTGGTAGCGAGATATGATAATGAAAAATTGGTTTGGACATTTTGGACTCACCTATTGGTAAAGCGACAAAGAAAGGCAGCCAACAAAGTGTAAACATGCCCACAACGACCCCCAACGTTTTGGCCGCTTTCTTTTCGCGGGAAAACTTGAGAAGTTTAACAGTGAGAGAACTTCTGGCTTGGTGCGCGCGCCCTTTACCGGCTGTACCGGGGTCGTCGTTCACGTGCGAGCCTTTGTGTATTCTCAGCGTCAGTTCACCAGAGTTCATCCTCTCCCGCATCACTCCGGCCTCTAGGTTCTTAGTAGTCCGTTTGGCCACTATATAGACGCGGCAGTACATGGCCAGGATGACCACAAGTGGGATATAGAAGGAGCCCAGGGACGAGAACAGTGCGTAGAAAGGCTCCTCTGTGATCAGGCACACTGTGTCGTCCGGGGACGGCGGCTGCTTCCAGCCGAGCAGCGGACCAATAGATATTACTATGGACAGCACCCACACGCCCAGCATGGCCAGAAGCGCGCGCCTCTCCGTCACGATGCCCGGGTACTGCAGAGGATGGCTCACTCCGATGTAACGGTCAATGGAAATTACGCACAGGCTCATGATGGATGCGGTGCAGCACAAAACGTCCAGAGCTGCCCAAATGTCACAAAACACACGTCCAAAGACCCAGTAGTCCAGAATCTCCTGTGTGGCAGACACTGGCAGAACCATGGTGCCCAGGAGCAGGTCCGCGATGGCCAGGTTAATGATGAAATAGTTGGTCGGCGTGCGCAGGTGCCTGTTGCACACCACTGACAGAATGACCAAGATATTACCCGCGATGGCAAACACGATGAAAGCCCCGAGTACCAAGCCCAGCGGGACAGCCCGGGTGAGGACCACCGCTGTGTGGTTCCCTCCGGAGCTGTTCGGTGACGCACCCGCGGCCGCATCCAACCGCGAGGAAGCGTTTTCCCACAAGTTTGTGACATTGTCAGTGGTTCCACTCATTTTGCCTCAAGAGCTCCTCCATATCAGTCTGTAGAGCCCTTTGAACCCAATAAATGAAATTAAAACCACACAGCTGTCACATAGTCGTCATGGCCATTGTCACTTCCAAACGAGCAGTCTTCTTCTCGAGAGGCTGATGGAGAAGTGTGGGGGTCTCCTCTCACCGCGCGCAGCTCCGACAAGCACTGACCAAACACACAGACAGGAGCAGCGCGCGCATGACGCACAGCCCCTCACCGACCCAGGCGCATTTGCATTATTCCAGGGGACAGATAGGAGAGGTCTCTTGTTGCTGTCAGCAGTTTTATGAATAAGAAGCACTGAAAGGCTTTGGGGTCAAACCATACATTCCTGTCTCCCATTTAGACCTCCATAGTAGCAAAAACTATGTGTAATACAATCCCTAGCACTTACCCCATACACTTTCCTCAAAGAAAACAAGCTGGTTAGTTCATTAGTTCAACATGTGTTATGTGAAAGAAATGAGTCTCCACCAACAGTTTGAAAAGCTAATGCTCAAAAGGTCAGATTGATTAAGTTCATTATAAAACCAACAGTCTGTGCTTTTATGACTTGTGTTTCAGTAAAACACACTCCTATTTTGGTCATCCGTGGCGGTCCCATTGGAGTAATCTAATTTTTGATACGGGGCTCAGTTAGAGAGGAGTGACTGATTTAATGGGCTGAGTTCCGACACTGCACATTCCTGGGGCCTCGTATTTAAAGTGCTTTTTGACCAAACCTGAAGCTGTTTCTTTGGATGACATAAAACTGAAGTCTGCTCTGAAGCCTGTCACATTTTTTCCTACAGCAGCACATAACATTCCCGTGAAATAGAGCGACAATTTCTTTACCTCATTTGTCATTTGATTCAAAATGGGAAGCAAGTTCCTGTATTTTAGTAGCACTGTTGATTTTTATGGATATTTATACATTTAAACAGCCAGGAGAAGTCTTTTAGTGACTCCACACATATTTATTCCATCCAATAAAAATGTTGCTGTAGATGATAAAGTACATAATGAAATAATCGCTGCTAAAATGTCTCTAACTCCACTCTGTCTCCACTTTGCTCTAATTGAAGTTTAATACAGCTATTTTCTGAAAGTTACAGCAATTTTGCGGACTACTATTCACACACAGTGATAAGCCACTTCTGAAGCCACAGCTGGACTGGGACAGACCGAGAGAAGCTTGGTTGCTGATATGTGTCTATACGGTCCTAAACACAGCACCACTGGATCAAATGCACGGGACCTTTATAGTTGTGTGCAAATGCTAAAAAAAAACTGCTCCAAAGCAAGAATTCCCAGAATAAATACAATTCAAGAATATTTAGATAAAATTATTAAAAGAATAATAATAATCTATCAAGTCTGAGCATGTGTTATGGTTATCTCTTTGCCTTTGCACCAGAAACCAAAAGGCAAATTGTCTGGTCTCTGTATTCACAGACAATAAGTGCTCCTTGACTGCTCCTTCAGGAGGGATTACCAGCCTCGTGCCCACACATCTTTTAAACAGGCTACAGAATGCAAGAATTATAGGGATCTTACAAGACAAATCGCCTTATGTCACTTCAGATTCAGCTGCCTTTTAGTGCCACGATCAGGTACATTACACTGACCATCATTTGATCGAAAGCGCTGAACTTTCAAATAACACGGAAGCTGCTCAGGGCCCCTGCCAAGAGTTGCGGGAGGAGAAAACTTTCATATCTTGGACTCAAAATCTTTCTTTAATACGGGATTTTTCTGCCTTTTGGAGCACATTAGTGGGGAGTGGTTTGAGAGAGAAGATCAGTGTCTCTTGCCAAGTTACAAGAGAACAAACAAGTGCATCAGAAAATTTGAAGTACTGTGAAAAAGTAAATGCTTTTATTGATGTTAACTGTATGTATTTTCTCCTAAATATTGTGGTTTGAATCCAGTGACCAGTGATCCAGCACTCTGGTTCGGGAGTCATCCGCTGTTCTGCCACCCCCTAGAAATTACACTATTGCGCAGTATTTACAAACAGATGCTTATAATTGTGTCGACATTTTTAGATTATCAAATTATTTGTGTAGATCGTTATTATTATTAAAACTATAATCCAGAAAGATAAAAAGTGAAAATAAATGGAAAGGGCATTCCTGTTTTCTTTTGTCTCTGTGGGTTTTTCTTCGGAAACCTCTTGTGTTCAAAGTCTGCTCTAGACAGCCTCTCGGGGCAAAGGCCAGTGCTCCCTCTGAAGCACACATGGTCAGTATTACCACAGCAAACAACAGTATCAAACTCATCAGACTGCCACACAGACAACCAGTGAGATACAGAAGCACCCGCCACCAAATTACAAAAGTGAAAGTATATACAGGTATGTGATATTTTATGACGGAAAACTCATGTATGACTGAGAGCATGAACAACTCTGCAGTTTTGTGCCAATTGAGACGAAAAACCACACACAGCCCTCAATCTGAGTGTAAGATAATTGAATAGACCTCAGGAAACAAAAAAATGACAAACAAGGAGGTATCCAGGCGAGACTCACTGCTAAGCCACACATTTATGGTTCTGGCTAATGGGCGTTCATTGGACAGTAAAACAGATTAACTGCTAAGCTCTTCCCAGAAGATGGTGAAAGACTGTTGTGGAGCGGAGGGAGCTGCGCAGGAGGAAGAGGAAGGAAGAGATGGAGCTGACCAGTGCAGGACACCATGCTCTGAAACAGGGACAAACCCAGGAGGCAGTGCACCATTTCAGGGATCAGAGGAGACTGAAGGCAGCCAGCCAGGTTCCCCCGCAGGTGCTACGGTTTCCTCTATCTCCAAAAACATGCAGGTCAGGTTGACTCACAATGGCAGCGGCTCAGGACTAACACCTGAACACTGTTTCGTTGTACGCTTGTACAAACATTGCTATGATGGATCTGAGGTTATTGCAGCTGGCCAAGGCGAGGTTCAGCAACCTCATCTACTGAGGACTGGAACATCCTGAATGGCCAGGTTATTCCATTAATGTATTTCTTCTTCCCTGATGACATGGGCATATTCCAAGATGACAATGCCACATTCCCTGAGCTCAAATTGTGAAAGAGTGTTTCCTGGACCGTTATACATATTTTCACACATGAATTGGCCACAACGGAGTTCAGACTTTAATGCCATTAAGAAGCTTTAGGATGTGCTGGAGAAGGCTTTGCCCAGTGGTCACACTCTCCCATCATTAATACAAGATCTAGGTGAAAAATGAATAAGATGAATAAACATGAATGAATAATTGAACAGAAATAAATCTAGTGATGTTGCAGAAGCTTATCAAAATAATGCCATAGCCAATGTGTGTCTTAATCAAAGCTAAACGCGATGGAACTCAATCTTTTTTGTTTGGGGTAATGTATGTGAATGTGTTTGTATGTAAGTGATAACCATAATGAAATAATGATGTTTTTCTTGTTGATGACAGTAATTAGACACACATACAGAGTGCCTTGTTTCTGCTAGTCTGTGCTTTAAATAAAAAAATTGAAGTAAATAAAAAAGAGCATGTTTCCTGAATTACACATGCACCCATACAGTGCTTCTCTGCAAATAAGTTTGACTGCTGTTTGATTACTATTTTCTACTTGAGTTATTGATTGATTGATTGATTGATTGATCTTCCCCTAATGTCCTCCAGCATAAAACCAGATGTAATGTAAAGAAGCCATTAAGTTTATTGCCTCATTGGAGAACTCACACTGACCTGCTGTTTTACGGTGTGAGCCCCCATTGAGCGAGCGGCACGCCCATTAACTGTCACACTCAAGAGGAACGTTTTTTCTCTTCGAGTCAACAAGGTCAAAACAATACCTCGTAGAGATCTGATCTTCCCCACAGCAAGGGTCAAACTCATTTAGAATGCCTTCAGACCTGCACACATCTGAACAAATGGGAAAAAACATAAGAGGGAGGTAAAAAAACAACAACAACAACAGACTAAATAGCCATGTAGACCCATTACAATGAAGCAATCTGGAGACAAGCCATTTATATTTCAATTATGATATCAGCATTTATACAGACTAAGGCTGCTGTCTTTCTATGGGAGCGGAACATGGTCTTATATTAGCAGACTGTCGTTCCTCACTCCTCCCCATTTACATTAATTACACCATTCGAGACAGAATCCTGCTTTAGACCTGGTCTCGTGCTTGGCTGGTTTAGTCTTGTTCTATAGTCCTGACTTCTGGTTTACATGTGGTTTAGTCCTGGTTTAGACAGACATGAATAAATATACAGTATTCACACCTTATTATGGAATGGAATGGAAGCTTATTTGTATAGCGCTTTTCACATGACACAAGTTTGTACTTCATTCACTCCACACACGGCGGTGATAAGCTACGTCCTGTATGTAGCCACTGTTTCCCCTGGGGTCGACTGACAAAAGTACGACCGCACACATCCTCCATTCTTCACACACACACATCATTCATCCTGGCCTATTGTACATGTTTTGAATGGTAGGGGAAACGGGAGTACCTGGAGGAGACCTGGGGAGAACATGCAAACTACATAAAAAGGCCCCGTAACAGGTGGGAATCGAACCCAGGACCTTCTCACTGATCGCCAAAACAGCGAAGCACTACATATGACAAATGTATGTGCATTTTGCTCAAGAGTGCATTCTCCCACATTCAACCATGTGAAGATGCAGTTGCATCCCCCACATCATCAATCTGGTCTAGCCTGGAAAGGGTTCATGACTCTGGGTCCAAAGGGGGTGTGTAGGAGTGCTTAGAACTCCCCTTTGGGCGCAGAGCGATTTGGTTTTGGCTGTCGAAACACCCACAAAAGACCTGTCCCATTCTGCTCCCATGGAAAAGGGAAAAGTGTAGAGTAGATTAGTTTTATGTGACATCACAAGCCAACTCTTATTGATGTAATTTGTGGATTGTTGTGTTATAGTTCTTATTAAATGTGCAATGCATTCAATAGGACAGAGATAGGCAAATCTGCGATAGGTGGTGAGTCGATTGTTATCCCCGGCGTAGCCCAAACTCATGCACCACTTTCTAAGAAAAGTACTAGTGTTAGTTGTACATTACAGGGGAGTCTGGGGGAAATTGACAATGTTTTCACAAATTGTTGAGTAGTCTAGCAGGTGTTTAGATCTCTGTTGTGTGCAGTCATATTTCTCATAATCTTAGGGGGCCAATAGATATAAACCTGGGGTCTGGATTTGACTCCCGGGCCTGATGTCGCGTACCTCTGTATTAGGACAAACGGGCTCCTGGCCCATCTGAGAGTGTGACATTATCGCCTGGGTGCACATTGAGATAACCATAGCCAGCACTTTTGTACAAGTCTTAAGCACCATAGATTATCGTACAAAAGGGAGGGAAAGGATTTACTGAACCAAGAATCTTTGCACAATAATCACAATCAAATAATGACTATAATTCTAGTTGACACTTACGTGTGGAGAGCCAATCTGTCCTCTTTAAAGAACCTGACGCCAGAAATAAGCTCTACTATTTATTTGTACATCCTCAACAAAACACAGCAACTTATTTTATAATAAAAGTATTTTCAACACCTGAATGAATTATAAAAATCCCATGACATTCAACGATGCGGTCGCCAGACATTGGTTCTCCAACAAGTACCACCTCATTAAATATTGGACCTTCTAAGTCCCATCAGGCCTAAAGCGAAGATTGAAACAGGACAAAAGCGGGTCTAAAAATGGTTTGAAATGAATTTGAATTGGACTAATCAGAAAACATTAGTACTGTATGATGCATTATGTTTGTGAAGGCTCTCATTCATCCAGAAAGCATTAATCGTAGTGAAGCGTTGTAGGGAAGCATACGATGCAAAAAAACAACTAATCTTTAAAAAAAATAAAAGAAATCCATTTAAAAAGGCAAAAAGACCCTGAATACCACCTGAAGAAGCCCAATGCCGCAGTGGTATGCACTGTACCACCGTTTGAGAACTATTGACATAAGGGTTTAAAATATGCTTTTGCACCATGGAAAGGAAAATGTTATGCTTTTTCACAAAACAGCTTAAGAGTACTTGGAATATGATAATGTTAATTAAATACAATTTTTTATCATTAGACATATGTTTTATAGATTACTCTGCACCACACAGACTATTACTAATAGTGGCCCTATCCAAGCGTTTAGCAGTGAATAAATACAAATCTGTTTGAATCCCAAAAGACTGGACTCAAACTTGAATGTGAATTTCTGAACTGTACTTGCTCAATAACTTTAGAAATCTCATGTATCTTGTCCCAAAGGCGACTCGGACTGGACCAGGAATAAGAACTTATATAAACAGGAAAAGACTATTCTGTGAGTCACGACAGATGACTCAACTACCACAATAAAAACTATATATAAATAGCATTTTACATTTCTCTTTTCTTATCCACTATTTGGCCTCGTTCACTTCACATTTCTTAAGCTGAGATACATGATTATTGTGTGGATAAATGTGGACTCAGTATGACATAAACCCAGTAATTTATACTGAATCATTGAACCTTTTGTTAAAAATAAAATTATTTCCAATTCTGGTTGTGTTTTCTATAACCATTTACAATTCACTGAATTGCACGTTCTCCTGTTGTTGAAGTTATGACCAAATATGGAGAACGCTTATGTGTTGATTGCATAGTAACATATAAGCTTCCTCTGGAAATAATAGTTGTTCTTGGCTGTGAGCAGCATTGCCAACTGACACTGCGCCTGCGATCTGTCTGTGCAGTTTGCTGTTCGTGTCTAATTTGAACCTAAATGATTTCAAGCATTGGTAAAATTATAGTTGGAGTATAAGGCTCGGTAATAAGTTTAGGACTACCTGCTCCCGACAGCCACATCTCCACATCCTGAAGGGTCAGTGGGCCTCTTGCACTATAGAAAGAGGGACATGGAGTTTGTTTCTAGTCTCACCATTGAAGAGCAAAAACCTTTCCTGCACCCCAAAAAGCGCCATGGGCATAATGCAACAAGATACAGCAAAAGCTGGTATTTAGTGTTTGCTTGACCTGCCCCCTTCATCTTGTTTTGTCTCTGGCCATGTGGGTTTTGTTATCTCGCCTTTCCACACCATCACGGATTTACACACTGTGCAATTGGATATTTCCTTCTTCACATCAGTGCTCTACCTGAGGCCACGAGCCTCTGAGAAAACTGCAAACTCCAGCACTTTCTAAAAATTATATCTGACAATGGCCAAATGGACGAAGAGTAGTGTCACTTTAACTTGATTAAGCGCTAGAAGAGGTTTTTGGCTGACCTCTCGTGCCCCTGTGCAGTAAGTGCTCAGGGCGGGGCGTATGATGGAGACAGAGGCGACAGCTGATGAAGTAGAAGAATGAAGGTGTGCTCATACAGATTCTTGGCCGGTGATTTGGGACTAGGGAAGGATTTGGCATAAGTCCAGTGCTGAATAGTCACTTCCACAGTATGGCCAAGACAGACCATTAGATGATTAGCTCTGATGTTTGGTGAGAAGAGCGAAACTTGCATCTACAGTATTTCTACTGTCGTCTGCACCGCAACTCTGGTGGACTTCCAAATGGAAACATTACAATCGGCAGCTTTCCAGCATAATTGCGTATCTCAATTTTGGGCCAAGCTGACTTTTTTTATTTCATGTTAAAACATCATCATGGGCTTTATCATCAGCCCATCAGAAGAGTAAAGATCCTAAATCTTTGGAGAGTCTAAAGAGTTTTCCCCAAAAAACATACAATGAATCAATTATGCTTTGAGGCTGATGAAATGTGAAAATCAGATCGGCTGAGAGTTGGCTGCAGACCCCAACACTGGAATGACCATCTAATATGAACAAGCAGAATATTATGTTAAAAAAATATTTGGTTTGACTCATTTTGGGAGTTTGAAGTTTGGAGAATGAAGAATAAAACGGGAGTTGTTGCTTAAAGGGAGCATTGTGCATTGGTGACAGAGGTACAATAAACCACATGGAGATGACAAACTTCTTTAAGCAGATGAAAGTCCTGATGAATTATGTTTGAGTGGCTTTGTCTGTGTTTGACACCAAAGCTTTTGTCGATGTAATTGCAAGAAAAGCAGTGACTATCATGAGTTTAAATCTATGCAGCAGCTTTAGTGGATTTGGCCATGGTCCTTGTCAGAGCCTATCAAGGAAATGAAAAGGAGCAAATGAATGGAGACCTTGTACCAGTCCCTGAATGATAATCACTGCATGTTAATAAATATTATGATGCAAATTCAAGGATGGCGCTGAGCCATGAAAAATACAGTAGAGAGCTGTCAGCAAAAGGCGACATTAGCATTGCAAACTCCACATGCAGGAAATCTGTTTGCTGAATCTTGTTATGTTATATGATATGACCTTCCTGCTTCAGATGATGGACGTCTCACTCACTCATCTGTTCTCCCACAAGTGACCCTATGATTTCATCACTGAAGTGTCTGACTTTGACATTTGGAAAAAATGTCCATGCAAATCAAGCTAATGTCAATATGTTAATGTCCGAATCCTTCATTATCTTTAGTCACAGTGTTATGAATAGTGTTAGTGCAGGCTCAAAGTCAAGACAATTTGTTCTCCCTTTGACATTAATTCGATGGCTTCAGAAATTGATTACCGTTAAAAGCTCAGTTATGTAAATAATAGGTGTAGGTTTAATCAATGTTACACATAAAATAATACTATGGGAACAGGAGGATTAGCTAGAATTTGTTTTGTTAATGGCCTCAAGTTATACATGATACCATAGAGTCATTTGGAAGTGGAGCATTAAATGGCGACTGCTGATCATATTGACCACTTTCTAAAATGAAGTGATCAGAGACCTTTAGGTCATTGATCCTTAAACAGACAAAGTCAAAGAGAGGTCACACGCCATTGAGTTTGTCTCAGCTGATTGTGCAAGTGCTTGCGTCAATCGCCACCACTTTCCCAGAAGACCTTTCCAAAAGAGCGAGGTCCAGGACTGTTAGCTGCACTAACCCCAGCACCAAGCGGCTGAGTGTTATGGGTAAAGAGGTTATGGCTAAAGAGAGTGATGCAGAAGGGCCTGTGCACCAGGCCCTCCACATCCATTCGCATTCATTAAATAGGAGGACATCTCGTCCTCAAGTCCCGGTGCTCAGCTGTCACTCGCTCGTCCTTTTGTCAATATGAGACATGTTTTTTTTTTCTGTGTACACAATTTCTTCCCATATAATGCACACACTTTAGATCGTGTCACCTGTGCTTGGCCTATTGTGTGGTTTTAGATTGATGGGCAAAACAAAAGGAAATGCATACAAGCAGGGAATTTTTATCCACATTGTACATTGACCTTACCCAATTGTATACAGGCTTGAGAACCCGGGCAAGATGCAGAGCACTTTGTTTACTCAGTTGTCAACATGTGTGGCAGGGAGGGCATAATGAAACAATTTTGGATTAAATAAGAAAGGTGCCACAATATAACATAGGCAAAGTTGAGCAGGCTAACATGAAAGTGGATGTTTGTGATGAGATACAGGGCTTCTCGTGGTCTGTTATGTTGACCTGAAGTCATGTGCATCAGACTTTAAAAACAGAAGAGTATGATCATGGTCTCTGACTCTGGCACAGTAAGTCTATGAATGGAGCCCCCGCAGTGAGGGGAAAACTACAGTTCCTGAGGTCTTTGTAAACTCGCATCTGTCAAGGCTAAAAACAGAAAAAAACATGTTGAATCCAGCTGTGGAGAATATGGTTTATTTGTGTTAATGGTTGTTACCCCTGAAGAAGTTTCCATAACAAACATATGGCTATGAACAGAAACAGGCTTTACATTCAGGCTGAGTGAGCTTCGACTTTTTTAACTTTAACAAAACAGATACAATTTTATGATGTAACTGAGGGAATGCTAAATTAATAGTTATTTTAAATGATAAAATATTCCATTGATTATCTTTTCCAGGGGTTGGCAGCATGAGCAAAACATGATTTTAGAACAAAAGAATGGTTGCTACTGTTACAAACGTTTTAAAATAACAGCACCCATATCTGATAGTGAGTTGCATTTAGCAAAGTTTAAAGGCCTAAACTAAAAATGTCTAAAACCTATAACTATAACTCATGTTGATGGTCAAATTGCTGTGTTTTGATAGACTGGTAAAACATAGAGCCTCATGAAGTTGCTGTTATTCGGCAAAACCATGCTGTTCTTTACTATCAATAACATGCTGTTTGGTTTGATATAACACATTTCTTTCAGGATGCAGCCATTTCATTTCTGTAAAGTAAAAATACAGATGCATAGTATTTCGGGGGAACCAAGACTAGGATAGTTCAAAATGGTAACAAAAACAAACGGTTGACGTCTGTGTTAGCTAACCGGTTACATGATGGTCACTCCTAAAAATATCGGCTCGATAGTAAAAAACGAAAAGGGTCTCATCGACATACTGACTTGCATAAAACTCAATAAATGGACAAAAACTGTCTTTGTTCCGGACTAATACATGTCTGTGCATGTAAATGTAATGGCGAAGAGTGAACACGCATCAGATGTGACCATTTGTTTAGTGTTACATAATCACTCACAGCGTGAACTGCGTAAAGTGCATTTTGAAATCATAATACAGCATCAGCACAAGAAGCACAGTAATAACATGGTATAGGATGGAAATACATATACAGTAAATAGTAACGGAAGACAATGCATTATACTGTGTGTTTTCTATTGTTTCTATTTCTATTGAACAATCAAAACTGGGTCAGGCTAAATCATGAATCATATAGACCCTTTAATTGTTTGTAAAATTCCGGGCTTAGCTGGAGGCAGGAAGCTGATTCCTATCTATTTCCATTGTAGCTGTTGTCATAGTAACGATAAACAAATGTCTAACTGTTGTTGGAAATATCAGATAAACCTTATTTTATCGTCTCAAATGTCATTCCTCTTGTTCTTGCACCTTAAGCCACAACAGGACCACATGTTTCAGTTGTAGTTTTACACTTAAAATCGCTAGTTTTAGTTTAATCTTATTTCTCTTGATCACTTCCTGCCTCCAGCTGATGTCACTGATGATGTCAGCAGTTAAAGGGTCAATATTACCATGAAATAGGTGTGTGTCATGTAGTTACTGTGCATGTTATATGGTGCTCTGCTATTTCCTTTATACAACCATGATATTACTGTAAAGATAAGTACTTGAGACATTTGGCATGTTTTATTGCCTAATTAAAGAACACAATGTTAAAAGCAGGAAAAGATACATGCATATAGATAACATGGCTACAATTGCTGCTGTTTTACAATATTTATGCACCCTGGTATTAGAAGAGGCAGGAATAAGGCGATCCTATAGATTATTTACCAGGTTTTCTGTAATAAATTTCAGCTCAAGGGATCCTTGGACATTTGGTGCAGAATCAATGACTGGCAGCTGATAATGTCACTTTGCTTGGGTGAGTAATCATAGGTCGGAAAGATGAGACGGGCTTATGGAGGCTCAAACATACAGTGAAAAAGCATTCTGTTTATCTATAAGTCTGATGTTGAAAAATACTGCACTTAAAAACAAAATGCATTCGCCAAAGGAAGCAAATAGTACTAAATATGTTTCACATGGGGATCCGTAAATAACTCTTAAATTAGGCCTAAAAGATGGCTCTCTTGACATTGAGCATGGCCAAAGCTCGGTGAAGATAAGATATTTTCATCCAGGGAGATCTATTTGGATTAGGGACTTTTCTTAAGACGACTGAAAAATAGGTCTGAGAGTCAAAACGAGTTTGAAAATTTCCACTGGGAACAACTATCAGGTGCTTCACTTCTGTGTCTAGTCATTCGTCACGTCGATCGTTATATAAGACTTTATAACATAGAAACATCAATCTCTCCCAATGAAAACACTTTTGGATGTTGTCAGAACTCAAATTCCGCCGTTTTGGAAGCATGTGATAGTAATTACCATCTTGATGTACTAAGCGTGAGCTGTGATAGATTTGTTTGTGTGTACTGTGTTTCTCCGTGTTTGGGTAAGTCTGTGAATGCGCCGCACTGTGAGGCTGGACAGGCTCGAGACACCGGAGTTTAATGAGGATTGATGCTGAAACAGTGAATCAACTGCTAATGTCTTCCAGCAGTTTACTGTATAGTTTTTATTTGCAGAACAACAAGTACATTTCTGCACTCCTCTTTTAAGTGCGCTGTGCTCTCCGATCCTCTCGTCTCATCGGAATGACAGTAATCGAAAGTGGACAGGCATTTGTGATCATAAGTTTCTTGGACTTTCTGAGTTTCCTCTTTACGCTATAGCACTCTATCGTGTAAACCATTTAGGCTATATCGTTTACACAATAGATTCGCACAGATGGCGAATCCGAGAATGAAAAACTCATTATATGCACTAGTTTGTATAATGGTGTTAAAGCGGTATATAGCAAAGCAATAGCAGAAATCATAGGTTATCAAATATCATTGATTCAGAAGCTTCTTGTCACTCTGAAGTCAATGACAAGACTGAGTAACACACACGCTGGGAGACTATTTGTTGGCCAGTCTCATCATTTGAAGAAGAAGCATCTGAGCAGAAAGATGAAACATACTCAAACAATCCAGTCCAATATTTCAAAACCTATACGGTGGGAAATGTCTTATCATGTTATTTGGAATCAACTAACTTTACACTCTTCCTCCTGACAGTAACACACTCGTTCCAGCGCCACATTACAGGTCTGGACTTAATGCGAAAGGTACTAATGAAGTACCTTTCACCTGGCCTCAATACATAGTGTTTTTATTTATCTATTTTAATTTCTACTTGAATAATGGCAATCCCATCTGTACATCGACATAGCTATGACCTATAATTTGTACATCTGACATAAAACTCAACACTCCTTCCTTACCGCTATAGTCGGCCCTGGCTCTGAACTTCCTGCTGTTTTGTTCCAACTTTGTGTGGATGCTAACGTAGCTCTTTTCTTAATTAGCCGGAGAAGGAGCTGCTCATTGTCAGCGCAGCAAATGGATCAGTGCCCTCCGATAGTGACGTGAAACAGCTAATTTCAAGGAACACTGCTTCAGGAGACATGGCAGCGTTGAGTACGAATACGCTCACACTCATTTTCATGAACACCATGTGCAAATTTTGAGTGAAAAATGCATCATTAAATTTGGCATAATTTGGCCCTGTGTTAAATCCCCCCTCCACCTTGATAACAAGACATACCATAGCTCATTTTAAAATCAATATTTAGTCAAATGAACACAAAGCCTGACTGACAGCTACTGGGAATGGTCAATCAATAAATGTATAATATTTTGGCTCTCAAGGACAGCCAAATCAAACCATCGTTTTGATCTACACAATAAACAACCTTCAGCCTGAGATATGCATAAAGTTAGGACCACCTTTGAGTTTTATTTACCTGCTTTATTTACAATTCAAATGCCAGTGTGTAACAGAGGTTCTGAATTACAAGTAATAGTCCCGTACTGCTCCCTAAGGCTAATCTAATTCACGATAAACTGCTGTAATAGGAGTATTTTGATAATCATCACTATCAAGTGTAGAGTAGCGCTAATAGCTTCCAGACCAGAATGTATGTGGTACCCTGAACGGGCTTTTCCATTTAAACTCATGATATCGCCTCAATCGAAGCACTTAAAAAGATCGCAAAGTGGTCTTGACCTGTTATCTGAAGCTGTTCATATTAAAGCTTTTTGGTATCCACCCAAAAGCAAACTCTAAGCCGAAGGTTTCGTCTGTCATGATCGCCACAAAGAGATACAGACATCTGGTCAAAACTACAGAAAATCTTGAGCCAGTGAAGAATGTGGGTCTGAATTAATGTTTTTGAGCAGATAGACTTTTTATTTTATTTTATTTATTTGGTTGGGACAGTGCATGTTGATTAACATACATGGGACTCGTGCATGTAAACACGGCACACGGGATTGAAGCCATGGGCCGCCGTTGTCCCACTCTTGCACTCTCAAACACACTTTCATTCATCCTGGCTTATTGTACATGTTTTTAGTGGTAGGAGGAAACCTATACGCAGACACCGGAGAACATGCAAACTCTACACAGAAAGGCCCCATATGGGGATCGATCCCGGGACCTTCTTGCTGTGAAGCACGAGCGCTAAACTGCTTTGAAGTTGTAACTTAAAATAATAATAGTTTTGGAATAGAAAACTGTAAAAGCTCCTATGCTTCATTACAGTTCTGTTGTATGCAAAATACGTATTGCTGTCATGAATATACATGAATATATTACTGTCATCAATTAGAAAGCCAGGGGACCCATCTCCAGATGTGGCAAATGTTCAGAATGACCTGACTGGAGGATTAACCTATTGTGTATGTTTTTAGTTTTGATTTATTTATTTATTATTTAATCTTTACTTCACCAGGAAACAAAAACATACAACTCTACATTGTGAGTTCAATTAGACACATTGAAAGTCTCTTGAACATACAACCTATAGGAGCTTTTTTTATGTATGACTTATTTGTGCAGCTGATAAACTGAATTTCCTTCGGGATTAATAACGTATATTGTATCGTATCGTATTGTAAACATGCAAACTCCACACGGAAAGGCCCCGTCTGGGACCTTCTAGCTGTGAAGTACAAACACTAACCTCTGTGCCACTGTGCCGTTATGTAATAGTGAAGAGTTCTGTCGTGACACTGTGACCTCAGCCACTCTTTGAGTCACCCCTGTGTTTTCTCTGGATGATGATCTCAGGATAAGCTTGTTCAACCCCTGACCCAGCAAGTTACCAGTCCAAAAGGTTCTCAATCAGTTACTTTTCTAAATCATTTACTGTCCTTGACCTGGCACAAAACTGACTCTCGCAAAGACCTGGAAAAGAAGCTTCACACTCTATTTGTTTACAACTACCAGAGGTCCCGACTGTTTGCCCTGGGACTGGGTCAGACTTGCACTTGGGCATGTCTGGTATGTCTAAGGTCCCAATCTCAGCTTCTGTTCTCACTTGTGGTTTTTTGTCTATCCCTCTCTTCCAAACATGAGCAGCAGCGACCAGCTTCCCATGTGAAAACCCTCTGGATTTGCCAGAAGTCTAGGACTGTCCTGTACCACAGATACTGACCCCACTCCTCATGAACTCCATCTGTTTATCTTTGGCTACAAGTGAAGCTTCTTATAAGGCCTGGCACAGTTACTTTACCCCTTTTAACCTGAGATTCCCGATTTAGTTTCTTGTAGTAAACACATTTTTTCCTCACCATACAGTATCTTGTAAACGCAGCCATTTGTGACTACCATTCGATGGCTGTATCTAACTATAGCACAGTTTTATCAGTCACAATGCGGAAGAAAGCGTCTGAATCAGCAGAATCTGTAATGGTGTTTCACCCTTAATCCACATTTTCTAACCTGGAAGGTGGAACGTGTTTTTATTTACATACAGCGGGTGATGCGCCTTTAACGTACTCTAACCACAGAGCTTATAGAACTGATTATTTTTAAGGCTGTTCAATACATACACAATTGTGATAAAACAAACACTGGTAATAGTGGCTTATTGTGACAGCCAGGTCGTGTGACATTATAAACTCAAGGCTGCTGCAATAAATCAACAAAGATACAACTGTAAATTAACTGTAAATTCTCTGTCATGTACGGAATATTTTTAGCTTTGACCAAAATTTTTGAAAGGCGTTTGTCATTTTGTCGGATTGAAAATGAAGCCGTAATGAAAGTCCAAACGCAGCACTGCTCTATCTCGGAGCGCGGCCTTCTGGGCTCTAGCGCAGCTATATCACTGGAGCATGCCGCCTGGTTTCGCTTTGCATTTCGCTCTGCAATTAGACAGCCTTTTACTGCCAAGATGTTTCCAACATGAGGCATGCTCACATCGGAGCTGTGAGTGCATTGACTTAGATAAATCCACGAAGGAAAGAGAGACGAGAGAGAGAAGGCGTGGTGCACCACAAAGGTACGAAGCCACGGACGGCGCGATTAGTGCAGGCTTCAAAGACGCACGATGTCTATTTAAACCCCCAAAAAATGCAATGGGAGATTAATTTAGGACGGATAAAAATCGCTCATGACGGATTTTTTATGACCCTGTCCGTCAAAATGACGGAGAGAAACTATCCCTGGCGAAGCCACTGGTTGCAGGGGATTCATTAAAAATACTACTGTATTTATTAGTCAAAAGATTATGTTTGTGTGTTAATAATTAAGCTATGCTCTCAAAATCATACATTTTAATGTAGCACTGTATAGGGCCAAACTATATTGGAAGTATCGCCAGAGTCCATAAACAAAAGCTCCAGTAAAATATGTTTAAATTGTGAAAATACTATTTATTTTCAATAAATGAATAATAATGAGTAATGAATAATGAATAATGAATGTATAAAATGGCTTACACGTGTGCTACACTTTACAAGCTTGTGTCACAAAGGCAAGGCAAGGCAACTTTATTTATTTCGTACACAAGGCAACTCAATTTTCTGGCAACTCAAGGCAACTCAATTTTCTGCTACATTGTAGTCCCATCGGCCCTGGTATTATCCTCTCCTCCAAGGGGTGGAGGAGTTTGAGCACGGTAGGGTCTCCCATGGCAAGCAGGTCCTAGTTGACGGGTCTGACAAAGAGCGGTTCAGAAGCCCCTTATGAGAGACAAACAGGCCCGGTTAGAATCGTGAGGCCGTCCTTCTGTGGACCCACCACCTGCAGGAGGAGCCATAGGGGGATTAAATAATTTCGTGGGCCGGAAGTGGCCCGTCATCTGAATTTGTGCCTGGAGGTGAAAACACTTAACACTTAAGTGTTTTCATTTTCCACAATTAAAAACAGCAGCACTACCGTAGGACTATTGATGTTTAATCAGATAGTACAACATTGCTCGATGCAGAAGTGTGGCCTTGTATTACCTCAAACACTAGAAGGTACAGTAAAAACCGTCCAACGGAAGAAATTTAAAACTGCAGAAACATTTTGTACGTTTCAAATGGCTCCAATTGCAATGTCACAACAACATTTAGAGTGGTGCTTTATACACCTGTGTTTGGGGTTATGCGTACCAAAGGACGAAGGCAGACTCTTGAACTCAACTCTTTCTATATCTTTTACATGTTGGACCCAAACCAGCTCTAGAGGTCACCATCATTGCCCCTGCTCTCACCTAAGCTCCATTATGGTTCAGCTTCTTCTACCTCTCAATAGCTGCCCACACAAACCTCGCTTTTTTAACGCACTATACAACATAGGGCTCATCACAAATACTTACACATCAGTACAGGGTAAGCAGGAATGGGTGAATGTCAGGGGCGTAGTACCTCTGGACGACCGCTAACTCCTGTCTTTTTAAACACACCACCTATTTTAGGGCATAACATTGTCAATCAGAAGGGCAAGCAGGTGCCGGGCAGCTGGGAGAGGTTATACATCTTTTGACAGCTGCCCACTCAAACCTTGTTTTTTTTTAAACGCAACACAAAACATGAGACCCATCACAAATATATCAATACATAATTTTCTTCCTTTTGTGCCCGTACGCGCTTGCCTGTATATGTCGGTGTGCGTGGTGTGGTTTGATGGTCTTGTCGTTGTTTCCATTGGCACGGTTGTCACCACTGCATCATTGTAGCTACACTCATATGTATGTGTATGTGTATGTATGTATGTATGTATGTAAATGTGTATGTGTGTGTGTGTGTGTGTGTGTGTGTGTATGTATGTATATGTGTGTATATATATATATATATTATTATTTATTATGTATTTTATATATAGTTATTTTTTCTTCATGTGTTTGTATATATATATATATGTATTTGTGTATGTGTGCATGTATGTATGTATATTTATATATTTTTTATTATTATATATATATTTTTCTATTATTATTTCTTACTTATTATTTTCATTTCACTGGGTGTTAAAAAAACATATATATATTGTGTTAATTCTGACATGCTAATTGTGTAATTATAATATGAAACTTATGGCACAATAAAAAAAAGGTTCAGCTTCTAAGCATCATAGTAGAAAATAGCAAAAAGTTGGTGTACAATGTGCAGTAATTCCCATGTGGAACACTGACCAAAATGCCATTACCCAAAGGAGAAAGGACGGAAATACAAAGCGTGAAGGGTAAAAGGTTTTAGCTCGTGTTGTCTACAAAACCCACACATTCAAAATAAGAAATGCTTGGAATACTTTATATACCCAAGTTATCAAAACACTCTGGGAAACTCAAGTAAAAGTAATTAAAGATGAGCCTTATCTTAAAGCACAAAGACTATTTACATTTTACTCCACTAATACTTATTCAAATAAATTGTGATAAAAGGAAATAACTGGTAAATATGAATCCATTATCAGGACCCATTAAATTAAAGAATCTGATATGCACATAGCACATTCAGTGCAACTGCCAGGCTGAAAGCTGAGTGTAGCTTTGTGTTAAATTCATATTTTTTCCTCATTTCTCCACGCAGAGGTTTGCAAACGTTCTCTTCTGTATTTTGGGAAGCAGGGCCTGAGGTCCAGTCGTCACAGACAGAATGTGCTATCCTCCATTTCCTTTTGTCTAAAGCTTCTTTTATCTGCACTGCTTCAAGTTTACAGAACAAGAGTGCTTTATTATAGCTAAAGTTGTTTGTGCTGCACGATGTTCTTTCACTGCAGCTCTGATGCTTTTGAACAACGGACAATCTCATAACTCTCCATAAACACTGAGAAAGGGTTTTAATTGTGCATTGAAAAAGGAAATAGTTATTGTTCTCTATTTTTCACATTTACTTAGTTCTAAAACCAAGTTGTCAAATTCTGTTTGACCTGAATTATCAAGATTATAGAAAAATGCATTGCAAAAATGTGTTATGGAAGAATGTAAAATAAAATCTGTAAATATATATATTTTTTTCATACGTCATAAGTTGAGACTGTTACCTTACTTTTGGTTATGTCTTTTTTCTATCCCATGGATTCACCCAGCTATGTAAGGACCACACTTAGATCCGCTGCTATCACTTTATACACCTACACATCTGTAAATACAATCCCGCTGTTGTTCTATGTCAATTGTTGTCGTCTTACCATATTTTACTTTTTTATTTACTTATTTATTTTAATATTCTTTATGCATGCCCCTATTAGCCTTATTTTCATTTCTTTCTTTCATTTATTCATTTATTTCAGGCAATGGCACAGAATGTACAAGGTAGACAAAATATACAGTAGTTAAGTCATTTGTGCAAAAAAGGAATATACAGTATGTAAACATAACAATCCATTTCTACCTGAAAGGGAGTGGGAAGAAGATAATTTATTTAATCCCACCTCCAGTTCCCCATTCAGAGATTAATACATTCAGCTTCACTGTTACTTTGTTCAAGGATTATTATACAAATGTTATATCATGGTAGCGTTACCACAGGTAACAATAATTATTACATTGTAACAAAAATGTATACCAACAATATAAGGAGAATGAACAATAACAACACTATATTTATTGTTTAAAGTTTTATAGTCTTTTTTTTAAATCTAGTTTCTGTGTTTGTTTTATGTTTTATGATTTATGTTGCACGTCTGCACCGAGAAAAATTCCTAGTTTGTGAACCTGTTCTCACACAATGGCAATACAATCTATTCTGATTCTGATTCTGAGTTAACGGCAGCATGGTAGTACAGCGGTTAGCGCCCGTGCTTCACAGCTAGAAGGTCCCGAGTTCAATTCAAGGCCACCTGGACGGGGCCTTCCTGTGCGGAGTTTGCATCTTCTCCCCGTGTCTGCGTAGGTTTCCTCTGGGTACTGCGGTTTCCCGTACCGCTAAAAACATGTACAATAGGTCAGGATGAATGAGTGTGTTTGAGAGTGCGCATGAGGAATGACGGATGGAAATTAGCCCAAGGCTACAATCCGGTGTGGCTTGTTCATTAACATGCACTGTCCCTACCAAATAAACCATAAATAATTAAATAAGATCTGTAATTGATGGTGTATTGGTAAGATTAAGATGTACTATACCATCTATTTACAATAATAGATGGTTGAGAATGTAGTGAGTGAGTGAGTGGTTGGTGGTGGTCGGAGGAGCCGATGGTGCAGACTGGCTGCCTCGCTTCCGTCAGTCTACCCCAGGGCAGCTGTGGCTACAATAGTAGCTTACCACTACCAAGTATGGAGTGAATGAATAGTGCAATGTTAAGCATCTTTGAGTGTCCAGAAAAGCGCTATATAAAATCGATGCATTATTATTATTATTATTATTATTATTATTAAATATAAAAAAAATGTGTCATGGGAGAGAGTAAAATATTTTTGAGGTAACAAAACTGCAATTGTTGACCATAATTAGCAAGTCCTGACCCGTCCAACAAACCACCAGAAGAATTGACAAAAACTTGATTTTCATTTGCATCATTACTCTTGGTTGTCGTGTCTTTAAAACTACACGTACTGTATGACTACCGTACAATCTGTAAAAGACTTCTTGAACACCAGCCAATGATCTTTGTCTGAGAAAAGCTGGTCTCCCAGAGTGGACTGGTTCACCCCATCAGACTCTAGTCTTTTATTCTGAGTAATAAATAAAGTGCGCTGACTTTTATGTGCTGCCAAATACACGTCATTACATCTCAGTTCAATAAATAACATAAAAGTTTGATGTGCGCATAAAGGCTATACAAGTTTCCACAGCTGCAAACGAACAAGAAAGAAAATGTCACAAAACACCCAATGAGTATCCCATAGACTCGTTTAGTATCTCACTGTGCTGAACGATGCACCCATTAGAGTTTCTTTGGACGGACAAAGTGGAGGGTCATCCAAGAGCACGAGGCTAAGTTTCATTTGGTATGTAGGCACACAAACAACTAAGAGACGCTCTCCATAAAATGATGATAATAATAATAATAATAATAATATACCATGTTATCACTGCATTAAATTGTCCATGACAAAACATTAGGGGAAATTCCACTGGGTTCTTCTGTAAACCAAGCTATTAGAATTAGAGCAATGTGCATAAAACGAGGGGTCCACACGGTTTGGACGTAGTGTAGTCATGTTACAGGCACAACTAGTGGCCATTGTTTGAGATTGTAGATGTTTTGTGTTTCACAAATGACTGAGCTTGACTCAATGGCAAAGTGGCACCACTTTTGAAAACAAACACCTCAAAAACACAAGTTGCCTGGGAAATGGGACCTGTTCCTGTTTACGCCCCATTCATCTCACACTGCACCTTAAAGAAGTCTATAAATACTCGGACAATGCCAAACATCTATCAAGGTAAATAAGTGCTGACAAACAAAGCACAGAGGCCGGAGTGCAATGGGAAAGTGAGCGCTGGTGCTAATGATGGTAATAGCATGTATAGCCATGGAAAAATAAACTATTTAACACGGAGCAGCCTGCTGTAAACGAGTACGATTAGCCGAGTGTCTCAAGAGAGTGCTCATTATCCCTTGAGAATTTGGGACAAATACTGCTGTAAAGCCTCTCAGTAAATAAAAAGTAAATCGAGGAATTATGCGTTTCCACTGGGAAAACAGACATAATGAGGTGCATTGTTCCGGCACACGTTTGCCGCCGAGACTCCGAACTGAACTCGATCAGGACCAATGGACCCACTTATACTACTTTCCTTTTATTGTTAATTCCTGGCTGTGAACAAGGGAATTGCCTCTTTGCATCTGAGTGCTGCATTACAACACTAAAGAGAAGAGCTTTGGAGAGCATTTTCGAGAACAGCAAATATCTCCAAAACAACTCCAGACAGCAATGAGCTGCTGCATATTCATGACATTGTGAAGCCTCAACCACAGCAACAACTCATGTCTCATATCTTTCCAACAAGTCAACGGGATGATTGAGACAAACCTGAGAGCTGGCAGACATTTTCATTGCACCACAAAAAATGATCTGTAAACCATCAGTTTTTAAAGCTATGATACACATATAGCTGTTAGTACAAGACCTATTATGAATACCAGCCAATGATGTGTGTTTGTAGATTTTAGGGAAACGTGTCCTGCATTTGATTCTTCCTCAAGCAGTGCCTCAGGGGATACTGATGGGAGCAGTGGGCTACAGATGGGTCCTCGGGCACTAACCCATCAACATATCTTGAGCCAGGATCTGGTTCAGGATTACCATGTAGGTCTGAGCCTACTGTGCTTGTTTTGGGTGGATGAGGAACCCAGACTGCCTGGAGGAAACGTGCAAACTCTGCATAAAAAGACCCCACCATCCTGGGAATTAAATCCAGGCCCTTCTTGCTATGAGAGGAGAGTGCGAGCCATTCAAGCAATGCGCCGCCATTATCTTTGTATTTGCAATTTTGGCCGCATTATGGCACTAAAGCAGCTTTGAAGAGCTCTTTAGAGAAAACCAAACATCTCCGTAACAACTCGTGTGAGCTATGAGCCGCTGCATATTCATGACGCTGTCTTTGGCAAGAGCTGAGACAGTGGAATATTGACAAAAAACATTTCATCTGTCAGACAGAGCTCCTACTCCTCGCACCTCGGTTAACTCCTGGCTCACACACTGATCATTTAGAGTCACTATCTCCTCTCTTTAATGACTATCATTACAGCCAACGGCACACTCCAGGGCTGAGTTGTTTTCTCTCATGTCGCCTTTTCAGTTGTACTTGATGTTCAGGAGGAGAGCTGTTCCCAGACGCCGCACCAAATCAATCTCTAAAATCAGCTTTTATGACAACGACACGGCTCCAGATTTGCAGCATTACCTTATCACAGTCTGACAATATCAGCCTTAAAAGCCAGAAAATGTCAAAGAGAAAAATATGTTCCCCACATTTTACATTCTGTCATTTCCCACAATGCTGTGTGCTTATGTAGCTCCAACTGAAGTTATTAATGAGAGTGGAGACCTGAAATGAACTGTTGGATTTTTCTTCTTTGTGTGGTTTGTTATGAAGTAGTACTGAGATATAGTGCATGCGCTGAGCCTTTACTGTAGCAAAGTTAGAGAAACAAATGAAAAACATTAGACAAATTAATTAGACAGCTATGGTTGGATAAATAAACAGAGTCCGATAAATCGAGACAGCTGGACTTTTCTTCATCTTCACAGATTTATCGGACTCTGTTTATTTACCCACCTGGATGTCTCAGTATTTCTGCTTAACTGAACTACACTTTGGCAGAGTTTGCCACGTGACTGTGAGCAATCTTTAACACCTGTGCACTGTTGTGTGTAACTGCAATCTTGTGTGAACTCAGTGAGCTGAAAAAGTGATTTGGTTAATCATGAAATGTCCAGCCATTTTGATTTTTCACACTCTGTTGATTATTTTGATTGTATTATTTTATTTACGGTTGCGGGTGACCGCTCTTTCTCTGTCGCTGGACCCAAATTGTGGAATGCACTGCCTTGTACCTTAGACAGGCCGAGTCACTCACAATTTTTAAGTCCAGCTGAAACCTACCTCTTTACTTCAGCTTTTAACTTTTGATTAACTTTGCATTGATTCATTGTCTTCTGTTGGTTTTGCGCTGTATAGGTTCCATTTATTTATTGTACTGATTTTATTTCAATCTATTTGTATCACTAATTGTGTTTTTATATGATGTGTGTACTGCACTTTGGTCAACCTGTTGTTTTTAAAGTGCATTATAATAAAGCTGGATTGGATTGGATTACACATATATTTTTCATTATTGGGGTTTAGTCAACTTTGTAAACTGCTTATTCAAAGGGAAAATGCATGTTCTCGTGTCCCAACGTATTTTTTAATCTACAGCTAAACGATTTATCATTTTCTGGTTTACTCAAAATAATTTTTCATGAAAACTATTATTATTTAAATGTAGGGTGTGCAGAGTGTTTCATACATAATACATTTCACAATATGATCTGTCTGTATACTAATATCTTCTTATAGCCAGACAGTGTACAGGTCTGGCTACAAGAACATATTAGTAGAAGACCTAATCAACCTAACTGGATTATCTGTCTGTGTCTCCAGACAATTATCCAATCAGAAAGCAGAATTAGTTCCACTCTTATTGTTACCACATCCTATAGTTTAAACCAGTTTGGAAATAAACGTCCTCAATCCCACCTCCTGTCCCTGATAAAGTCCCAATCAGTGCCAGTGCAGCCTCCAGTCGTTAAAGCTCAGAGGCTGAACTCTGGAGATTCTTAGCTTTCAAATGAGGCATTTGACGTGCATCTTTGAGAAACCAAGTTTAGCTGTAGTTGCTAGAGGGAAATTTGATTCATGTTTTCCAGCTTTATTATTCGGATGTTTTGATAGAACTACTTTACAAGAATTTTTAAATTCACCTACAAAGAGCTGTTGCAAAAATTTATACCAAAAAAACCCCAAAACAATTCGAAATAATTTTACTACAGTTTAAAAATGTAGTGGAGTAGAAAGGAAATATGTCATCTGCAGTAAAATGTAATGAAGTAAATATAAAAAATGTCATTACTGTTGTTTTTTTGTTACTTTCCACCAGTGCATATAGACGTGACATGAATTATGGGATTGTTACATCGCTCCCAGCCACAAAATCTGAGTGAGGAAGTGAAAATCTTCAGCTCCGTAATAGATGGTCTCAACTTATACAGCGCTTTTCCACCTACATTAGGCACTGAAAGCGCTTTACAGCAAGGAACCTCTCACCCATTCATGCACCAATGTACTAGAGGCAAGGTCTTGCCCAAGGACACAACGACAGTGTGCACCTTCAGGAGGCGGGATTTGAACCCCTGACCTTCAGATCATGAGACGACCCGCTCTACCATCTGCGCCACCGACGCCCCAGATCTTGTAAGAAAGCTAGTGTTCAGCGTAAAGGGTTCAGGGCAAGTGCACAGCATTAAACAATGGAGGTCATGTTTGTATTTTGATGAAAGGGCTACACATAAACCTCAGTCCAAAGCCCTGAGCCAGAACAAACACAGGTACAATGCACTCCTCTCTGATTGGATGCTGTTTTTTGAGAAAGGATGGCCTTATTACCTTGGGAATGGGGAATATTACCTTTAGGTTGCATCTCCTCCAGGGGCAGATAGATTGGACTTTTATTGAGGTATTAGCAGTTTTCTAAACATCCTTTTTGTCTTAATATCTAAAGTATTTAAAATTCAAGTTCTTAAGATGCATCATGTCGACCCCAACAGTAGATTAAAGAATAAAAACTCGCTTAGCCGAAACGTTACTTTTGTGATGCCTAAAATAAATTCCTTGGGAGCGCAACAGCGGTGCAGCGTTTTTATTCTTTAATCTCACGTACTATTAAACTCTTGCACGCCACTTAACTGACCTGGGACGTGCGTGTCTGTCTAACCCTCTTCGACCCCAACAGTAGAGCAACGCTGTCCTGGATCCAGTAATACAGAATATAACAGAAGCTTTCAAATCAGTGGAACTACATAAGGGCGTTAGTACTTTTTGATTGTACTCACCGGATCCTGGTTGGCCAAATTGTCATTCAGCAGGCGTGCGTGAGAAACTTTGGACGTCCTTTGGAGCCGGGGCCACAGCTCCTGTGTCTCCAGGGAGACCCCCATGTGCTGCTACAGATATGCACAGACCCTGTGCAATACAGTGGGACGGGGCATTACATAACATGGGCTGATTGGTCATTCAGTTGAAGTCCACTACCAATGGCTCTTGTTTGATGGATTCAGATTCAGACGGCAGGGGCCAATCCATGGGTCTTAAGTGATAAAAAAAATAGGGCTGTTGCCATAGCAACTAGCAAATTAAGCCAAATATTCTACATTTAAGTCTCAAATACCAAATACCTCAATACCAGTAAAATGTCTGAATCCATCAATATATTGCAATTAACGGTTTATGAAAGAAATCCCCAAACAGGAAACCTATACAAAACTGTTAGGGATTGGGTCATTCCAGATTGTGTGGTCAAAAGTTTAAAACCACTCAAATCTCTGAAATTTCTGGCCCATTCAATTATAATAAATGTAGATTCTAAATAAAGGTTATCATTCATATAAAAGCATTAGACACCAGGTAACACAGTACCATGGTATTATTCATAACCTTTACTTTGTTTTGTGTTTTTAGCCGATAAACGGTGTTTGCTAGCGCCCCCTAATTAATATGGTTACGTTGAATTTAGTATTTGATTCTGAACTTTCAAATTAGAACAAACACGCCTCAGTGATTATAATGCCCAAAAACACCTTTGTTGCAGCCAGTGAGTTGACGTTGAACTTTATGCCAGTTATTTGTTTCATGTGGCTTGGCTCGTTTTAGCCGTAAACCAGATCAAAACATTTGCATTTTGCTGGTTAAAAGGCAAATTCAAACATTGAATTTCCTCCACTTTAAAGTTCCACAGTAGGCTCTTTATATTGTTCTAATGTAGGCTCTTTATATTGTTCTAATGTCATGCGAACGCAACCTTATAGCATCCATTATAAGCATTAAAGGTGACTTGAGTGCATTGTGGTTATGTGTGGAATGTCACCTCTGCGCTCTCAGGTAACATGGCTCCTAGTGGATTCTGCTCCCTTTGGCCTTTGGGCGGACCTCCATTGTGGCTTGCTGAAGGGACACTTGGCTTCCTTCCCGTCTTTGTTTAGTTCCTTTATAAAACTATTAAACTGGGCTCATCATAGGGAGATGGATGTTGCTCTCTCCCCGAGCTCGAAAAGCGAAAATTCTTCAAATGCCTGGAGAAGGTGATTTAGTTCAAGCACAGATTCCATTTATGACCCAGCCTGCAAGGACACCGTTTGTGAAGTGACAAGTGACAAAATATTACACAGTGAAGAGAGCCTTAAATAATAAGTCTACTATGAACCATAGTGAATTCATTTGACTTGAGACTTGACTTCTTTAATAGCACTTAAGACAGGTCAACATTTTGTGCCTTCTTATGTGCGTGCAAACACACTGTGAATGGATGGTGTTGTCACTAACAGTAGAGACCTCTCACAAGTGTTAACTGTCAGTGTAATATACATTTCCTTTTTGTGTTTACATAAGCAGGACATTTTGGAGTGACTTGTATACAAAACTGCAAAAGGACATACTGGTACGTAGATGACAGGAGAAACCAGAACTTCTGGTTGCTCAGAAACCGGAAAATTGTTTTATTCAACACGGCAAACTTTATCTGCAAAGATAAAGATTCCTATATGCAGAAATGCAGAAATGTTCCTGCATTTGAGCATCTATGACTGTAAATGTTTGGCAACAAAGTAGCAGTTCTACAAGCAAGTAGTTCTGTTTTGGTGAAGACTTGAAATATTGCCTTAGAGCTTTGCCAATTATGTGAGGCGACCACTTGGAGCAGTAATTTACCTGTGTTCTTCTGTGTTAGATATACTTATTTGATCGGCAAAGATTTTTATGATAATTAACGGATATACAAACGGCAGAGGCAAACATGGAATTAAGCACTTGTTGTACACATGTTGTCTTGCATTCAAACTCACAAACACCGCTGTAACCTGGCACAGTGACAAAACAAGACTACTTTTAGTTTCTTTAATCTTAGGTTGTGGTTTTCAATCTTGGTCTCTGGTTTGACTTTGGAAAGATACGCCTGACCATTATGTAAACAGCACTTCACTAAACTCCTTTTCCTCTGTCAAAGGCTTGCCAGGTTATTTGTGGTCTGAAAACTATGAAGTCCGTAGTAGTGGATGTGCCGGACAGTTGTATACAAATAGGACGCATTTTTTCTCATGAACCTTGACTCTAGCTGTGTTTAGCGCTGCGGACTCGTGGCCTTGGCTTGATTTGCAGCATTGTGGCGGAGTCAGGTTCACGTCTGCTCGGATTCGGTGACAGGAAAAACACTTTCATAGACGCACCAGGGGGTCGGGCAAAATCCATGTTAGTGTGCTTGATTATAGTTGAGATAAAGCTATGGTCAACTAACAACATATATGAATAAATTGCATTACCCCAATCGGCCATTATTGTCTAGTAAAAAAAATCTGAAAAGTATGAAAAAGTCAAAGTGTGATCATTTGTCACAGCTACAACTTGTCAGAGGCAGATTATTGGTGATATTGTGCCAATGGCCGATCGACCACCTTGAGAAACAGCCTCAAACTAACACATTCAAACATCAGTACCAGCGAACCAATATTGGCGAGGAATGTTGGTCACAGAGTGTGAATATTTCTGAGGGGCAAAGCTTCTATGTGCTGATTTCTCTTTTTATAGTATAATTAGACTCAAATTCAAGTTCATGTAATTTCTTTATACACTAATGTATGAAGATTAAATTTTGTGCACAACTTTAGGTTGATTAACTCTATATACTGTGGGATGTTTTCAGAAAATTTGGTATCATTTTGAAGATATTACAATTTCACTGAATATCAGTCATTTCAGTTACAGCGGCCATCTTGTTTCTTCAATTAATGAAACTCACATATTTTGTTTATTTTTCAAACCTGTAAGGCCAACATTTTCGGAGAGTTGATAGTATCACATCAAACCACACATACTATGCCAATTTCATGAGAAAATCTTATTTTATATTGAAGATATTTCATTTTATGTGACAACAGTACATGATGGAAATGAGCCATTTCGGTTAACATTCACCGATTAAATTTCATGTAATTTATGTATGCATTAACCGATGAAGATGAAAGGTTGCACACAGCATGAGGTTGATATAGTCTATATACAGTGTCAATTAGTTCTGAAAATCTGGCATAATTATGAAGATACAACAATCGAGTATCAGCCAGTTCAGTTACAGCGACCATCTTGTTTCCACTATGAAAAAACTGACATAATTTGTTATTTTTTAAACCTATAAAGCAAAGATTTCCTGTGAGGTGACATAATGTCAAACTACACATACAGTGCAAATTTCATGCATCTTGTTTAATATTGCAGATAATTCATTTTATCTGACCGATAGTGCATGACTGGAGATGCGACTTTTTGGTAAACATTCTCTTCTTATTTCTTCCATAAAAAACAGACGAACGCGATACGCGAGTGGCATATTAATGAAATATATTCTCAACATCTTATATTAACATAAAAACAAGGTTGCCAACCCCTAACATTCCGGAACCACAAAAGTTACAATTTCAGATTTTCGTACTAGACTATTAGGGGGATTTGGGCTTGACATAATTTCAAGGTCTTGACTTTCTTTTGCCAACTTCAGCCAAATGCTGGTAGATTTGTGTTTTGAGCAGTAGTTTACTCTCACAAGCCACTTTGTCTGTTTGGGTTTAGTATACTACACATACCGACATGAATAATTGAGGTGGTCCTGAATTTCGCCTTGAATGTAAAAAGAAAAGTTTTTTTTGTGTGGTACACCTCTTACAGGCCTACATGTATCATATGTTGTATTCCTTCTCTGTAAACTTTGATTATATTGTATTTTATTGTACTACAACATATTACATTTTGGCTAGTAAACACTTTGTGGCAAGTTCAATTTATAAAAGATAGCCGTCATGAATAATAAGAGTTCAGTGAACGCAAAAGTTCATATTATGTCCTGATAATTTCCCATACTAGTCATATTCTCAGATGGTTTCTCAGCATCTGTCTCTCAGTTTGTCGAAGGGTGGCCAGGCCATGTGAGAAATGCAACGAGGACTATTTCCAGTGGAGTGTCCCGCAGTTGGACGGGGATCAGCTCTCGTGTCCTCAGTTCATCCCTAATCAACTGGGGCCATGTTTATGTTAGCACTCTCCCCTGTTTGATTATGCAGAGACTGATGTCATGAGAAATACTGCTGATCAAATGTGTGTCTCTGTTACGCTGCATCTCAGATTTACATCGTAATCTGTGCAGCGGAGATGAGCGTTGAAGACTAAAGCTGAGTGTCAGACGGGAGTCATCACGGATAAAAACGTGAAGGATGCCGCAGTGAGTAACAATGACTTGATGCCAGCACTTTGTGGGAGGAGGAAATCATATCCCTCAAATGCTGCCTCACACAATGAGCCAATATAAGATTCAATAAATACTCCTGGAGGAAGCTATGAATATAAACCGCATTTCTATGTGGGCGATCACTATTGGCTTCCAGTGCCAAGTAACACCAGCTCCTGTTCTCTTTGTGTTCCTGCTTTCGCGAAATTCATATTTAGAAGCTCAATTTCCCCGCATTACATTGACGAGTAATGACATTAAAACTTGATCACTTTACTACAATGAATGTTATTTAATGTACTAGTCCCTCAGACATTGTTTATTTGGTGTATCTGTTCCATTCAGAGGTAGTCACATCCTCTTCTTCACCCTCCTTCACTACATCCACAGATTGGTTTCCTTCCCACCAGCTCTAGCGTCCGCATCTTCAACCTTTAACTGACTTTTCCATTCCTCATGTCTTGAACAACTGAGCCAATAAGCCGACTGGAAAAAGCTTAATATAAAACAACAGCTTGTCTTCTGTATTACCCATTTACAAAGCAAATACATGCGCAAACACTTTCATGCCAAGCACCACATAAAAATAGCTGACTTGCCAAGTACCTAAACTGGGTCTGGATCTGAAAGAGATCTAAATGGGACTACCGGTAAATGACTGTGTGTAAACTGGGAGAAAAACATCATTTTCTTTTTATGTTTTTTTTTTTCTTAGTGTTTGAGAACACAAGGTGCACTTAGAAAACATAAACCTCAGCTAATAATTATAAAATACCTGTACTCCTGCAAATCTGTGCTAATGGGCAAATAAGTCCTTTCTCTTCACAGACCAACAAATACAATAACACCATTTTATAGATAAAGGTAAAACATCCATTATCATAAAGGAAGTAGCAAAGGAATAGCTGTAAGAAAAGTCGATGCATTACTGTAATAGACCAATAAACCATTACGGTACTTCTTTCTTCACACTCTGTAATCCCATTTTACACTTTGGGCTAATTATTTCGCTCCTTTTTCTCCCTCTCTCACTCAGCACTCAGTTTCCGCTCCCAAACTCCCCGTGAGCTGCAGCCTCCCCAGTGGGATATAAATAGGGGGACAGGGAAAGGGGGGGCACACACAGAGAGGAGCGCTTCCAGGGCGATGGAGGGTGGGAAGTCCAGAGCGGGGAAAGAACCGGCAGCTGCACATTCATCATTCACATGTGAAGAGTACAGACTGGAGGAGGCACTTTGACATGAAATATGAAAGGAACAAGTGGCCACCCAGATAAAATGCATGATAAAGCCTAGTTGTAAATGATTTGGGTTTATTTATTCATTTTGTTGTTTTGTTTTGTTTTATCTGTTTGTTTAAGTTTTAGTTTGATGATAAATCTGGGAGCTGCAACGATTATTGGATTGATTATGACTTACATTTATAGTATTAATACCTGCATGTATCTGGGTTTTTAACACATGCAGACACGGACAACACAGATTTTTGGACTATTTTTATGGAAAAGCCTCGTTTTTAACCCACACTGGGTTTGTTAGAGTGTGAAGCCTCCACTTCTGATGTAAATTTACAACTTTTCACTGCGACGTGGTACAGCTCCGGGAGCGTAGGAGGACCAGGGAGAGTCTCGATCACTTTCAGTTCAAAAGTTATGTCCAAAAGTTGGCGATGTTGTAGATGGTGGGGTGTGAATTTCAGCGTTAAACAATTAAAGCACACCCTCCAGCAGATGGCACCCTAAGCAGCTGCCTAAGTCGCCTATGCTCAGGCTCTGATCAGCGTCATGAGTTCAAATCCCAGCTCCAACAGTTTGCCACTCTTCACTCCCTTTCACCTGGCTGTCCTGTCTAATAGTGTCAGAAATTAGGGTTAATACCTTTGTTTCCAATTCTGGAGAACGCTTCAACTAGAAGAAACGACACAGAGATCATACTTTG